>CM045890.1:8907556-9367556 GCA_025169545.1 Anguilla japonica | reverse complement strand
CTCATTTTGTACAGTTATTCATAGCCGTGAACACATTAAGTCCAGTTCACACAGTGAACATCACTCTGACCTAACCTATGCTAAGTCAAACTAGGAGGCAAGCTACAACATCAAGACAATGATACAAGGCCAGAATACTAGTGCTGACAGGGATCACTTTTCTGTTTTAGCTCACAACGAGTAAGATGAGGGAGTGGACAGGGAACAGCAGATGCCAGATCAGCTCTCCCACTCCCACTGAGATTAATATCAGTTCTGATTTAAACAATAGTGTTTATAATACGTTCATTTTTTCGCAGGTATGAGCCAGATGAGTGATCAAACCGAGAACACGCTCCGGTGGGATAACATGGAGAAAGCAACGAGAGGGAACAAGATCTGCTGCAGCACCTGAAGCATGAGCTCTCCCACAACCTTGCTTTCTACTTCAGTGAAGCACGTGATCTTTGGACGGAGGAAGAGGGCGGAAAACGTGAACTGAGAAATGTTGCGTAACGGTAAACGTTGGTGACCCTGTCAAGAAATTCCCCATCTGCTGATATTGTCGACTTATTATTAGACCCGAGTAGGAAGTGTAAACACACAAGAGTAGAAAGGCTGTTGGTCAGTGGTTAGTCTGACCTGGACTGCAAGGGGGGGCTTTTACAGTCACAGATCCTATAGTTGCTGGACGAACTGAATATTGAATATTTCTTTTTTTTTCGCTGTGTAGTTTAAGTTCTGTCACATTCCAGTTGGGAAAAGCTCTGTATTTGTTTTCTCAAAACGAGGCAATGCTTCCTTTTCCCTTATTGATAATGTATATATTTTGTACATCTCTGTGCACAGGGGAGCGATTCGCTGATAAATGAGGGCGTTGTTTTTTTACAATCTTTTTCCTCATTTAAATTGTCTGGACGACTTTAAGAGTCATGGTGACACCGCAGTTTCGGCGTGACAAAGTGTGTGTGCTGTCATTGGCCGCCAGCAAAAATAAACACAGTAACAATTATTTAACAAGCTTCAGTTCCTCCTTCACGTCCTCCTCCTAGAACGCCGCACGTCACACGCTGAGGATCATGGGACAGGGGCTCTGGGACGTGACGCGGGGACACGTGAACCGACCCTGACTTGCGTGTAGATTCCACGCCCCCCCCCCCCCCCCCCCCCCCCCTCCTCGCACAAACCGGGATCTGAGACCTTATCACAGAAAGAACCAACCGGTCAAACGCGCACATCTCCATAAAAGTCGTTTAGAAACAGCATTAGGACTCCCAGAAAGCGAGGTTTCCGCAGCCACCTGACGGAAGGCGAACGGGTTAACACCTGCTTCATGAAGGGATACGAGGCAGCAGACCTGTGCGCCTGATTGACACTCTGCAGCGAGAGCGTGTTTCCACAGGGAAGGTATGCCCGCCTCACCTGGCCCCGTAAAAGCACATACAGGCCCGGCCACACCCAAACGGCGCACTCGCAGGGACACGGCCAACGTCTCCCGGAGGCATTCAAGACCAGGCAGCGGCTGCTGTCACTCCCGTGCGCTTCATACCCAAATTCCTCAGTTTATAACTGTAATATCTGGGGGGAGACGAAAAAAAAAAAAAAAAAGCATTGATTTCTGGCAAATCTTCCGGCAGATTCCCCATCTTCATTCTGCTCTCTGTAAAGCGTCTGTCTGACGGGTCTAAGTAAGAAAGCGCTGCGCAAAATAAAGTCAAAATAAAAACTGTTTTGGTTTGATTTGATTAGGGGGAGAAAAGACCACTGGGGGGCGGGGGGCAGTGGGGGGGGGGGGGGGGGCAGTATTTTCTGCTTGCTTGGGTGTGTGTTCACTCTCCCAGTGAACTCTCCTGTGTCTGAAAATACCTAATGCTCTGCGTGGACGCACTCACCGATAACTGCCCTTTCCTGCAGGTAGTCAGTCAGTCACCTGCTGGCTTGATCTTGATGTGCCACACATATGACCCCACAGCATATGACTGTTATTTTACTGAAACAAACACTTAACACCCGTGGCATTACAGCACTTATTTAACACGAAGGTGGGAGTAGTGGTTTAGGAGAACGAAATGACTCGGAATATATCCGTCTGCAATGCAACCCCTGCAATTTTGGGGAAAAAGCATGGATATAAAATGTCAGCAGGTATTATCTGTTTAAAAAAAAAAAAAAAAAAAAAAAAATCCATCGCTGCATGAAGAGGCTGCAATATAAATCTCGGCTTTACTGCCAGCCCTGAAGGGACTGTTCTCTCAAACTGATTGAATGAAGGAGTCAGACCCTGCCCTGCAGGTGCGAATACACTCTTGCGATTGTCCCGCATTGGCGAGGGTTTTGTAGGGGTAGGGCAGGGCAGGGTGGGGATCCAGCTGGCTGGGGGCCAATCGGGAGCCCCCCTGCCTTGTGGCCCCTCCCCCTCCCTGCTCACACCCTTCTCCCCGATCCTTTATAAATGAAGAGCTCCTAGCTGGCCGGTGCTTCCAGTTTCTCGGTGCCTGCTGCAGGGAACGAACGTCAGCTCAGCGACAATGTCTGTGTCCTACACCTATTCCTCGTCCAAGGTGTCGGGAGGCGGCGGCGGCGGCGGCGGCGGCGGCGGCCTCGGGCTGGGCGGCATCGGCTTGGCCAGGGGGGCGGCGGCGGCGGCGGCGGCGGGGCCAGGGTGGGCCTGAGCTATGGCGGGGGCGGCGGAGGGGGGCTAGGGATGGGGATGGGGCTGGGGCTGGGAGGGGGAGGAGCGGCGGCCTACGGAGGGGGCCTCGGCCTCGGGCTGGGGGGAGGCGGATTGGGCCTGGGGTTGGGCGGTGGAGGAGGAGGCGCCGGGCTGGGCTTTGGCGGCTATGGCGGCTATGGCGGCGGCGGCGGCGGCGGGGCCATGATGATCAGCCCCGCCTTCACCATGGGCCGCACGTTCGCGGCGGGGGGCCTGAGCGGCAGCTCGGCCATGGCCGTGGGGCCCGTCCTGGGGCCCGTCCTGGGGCCCATCCTCACCCGGGAGGCGGAGAAGCAGATGCTCTCGGGGCTCAACGACCGCTTCGCCACCTACATGGCCAAGGTGCGCACGCTGCAGCAGGAGAACGCCACCCTGGAGGCCAAGCTGTCCCAGCTGACCGGGGGCACCGACATGTCCCCGGACTCGTCCACCACCACCATAGAGTACGAGGCACAGCTCGGCGAGTACCGCATCACCCTGGAGGGCCTCACCCTGGACACCATCAAGCTGGAGGTTGAACTGGACAACATCCGTGGCACCGCCCATGAGCTCAAGGCCAAGTGAGTGTCTGTCCCTCCCTTACTTAGTTTCTAAAATAAGCAATGCGTAGTAACTCCATTAGGAATGCAGTCTTCATACAGTGTTTGTAGTCTTCAAAGTGTTCGCAGTAAAAAATGAAAAAATGAAAAAATAAAAAAAGCTTTAAAAGTACAACATTGGTACTGTATTTCTGTGTTCGTGCGGAATTATAAATCGTACAGAAAATAGTGATAGTAGTATCAGATGTGCTTATTTTATTGTTCAATTCATGCAGTTGGCAATTGAAAATTAATATCTGCAGATGTAGCTATATGTAGATATACCGACGGCCATATTGGAAATATAAATTTGCTCAGTTTTGACATTATTAGGGCAGTCCTAGATGTGGACACTGTTTTACACATTTAGGGAGGCAACATACAGCCAATAGACCAATAGCATAGTGTGGCATGATCTGTTGGGGGACAGACAGCCAGACCCTTTTCATTTCAAATTTTTTTTAGATTTCTCTGTCCCACCAACATCCCTAAGTAGAGGGGCCTGTGACCCTGGTCCTGGAGAGTAAAAAGCTCTGCTGGTTTTGGGTTTCACTTTAAAATCAGCACCCAAATTCAGGCCCAAGAAATCAGGTTGAGTGAGTTACCCGTGTGATCAACTGCTCTAATTGCTTAATTGAGGGCGGAGTAACAATGAAAGCCAGCAGAGCCTGTGGCTCTCCAGGATCAGGGTTGCAGTCCATAATTTAGGACAGGGAAACATATTTTAATCGGATGAGGCGGCACACGTGTAATACTCATCCTTTGTTGACAGGCTTGATTTTGAACAGGGTGTCAGATTCCAGCTGGAGGCTGACATTGCAGCCATGAAGAAGGTAAGAGAGAGGCGTTGGGAAATTTGTGAACTTGATCAGTGGGATATTGGAGCATTTTGGATGCTAAAGGCTGTCAGTTACAGAAAGTTACACAACAGGCTTTCTAAGAAAATGCCTAAGGTCATATTCCATGAATGGGCTTAAGAGCATTGTTTGTCAGTCATAATGGTGGAGGTTCACATTAAAACGAGGTCTGAATGATGAATTGACACCTGTCATTCACCCAAGTCTCAGTCGGACTTAATTTTACCCATGATGCCGTATGGTGAGGCCCGGTAGGTCAGTGATGACCTGTCCATCTTCTTATCCCCCCCCAGGATATTGAGATGGCGTCTGACCTGCGCATTGAGCTGGATGCCAAGTCCTCCAGCCTGAAGAACGAGCTGGACTTTATAACCAAGACACAGGAGGAGGTACGGGACACGCCGGGGGAACGCGGCTGTGACCGCCAAAAGAGCTGAGGGACATCGCGGGCTGTCCTGCAGTCCGCAGTTATGACGTTTTTTTAAAAAATTTATTTTTGCTTTGAACTGCGCAATCAGGCCATTCAGGGCAATAGCGTGGCATTTCAGACAGAGAGGGCTGTCAAGTGGCGAGCCAACTATTTGTAAAATGTAGAAGCCGGGGGGGAAAACGCCCGCCGCTCAAAAAAACTTAAACCAGGCACAGACCGGCTGGAGAAAACTCATAAATCAGAAAAAAAAAAGAAGCCACACTCTCCACATGCTCCCATAGTTTATTCACAATATGTGAAGGCGGGACTTCAGGAAGGCGCCTCAGCCTGATAGGTTTAACTGCGTAACGGGGGGTAGAGCGATAAGACTTGGCTTTTAAAAAAAAAAAACCTTTTTCATGCAAAACTGCAACTGCCTTCGTGGTCAGTGGTTCTCGGTTGAGCACATTTTTTTGGCTGTTCGTCCCTCACAGGAGCTCGCTGGCTTGCAGTCCAAGCTGGGCACCACCAGCATGGACACGTCCGTGTCGATGATCGAGGTGGACACCGTCAAATCCTTCGACATCTCGGAGGCCCTGAACAAGATAAGGGAGGACTACGAGAAGTCAGTGCGGCAGCACAAAGAAGAGGCGGACGCGTACTACAGACTCAGGGTGCTGTTCGCCAACCACGTTGACATTCCTGCTACAAACCGCAGTTACTGCGCAGTAAAATGCCCAGTGTTAATTCGGCTGTAACCACGTACATTTGGTCCAAAGTGGGACCAAATGTACTCTGTTAAGAGTTGAATTAACACTGGACATTTTACTGCGTACTTCAGCCTTATTACTACAAACTATTACTATAAATTACTACAAACTCTAGGTACTTTTTACTATTCACATCAGCAGTTTCACTCCAGACTAAAAAGTTACTGTAATGTTTATGCAGAATTGCACCAAACTTTATTGCAGTACTGGGAGAGGCTAGACATGTTGATTGGGCAAATTGTTGGCTGAAGCAAATCTGTCACATCCGGTCCATTTAAGTAATATCCTAATTTCTACACAATGCCAGTGTAAACACAACTCCGTGGAATGAATTTTTTACAACTTAACTGAAACACACTTCGTGACGTTTTGAATCCCCATGACCTTTGACCTTTGACCTCCCCTGATTTCCCCCCGCAGATGGACGAGATCTCTACAGTAACAGCCAAGAGCACTGAAGCCATCAGCAGTACCAAAATAGAGATTGCGGCTGCTAGAAAGGACCTGCAGGGCCTGGGTTTGGAGCTCCAGGCTCTGCTGACCATGGTGAGCCTCTGCCTGCTGTATGCCACACAGACAGACATGATTTACTCCTTCATTAATTTACTCCTTCATTAATTCAGCTGGCTGGTGACCTACAAGGCTGATTTCGTTTGATATATTAAATATGCTTCCCTGGACCAAGGGGAACGGCAGTATCAGATTTAGAAGGGCTGGAATTAGGCAGCAAGCTGAAATAAAAGGGATCCCTAAAAACGCAGCATCCAACAGTTAATCACTGAGAACGGTGCGGTTTATAGTGGAATGACCAAAAGGTTAATAGTGATCTATTAAAACAACGTGACCCAGAATCACAGTAATTATAGTGTGGCTGAAAATAATTTTATAGAGACAATTTTAATAGATGGGAAATCCCTACAAAAGCGGAAGTGGCGTCGTTCATGTGATCCCTAGCCAGTGCTTCTAAACACGTGATAGAGGTTCCTTTGTATTTAATCGCATCTTTTCCGTTAACCCTCCACTGGATAAGGGCACTAAAGGAAAATGTCTCATTGGTGATAATGTGCAGTAGTTGTAGTAGAAGCAACTGTGGTAGCAACACAAACAAGCCTGCCATGTGCTTCTATGGAAAAGTCTGGAGGGTCAAGGCCAGAGAGATGAGGTATCAAACAGAAGTGTGTTTTGTCCGATCCAGCCACATCGCTCTAACCGACAGGCAGCAGACAGGAAAGCCTCCTTAGATGACAGCGATTGGTGCTGGTTCACGCTACAGTGAATCATTAGTGAAACCCCCGCATCTTCTGGCATCAAAAGCGAAAACAGAGCATTGTCAGGCGAAGACAAAAGGGGGGGGGGAGGAGGGTGGTGGTTCGATGTTCTGTAGTGCTGCTTTCGCGTCAGAAAATCAACATCCATTTCTGTTCTATCGAGGGGGAATTTTGGCTTCGAGCTGGAAAGTCCGTTGCATGCCGAACGCAACACCAGTGCCTGAATTTCCCACGAACCAGAGTGAAATCAGAATGGATGCAGGGACCGCCATCCAACCATACGTAACATTCTGACGCAGTTTCGTGTAAATTTCCCTGTGATATTCGACACCTGCTCTCGTAAGTAAGGACGGATTTTGGCTAGCAAAGAGAGCAAAGCAACACGCGCTCAGAACCCCGTGAGAAAACCAGAAGACAGAGCCTCAAAAAAACATTGTGCCAGTTTGACCAAAAAGCAAAACAGAGGAAAGTCTTGAGGGGAAAACAGGATGGAAAGTTCTGTGTCTGTTGAACAGCACAAGCAAGCAGATAGATACAGCTATCAGAGCATGACGCCCAAGCTGGAAGATGGAGAATGAGCCAACGTGTGATGGGGAAGACGCCACATTTGGGCGCGTATTTATGATGTTCACCCTTTTTTTTTTTTTTTTTTTTTTTTTTCTTCCACCCTTGGTTTTGCTCTACGAAAGTAATGCCTTACGGTGCGCTGCAGCTGAAATGAGTGCAGCCTCTAGGTGCGACATAGCTCAGGAGGTGAGAGCGGTTGTCTGGCAGTCGGAGGGTTGCCGGTTCGATCCCCGCCCTGGCTGTGTTGAGGTATCCCCTGAGCTAGACACCTATCCCTAACTGCTCTGGTGAATGAGAGGCATCAATTGTAAAGTGCTTTGGATAAAAGCGCTATATAAATGCAGTCCATTTACCACTTGTCTGGGAGTCAGTGATCATCTTTAACCTTACTGTTCACACGGTGCCTACAGTAGAGAGCTTATAGCCTGTGGATTTCTGGCAAATTCTTTTGGAGAAACCAAAGTCATGCTACCCAAGACAAGTACATTCAACCATACAGGCCCCAGACTGCATGCATAGCGAGTGCCTTTTTACAGACAGAGCCCACATGGGAGATTTTTGGTTAGGCCGAAATGTAAGTTTATGCTGTGAAAATCGCAGCTTTCTGCGATTTAAGAGAAAAGCAAAACTAAAATGTGAACGCACTTAGGCTGGCTTGCCGTGAGGCTGGCTTGCTGTACCACTTACTGAAGTCTCAGCTCCCTGCTAGTGTTTGTTCGAGCATGAAACTGAAATTTGCATGAAACTGGCAGAACGGTTACCGTCAGTGTGCACCAGCGTCAGTTCTCAAGGTGAAAGATTTTTGAAAAAACAGAAAAATCACAGCTTACCGGAAGAACAGCTCAAACAGGCAAAGGAAGTGGTTGCTTCGCCTCGGTACGCTTCGAGCGGTGTCAAACTCCCCCATTTTACAGCGGCTCTGCTGTACTGACTTTCCCCGAAGAAACCGGTGTTTTTTTCTAACAAAAAAGATTTGAACGTGTGCCAACAGGACACGGGGGCAATCCAGACTTCTGCAGTTTAGCTGTTTTCTTATCAAAACAGAACATTACAGTGACGCCTGATCTAGCCAGTGATGCCCGTGTTACAACCCTTATAGTCACACGCAAATATGGCGGTTGGGTATCATCATCTGAAATGAAGTGCAGCTACACAGAAATTGTGTTTTTGAATATAAGGGACAATTCAGCTTTGCTCTAGTTACGGCTCCAACTTTTCCCTCGGCGCCAGTGCTGCAGCCATACACATCTTCACCAGCCCCCCCCCCCCCCACATCCACCTAGACCCAACTCATTTATTCCTTCTTTATTCCTACCCACTCTCCCCCCTTCTCTTTCTCTCCTTCTCTTCCTCTCCTCCCTTCATTTCCTCGCTCCAGAACATGTCGCTGGAGCAACGTCTGGCTGACGCGCAGGCACAGTCGACGGTGGGCGTGGCCGAATTCCAGGCCCAGATATCCAGTCTGGCCGCGGCCATCGAGGCGGCCAAAGCAGACCTGCAGAAGCAGATCATCGCCTACCAGGAGCTGCTGGATGTCAAGATGGCCCTGGACGTGGAGATTTCCACCTATAGGAAACTGCTGGAGGGCAACGATTTCAAGTGAGCCGCATTTTTTTTTTTCGACTATAAAGGGGCGAAAGTTCGTGGACAGTCCTGTTTTCAGCACCGTAAGCGCCTTCAGTGTGTGCTGACTCGCCCTTTTTTTGTGACCTGTCATTCAGGATGTCAGAGGCCTTCTCAGGAGGAGGAGGATCCTACACCTTCACAGGTAAGATGAGATCACCGATTCAGCACGTAGTTCTGAATCCCTGATCTGAGGGACGGTGATCTCGAATCAGCGTGCAGCCCCGACTGAAATATCTAAACATGGATTTCTAGGGAGACTTTCAGCAGACTCATAGGGCTGTAGTAGCCTGTGTCTTGGGGGCTGGAGTTTTGGGGTAGGGCCCGGGGTTGGGGGGGTTGGGGGGGGGGGGGTTGCTGGAGGGGAGCAAAGGGTGCCCTCACTCACCTGCCCTTTTCCCTCTTGCAGAGGGTGATGCCCCACTCTCCAGCACCCCCCAGAACTCCCCCCACAACCTGTCCTGGGATACTGCCCTGGCAGGCAAGTCACCCCCTCAGAGAGCTTAGACAGCGCCGCTGAGAGCAGGTCACATTGCCAATGTCGTGAGGATGCACAAGGCCCTGGTCTGTTAAAGCACCAGGAGCACGGAGCGGCAGTATAGGGCTGCAGAAACCCTCGGCGGTGCTCTCGGGCGTTACTGTAGAACGACAGTTTATTCTGTCATCCAGTGACGTTCCGAGTGTGCCTAATGCCACGAAATGAAGTTCTGTCCGCATCCAGAATGATCTCCGCCTGTGTTGTGTATCGCTGATCTAACCTTCTCTCTCTGTCCTCTCCTGTCCTCTTGCTCTCTCTCTCTCTCTCTCTCTCTCTCCTAGGTGGGACGACAGGCATAAGTGTCATCTCAGGTAATTGTATGCATGCTTTGAACAGAATACCAAATTCTTATTAAGTCAGTTTCACTGCTATAATGATAATGATAATGATAATAATAATAATAATAATAATAATAATTTGCTCTTTTGTTGTATTTGTTATCAAATTAATATTACCCCACATTATTTTAAACAGTATTACTTTACTGTGGAAAGTACATTTGATGGGGAATCAGATAATTACACTAACTGAGAATAACACTGAGATGTGGTGTTGAACTGAGGCCTTGGGCATTTTTATTCAGATAACTTCATCCCTACAATAGACAGTATCTTTGCAGTGCTTGAGGAGATCAGGGCCTTTTAGCCTTGTGGAGCTCTTGCCGTAAACTCTACGCTCCTCAGAAGGGCACAGAGGGACGTCCGCCGTGTCCGATGCCGGACGGCGCTCTGAAATGCGCTCGGCTCCTGGGCGATGCTGTAGAACGACAGTTTGCGCCGCGAAGTGCCGAGCGTGCCTAACGCCGCGAAATGAGTGCCGTCCGCATCCAGAATGATCTCCGCCTGTGTCGTGTATCGCTGGTCTAACCTTCTCTCTCTGTCCTCTCCTGTCCTCTTGCTCCCTCTCTCTCTCTCTCTCTCCCTCTCTCTCTCTCTCTCTCTCTCTCTCTCCTAGGTGGGTCTGGAGGCCTAACTGTCATCACAGGTAATTGCATGCATGCTTTGAACAGAATACCAAATGCTTATTAAGTCAGTTAACACTGCTATAATAATAATAATAATAATAATAATAATAATAATAATAATTTGCTCTTTTGTTGTGTTTGTTATCAAATTAATATTACCCCACATTATTTTAAACAGTATTACTTTGCTGTGGAAAGTACATTTGATGGGGAAACAGATAATTACACTAACTGAGAACAACACTGAGATGTGGTGTTGAATTGAGGCCTTGGGCATTTTTATTCAGATAACCACATCCCTACAATAGACAGTGTCTTTGCAGTGCTTGAGGAGATCAGGGCCTTTTAGCCTTGTGGAGCTCTTACTGTAAACTCTACACTTCTCAAAAGGGCACAGAGAGACATCCGCCGTCTCCGATGCAGAGGAGACCGAGTCAACTTGACCTCCACGTGGGCCCCTGAAGACAGCAAGACATCGCACCTCTACCTTCCCCTTGAAGCCCCGCCCCCCACGCCCCAAAGACCTTTGGCTCCAGCCTACGCCCCTTCCGAGCATGGATCCCTCACTCTTTGCCTACAGCTTAATAAATCTTCCAGCTTGAACCGGACAGTGTGGGTCTTCTGTTTCTTTGCTGCACATCGAAGCCGGTAGTTTGTGAGCCATCGCACAGACTGTGGCTGTACGACCATAGAACGGTAGAATCGCTAGATTGGGCACATTCTCTTGGACATGCTGTTCAAATTCCAACAAGTCAAACTCTTCAGCGAGTCCCACACCACGGCAAATCACACATCAGACAGAACAACTCATCCTATTTTGTATTTACTTTTATTAATACCCATTTAGTATTAATATATAAGTTTAGCCGCATCAAAATCCCGACCGCATGCTCTACAACTACATTTTCTTTTGAGTATTGTTTAAGTATCGTCTTAATTATTGGTTTGTTTTCAATGAAAATTGTGTATAAAAAATTTTGTATTCATTTTTAATTTTACAGTATTTCTAAGTCAAGGCATAGGTGGAAAATAGGCAAACAAACGCACGCATATGCATAATTTGCTAAGAGAGCACGATTTCACATCAACTGATGGCACAATTAGGAAGATGCAGACATTTCATTAAAAGTGAATGTTTAATGGTGTTAGTGTAGTATTTGAGTGCCTAAAATATAACTTTTTCTGTGCTTCTCTTGACTTTTATGTTCCATAACTGAGAATGGGTGGGGAGGCCGGGGTCAGGTCGACCGTTTCACTTCCTGCAGGGGATAGTCCTGTTTCGTAACACACAAAGTGGGAGGGGAAACGAGACTGACAGACAGAGACAGAGAGGTCCCACGGTTGTGGGCACACTTGATGGAGTTCCACCGTAGACTGTAGAAAAATGTGGACAAAGTCACTGTGACTTCACCCATTGACTCCCCGAGGACTTGGTGAAAAGTGTCCTGAAGCCTGGGAAGTGTAGTTCCTGGGAGCCGCCATGTTGTACAAATTGGAGCCAGAGGTCATCCGTGAAGCACGTGAGATATGACTGACTTCGTATCTTGACCGTATGGTTGCCACTGACTTACACTGAAGCGGGTGGCTGAAACGCCTATTCTTCAGCAAGACCAGGGGAAGTGAGCTTCAGTTTTGGCTTCTTGATTTCAACTGAGGAACTGAAGGGGCCCAACTTGCTCCATTCGCACTGGGGAAATATTTTTGTGGTCTCACTCATCCCTGGTCAGGTGTGCTTATTGTTCAAGTGGAGTGCCTATCAGTCAGGAAGTATTTAAAGCAATTTAAAAAAAAAAAAAAAGATACTAGATAGGAAGTCTGTGTGCACTTCCTGTTTTGGTTGTATTTAACACTTTTTTTCTCATCTTCGCTTGTTTTCACACTTGAACTTCACACCAGATCACGCCAGATCTTTCATTTACTCAGGATGCGCAAGCACTGGCTGTTGTTGTTCGGTCCGCATTGGCAGCGGGTTGGATGTGTCCACTACTCCATGGACACCAGTTTAGTCCAGAAATTGATGTTTATAGGTGGGAATCTTCCCTGTGAACCATGGAAATACCAGCACACCCCCCCCCCCCCCGCCCCATCCCCCCATTATTCACACCCTGGGTGTAAACCTGGAGGCTTTGACCAAAACCTAATCCTGGTCATCTGACTGTCCCCTAACCAATCTGTTGTTTACCCAGTTTCATAAGTTAATTCCTGTGGTTGTCACTATAAACCAAGGCTGCCCAGTCCTGTTCCTGGAGATCTACCATCCTGTTGGTTGTTCTGACTTTCCTTGTGAAAGTATATAAAAAAGGAATCGAGTGCCGTAAAATACGCAATCTGACGCAACTGCCATAAAATCAGATGTGCTACAGAGAACATTCCCCGAAAATCCCAGCTAAAATACGGTCTGGTCTGTAGAATTTCCAAAGGTGAAAATAGTAGAGATGCACAGTGATAAAGGACCTGACACAACGTTCCCTGGTGGAACTGGTGGCAATGAAAAGGTTTTATGATGTAGCTTCAAGTCCAACGGGACAGAAGACTAAAGCCTAATTGCAAGGATAAGTTTGCGGGACAGGCCATGCCTGTCATCAGAAGCCCCATAAGAGGAAACGTGCAAGAGGAGGCGGAAAATAACAAAAGTCGTGCAGAGAAAATGACGTGTTCGCGTTGATGGACGCTTGCATTGCTACACTTTTCTCCTGAAGTTTAGGCCGTGATCGTCTTTAAAACGTTCAGTGGCTCCGAGCGTCTTGTGAATGCTCGGGCGCACACCCAGCTGTACCCAAGCAGCTCCACACAGAAGCTACTGCATTAAATCTGGTGATCTGATCTGATGTAAGGCCTTGTGACAGACAGACAGACAGACAGACAGACGCATTGCCTCCTCAAGGAGGGGCAAGGTCTTTGCACCAGACGGTTTCAAAATAAACTGGAGGGAAATTTCAGTTCCACTTTCTCTGCGCAGACAGTGCAGAATGGTAAACAATGCGGGTGTGACTCAAGGGGGCCAGAGCTTAGACAAGAGCAGGTGTGGCGGTGTGACGCACAGACTCACAGTGGCTGTGGAAACCGCGGGCTGGACTGTGCAATCTTCCCTGACCAGAAACTCAGAGCAAGCAAACTTTATTTGCATACAGCTTGATTTACAGAGAAATTGTCACAAAGAGGCTTTGCAGAGCAACAATGGGAATATTGGGCAAATGAACTAGGCCAGAGTGTGAGGTTTCTAAAAAGTCCCCGGTGAAGAAGAAGAAGAAAAACATTCAAATGGTGGCCAGGAAAAAACCCCGATTTCTACACATTGTGAAGAAATCCCAGGAGGAACCCGGCTACAGAGAGGGGAGCCCATCCTCCGCTGGCCAGACTAGTGTGAAGTAGCGGTAGGGTGAATGCTATAAGAAATGTAATAAAGGACCTCTCATAACAAACTGGTCATCACCTGCCCGCTGCAACATATCATCAGGTACCATGAGCCACTAAGGCCAGTTTATCACCCGGGACAACAATTACCCACAATCCCCACTTTATAGTGCAAAGGACTGAACAGTCGCAAATCTAATCTTCACTCTTGGGTCTTTTTTGCTATTGATGGCACACAGTGTTACAGAAACGTCGCCCTGTTTTTTTTCTTTTTCTAACCCCACTGTGGTGAGCACAGGAATCACGTGACATGTTTGTGTTCTTTTGGGTTCTGGTTTGCGGCAGATTGGAGGAGGAGCTGAAAAGATCACTCAATGAGGGAGCAGACTTCGAGTACCCACAAGTTTGGCCTCGAATGCTCGCATTTTTCGTATATAAATCTAATGTGATGTAATATAAAGGATTTTGCCATTAATCTGTGGAAACTGTCGTCACTGTTGCTTTAGAAACGCATTTAAAACCTCATCCAAAACACCAGGCCTCTTGAAAATCGAATTCATTTTCCATTTGGAAAATACTGAAAAATGGAAATCGTTTTTATATTTGAAATGAATGGATGCAGCTCTCCATAAACAGATCGCATGGAGCCCCTATCTGCGTCCTGCTGCGTGAAGTCTACCCTCCCTATGGACATCATGCCCCACCTGTGGGAAACCCGACCACAGTCAGGCCCTACACAGCGAAAATGAGATTTTTAGCCCCTGGGCCAAATCACTATGAAGAGAGCAAGAGCTATACATGCCTGCATATGCCATCCAAGAAACCGCCATTAAAAAAAAAAAAAAAAGTTCTGCACGGTATGCGTGTGTCTGCAGGAACCATGGACCACATAAACATTACTTTAAATTTTGATGATAAGCAATAATCTCACCGCCAGATTTTTTTTTACGTGTTTGCACAATGCAACTACTGTCTTATCATAGTTTGACTGATTGTAGATGACTATCCAGACCCTGCTGAAAACTAGTTTCCTTCAATCATGCTGGGTTTGACTCTGCTCTGAGTTTCGCTGAACAGTGAGTTGGGGGAACGACACAGACTGCAATAAGATACATCACAACAGGGAGAGGGGGGAAATTAAATGGAAATGCAATGGTATCAGTGGTTCCCGTGAAGTATGTGGAAACCGGTATGTGTGAGTGCGTTCAACGTCTCGCGTGAAGGCGTGAATGTGCACCCGCGAGTCAAAGTGTGAGAAGGGAAGGTGAAGTGTGCGACTCGTCTGTGTTTACGGCTGCGTTCGTGTCGGTTGCTAAGCAGCGCCTCACGGTCGCCCTGTGGTCAGGCTTGTCATGCAAACACCAGGCGAGAGTACACCGCAAGGCAGAAGAGAGAACTGCTATTGGTAAACAGGGAGAGAGAGAGAGAGAGAGAGAGTGCGAGAGAGAGAGAGAGAGAGATAGTGATAGGAGATAGTAGTTTCTCACTCACCCACAAAAGCCATCAGGCAGTGCAACGGTTGTGTTCAGCCTGGCTTCGGTTTCCTAAAGGTCAAGTGGCTGGACTCACGGCTGTCAGCGAGGACTGAGCGGGGAGCTTATATTTGTCTGTACTGTAGCACACAGGTTGTGTCTTCAGGTTGTTATTTGCCTGTGTGTGAATGTGTATGTGTGTGTGTGTGTGTGTGTGTGTGTGTGTGTGTGTGTGGGGGGGGGGGAATTTATGTTGGAAAAACCATCTCTTTTTACAGATTCAATTAAAAAGCCATCCCCCTATAGTTTTTTAATCGACTGAAAGTCTGTTCTCAAACTAATTATATTCACAAAAAATCCTGTACATGTAGTTATTGTGTACAGCCCAAATATATACAAAGTTGATGCCCCTTGAAAGGCTGACTGGAAGGTTGGTAGACCTACAGGTACAACCAAACAATCATTTTCCCTCCAATTTATTTCTGTGATTACCTTTTTGCTTCAGGATAGAATAGACACTGTTGAGGGGAAAACACCTGCTGGGAACGTAAGCGCTACAAGCCTTAGAAGCCGGAAAAGGCCTGTTTCCTTGGGTAAATAAGCGTGTTAAAATTTTATTTGGTAAGACAAAAAAAGGCATACTTTGAGCTCGAGTAGCTGTGCACCGGTGAGCTAGTTCCACATCAGTAACACGGCCTTCTCCACCTTAAGAGAGAGAGAGCGGGTGTGACGTGCCACCTTAAGAGAATAAGTGGGCGGGGCTTGGACATCACGTTTCTCTGCGTGCCGTCCTAACCACATGAATCTTTCTACGAGTTTTTATTGATCTCTGTCCTCTTTTTAGTTTTTTTTTTTTGTGGCGCGTTTTTTCTCACTGCGGTGTACCGCCCTGTGTGTGCCCCGTACCTGCGCTCGTAACGAGGGGCGCTGGGAAAATTCGGCGGCCTGTTTAGCACGCCATCACGTTTCCGAAAATGGCACGGACAGTTATGACGGGCGTCAAGAGTCTACCTCTCCACCACAGTGTTCATGTAACCCATGATTCATTTCTGCTTGACTGGCGAAAAACATGAAAAGAAGACAGGGCTGGACTGGAGGTACATTAAGATCAATCCAAGCACAAGAGGAACTGCTGTTTTACCACACACGATATTAAAATATATATATATATATATATATAAATATGAAAGATATACTTTTATTGTACTGTATATTATTACATTTTAAAAATGGTTAAATTGAATGTGTCCTGTCTAAAATCAAACCTGCCTCGCATTAGTCTTTGAAAGTCAAAGCGTATGGCCTTGGACTGGATGGTACTGTACCTCGTATAGCATTTGCACATTCAGAGCAAAATAACACAACATGGTCCTTCCTCTTTTCTTCATGAAGTCTTGGATGAAGCTCCCCTGCCCCTCACTTGCTCCTCCTCTACACGTCACAGACCCCTCCCCTGCCCCTCACTGGCCCCTCCCCTACACGTCACAGACCCCTCCCCTGCCCCTCACTGGCCCCTCCCCTACACGTCACAGACCCCTCCCCTGCCCCTCACTGGCCAGTCCCTTACACGTCACAGACCCCTCCCCTGCCCCTCACTGGCCCCTCCCCTACATGTCACAGACCCCTCCCCTGCCCCTCACTGGCCCCTCCCCTACATGTCACAGACCCCTCCCCTGCCCCTCACTGGCCCCTCCCCTACATGTCACAGACCACTCCCCTGCCCTTCCCAGGATCCTTCCAACCTCCTTCTTCTACTGTATTCATGAGAAAGCAGAGATTCTGCAACGGAACGCCTGAGAACCACAGTGAAAGGCTGAAACTGCTGCCATTAGAGGGGGGTTCAACGGGCACCATTCATCCGGACTTCGGATGGCTGATGCACTGAAACTGCAGATCTTAATGACTCAAGATGTTCAATAAAAGATAAGCACTTTGGAACTCCTGGCAAACAGCTGTATTATGTTGTTGGCCACCTTATGAGAGCACAAATATTTTTAAAAACCTGAGTTCAACAGACCCCTGGGGTTTCTAGATGGTACTGGAGGGGGTCCCTGGCCTTACTTGATTTGAAATGGCTAGATATAGATTTGGGAAACAATTTCAAGATAACTTATAAAATATACATAAAACTCTTTTTAACTTATGATAGGGGTCCTCTGGTTTCCTTCGAGCTGGGGTGGGGGGCTCTAGATCATAAAAGGTTAAAAATCCCTGGCATAGGATTAGATATAGCCATTTAAAAAAATTATGCTGGGGGTCTTTTTAAAAACCTCACAGCAGACCATCCACCTTTCTGAAAGCACTGACCGGCTCGCTACCGTCAATGTGACATTCTCGTGATCCTCTCTATCACTGACAGACCGCATCACGCGAACGATATCATTCCTTACCCACAGACAATGTCCTTTGTGTTCGCCTCAGCTCAAATCAACTGGCCACAGAAAGAGAGGTGGTGAAGCAGTTCAAAGGTCAAAACTCTTCCATCGCAGACAGAAGCATCTTACAGCGCAGTCGATTCTGACCTTTCGCCCACACATGCGGAGAGGTGGCTCGTCCCTCTCTCTCTCTCTCCCCGAGCCCATGTGATCTCCTCGAACCACACGCAATCCACAGCCCTCGCATCATTACCCCAGATGCGCAAAACAAGCAAAGCGCGAAAAAGGGGAAGAAGCTTGGCGTGACAAAAATACTTGTTTTTCCTCTTCTGTTGCTTACCAGGCCAAAGGTTGACTGCTGAACTCAGTGATGACACTGGAAGAAGACGAAAGCCCACTACGTGCACATGGACGCAGACAAAGCAACCAAGCGTCACTCTGACAGGGGTGCTGAGACTGCACCTGTGCCTCCACGTTATCGTTCTATGATCATATGATTCATGATTAATGAAATATAGCACTATACATGCTGTGTTGACCCTGAAGGAGTGTCTTTGAATTTATTTTCTTATTAAGGGTAAAAATAATTGATGATTCTTTTCAAGCTTCTCTTGTACAGTCCAGACATGTATTGTCTTTCCCCAAGACAAAACCAAAATGCTCAATTAATCTGCCGTGAACTCGCAGATCTATTGAATATGTTTATCTTCAGTTATGAAGTTTATAAAATACAAGGCATGTTGAAATATCCAAGGAGGGTCCTCGTTTCTTCCTCACCATCATTCTGTCTTTTACGAGACATGAGATTGTTTTACTGGTGAAAGCAAACTGGTGAAACACAATTCACAGACAGGCAGACAGACAGACAGACAGACAGGCAGGCAGGCAGGCAGGCAGACAGACAGGCAGGCAGACAGGCAGACAGACAGACAGACAGACAGACAGGCAGGCAGGCAGACAGACAGACAGACAGACAGACAGACAGACAGACAGACAGGCAGGCAGACAGACAGACAGACAAACAGAGACAGGCAGGCAGACAGACAGACAGACAGACAGGCAGGCAGACAGACAGACAGACAAACAGAGACAGGCAGGCAGACAGACAGACAGACAGACAGACAGACAGACAGACAGGCAGGCAGGCAGCAGGCAGTCAGGCAGACAGACAGACAGACAGACAGACAGCAGGACAGACAGACAGACAGACAGACAGGCAGGCAGACAGACAGACAGACAACAGAGACAGGCACAGACAGACAGACAGGCAGGCAGGCAGGCAGGCAGACAGACAGACACAGGCAGACAGACAGATAGACAGACAGACAGACAGGCGGACAGACAGACAGACAGACAGGCAGGCAGGCAGACAGACAGACAGACAGACAGGCAGACAAACAGACGGACAGACAGTCAGGCAGACAGACAGACAGACAGACAGACAAACAGAGACAGGCAGGCAGGCACACTCACAGTAATACCAATTATCCAGCAAAAGATCATTTACATTCTCATATCATATTGACGGTGACACGATACCAAATTATGTTTTAGGGATACAAAGTATGTGTGTGCGTGCGTGTGCGTGTGTGCATGTGCACGTGTGTGTACAGTATGTGTGCGCACACCGTGTGTAACAGGGACAGTGAAATTGTTTCAATGAAAGGCAAAGATCCTCAGAGCCATTTGGCTCCAATGCTTGACAGCAGTCAAGGGTTGTACACTAATTAGGGATTAAACATGTGTCCCGGGGGGGGCCCAAAATGGAGGTCTTCTCAGGTTTTTTTCAGACAGAGTAACTGTACACTGGCGCTTGTGTAGAGACAAAGACTTGGCTTTATTCCTGGATGCGGCGGTGTCTCTGTTTACGTACGATTCCTGTCACAGACAGGTACTCTGATCGAGGAGGACGTGCCAGGTCTGTTTGGGCTGGAGGAGAAACTCTTTGCCCCCTTTGGCTGTCTGTTCTGAGTAGCGAGCGCTTGAGTGTGGCGCGGGAGAGCAGAAGACATCGACAGCATATTAATGTCTTCGAGAAATTCACCTTTTTTTGTTTGGAATTCCCCTGCACTTTCGGAATTCAGTTGAAAGCAGCTGACTTAGGTGTAACGTAGACACCACGGGATTGGACTTCACCGTGTAGGTCAGGGCCGCCCAAAAACCCTGCTCCTGGAGATCTACCGCCCCATAGGTTTTCACCACAGCCCAAACAAAGCACGCCTCGTTCAGCGGCTAGCGATCTCGTTGAGCTGCAAATTAGGATAGTCAGGTGTGCCAAATTAGGGTTGAAATGAAAACCTAGATCTTCCGATTGGTAGATCTTCAGGAACTGGGTTGGGCAGCCCTGGTGTAGGTTATGTAATTGTCTTCTGTCTGGTATCAAATGTGGGGTTGCTTCTGAGACCAACACAAATTACTGTCAACTTCAGCACCCAGAAAGGGAAGTCTAAACAGCAGCCATTTTGTTGAGTAAGATAAGCCTTCTTGAGATGGCACACATTAAATGAAATGGTTCCTTGGGGCAGAATGTATGGCGAAGTCTCCCAAAAAAATGTGCACTGAAGTCTTGCCAGTGAGACAACTACTACTCTATTTACCTCAATGTACCTAGTTAGGCTAATGCGATCTCGTTAGTTTTGTATTTGGCAGGATTTTTTTGTTTGATTTTGATTAGACAAATGTGATTTCAGTGCTAGTTTTGTACTTGGCAGGATTGTTTTGTTTATTTGCTCAACAGGTTACCCTACAGGGTTGGAGTCCTGATCTATGTGGTCACTTCTGGCACTACGATCTTTACTTCACTCTAGTGTGTTTTTCTGGCACCTCTGCGATTTTAACTGATGCACTTGTTGTACGTCGCTCTGGATAAGAACGTCTGTAACGTAATGTAATGTAACTACAGAGATGACGCCCTTGCGATGTGAGTGAGAGCAACTTCTCACATCAGAAATGATTTTGTTTCCCTTTCCTCAAACAGGCAAATCTCATTCTCCGTTTATTGACCTTAAATGGGCCCTTTGAACAAGGTGGCAAGTGCACACCAGAGCAGTCAACCCCAGACAGTGGTGACATGACTCAGCGCCTGGACAGCAGACCTTATCAAGACATCACAGACGCGGGTTCTGAGGGAAGTGCCATTAACGTACAACATGGGCCGCCGCAGAAACCTGTCCAAGAGCCCCGGGGTCTGATAACAACCTTCTGCGTGGGTTAAATGTCGTCACATTGTGAAGACCTGGCAACAAATTTTTTAGGCAATGGCTACTGCACTATACAAAGCTAGGCTCTAGCCGGCCCAGACATGGGGCAGCAGTGTAATATAATGGGTAAGGAGTCGGTCTTGTAACCTAAAGGTTACAGGTTCGATTCTCAGGTAGTAAACTGCCGTTGTACCCTTGAGCAAGGTACTTCATCTGCATTGCTTCAGTATATGTCCAGCTGTATCAATGGATGCAATGTAAATGCTATGTGGAAAAAGTTGTGTAAGTCGCTCTGGATAAGAGCATCTGCTAAATGCCTGTAATGCCATGTAAAGACATTACAGTGACTGAAAGGAAAGCAAGAGACCTGTCCCTCTTATTGACTTTAGCATGATAGCAAAAACAAGAGATCGCTGTAGGTCTCAGGTCACCCATGCACTGCGTAAAGCAGATGTGGTGTGGCGAGGCGTGATGCCTTGTGGGACATGGGCAGGCTGTGGGAGCCGCAATGCTGACCGATACTCTACTAGAGGTTCAAGGGTTCAAATCAAAAACATCATATGACTGGCAGGCAGGGCTGTTGGACGCAGCCTACTGAGCCAGCGAAGCACGAACCTTTAGATCATGCCAAGACCAACCTCAGTGGACTGGCTAACTCAGTGGATTGGAGACTAGACACAGGCTGTTGACTGAATAAGCAGTATCGGAGATGACTGCACAATGTGTAAGTAGGTCCACAACAATAAACACTAGATACGCGCGCCCCTTTAAAATACTCACACAACTTTAGTACTGAGCCCAGTAACCCAGCCTAATTGCTTGAATGACTCACAAATTAAACAATGTAGTATAATGAAGGCAATTTCACGAATATTACCGCACAACTGCAGTCTTTGTGTTCAGTGTTAAATAATTCTTTTAAAAAGACGCTGCTTCAATGTGAGTTATGTCAGCATTTTTTTTTTCTTCATCTTTTTTCGTATTGTCTTTCAAAAAAAAATGCTTTGGCTTTCAACCATTCCTCACGTATATAATTCATGCCTCTCCCGGTAAATTTCTTGACATTTGCGGACAGGCGCTGCATACGCCACCTGTGCACAGCGGAGATTTGAGAAGCAAGGCATGTTGAAACCCTTCCCTGGCTGCTTGTAATAGCTCCGCATCGCAACCTCAGCCCAATGACTGCGGGCATTGACGTTACGCAGGCCCTGTGTCTTCCAAACATCCCTTAAAGCCTTTTTTTTATTTCGCAGATCCATTTTACGCTTAAACATTATGTAGAACGACCCAAATGCGAGCCAGGAAAGCAACAGATTCTGCTCATTCCATACATAACCAGCATATATATATATATTTCATACACCGTAATTTTTGTGATAATGGGCGACAAAAAAAGGTAGTGTCGAAATGGCGATCGCATGCCCATTGAAGAGGCTGCCCCGATAACACTCACATGAACCACACAGGAAAGTTATCTTTAAAATATAATTTCCTGTTCACTTTGCATGAGCTAGATGTATCTTAGAATGAAATACACCGGAAGTAGGCCATTTGTAACTCGTCGTAACACTGAGTTGCCTAATGTGCCAATGCTAAAATTAAGCCTCATGTTAGTAACATTTTTAACTCATTGATAAAAACAAACAGTATAAACATATGAAAAACAAACACATACTGCATGCATGTAAATATCATATAATGTCATTAAGACATTTATTAGACAATATATTTTTCTGTATATCCTATTATGATTTGTCGATTAAAAAAAAAAAAAAAAACATCATTCCATATATGCATATTTTAACTTACAAAAACCACAAGCAAATTTATGTAATAAATAGCTATTCAAGTTTTAGAACAATACATTGAAAATCATTAATTGTTAGAGTACACCCATACAAACAAACAAAGCTGTCATATACTCGAAATGGCCAATAACCAGCTCGCCATAACATAGCTTCCCACGGCATTGTAGAGCTCCTTAAGCTGGTACTGCACCAGGAGGAACTGCACTGGCCCTAAACAGAGTCAAAAATAGCATGCCATATGCCAGACTTGCCACGTCTGTGGTACAAACTTACCCCACCATTACTTATCTCAGAGATGAGAACTGCCAAATATGAATATGTTTCACGCATTGGAATATTACTGTATCTCCTGGTAGCTTTGAGCCAAATATTTAGATTGGTTTTTGGAGATACCCCTACTGAAAATTCCTGCTAAGGCCAGCTGGGATTCTAAGACGGTTTAACACGGTTTAAGCTGCATTTTAGCTGGTCATAACTGGTCTGTGGCTGTTCAAAGTGGTCTCTAGCTGGACAAAGCTGGTCAAAGCTGGTTAGGCTGGTAAGCTGTTGGTCAAACTGGTGTACTAGCTGACTATATAGACTAGTCAACTGGGGAACAGCTGATCACCCAGCTAAAAGTGTTGTAAACAGCTTGAATCAGCCTGACCAGCTTAAGCTAGTTTAAACTGAAATTTTGAATTGCAAAAAAAAAAGAAAAAACAAGCTTTAATGTTTAAAATCTCTAATTCAAATGTTGTAAACATAAAGAAATAAAGAAATAAATAAATAAAACATTTTATCACTTTCGTGCAGGAAAGTGTGCAAAATGCCTGAAAATGTGTGCGGTCGAGATTTGAATGGCAAGTGAACTTACAAACGAACCGCAACGAAAAACAGCAAGTGGCTCTGAGAGAGAGAGAGAGAGAGAGAGAAAGGAGAAGAACAGTGACGAATAAAGAGAAGCACGGCGTTTTTACGCACGTCATACTGTGGTTGAACTGAAACTTTAAAAGCAGCAGCCAGGGGCCCCGGGCGCCAGATTTCACTCCCACAGTTAAGCGACACAGAGACGCAGCGAGCTACGGCTAACTGACAGGACTCCCGTCATTCAAGGACCCTCCCGATTTAGGCTCTCAGCCCAACACACGGTGAGTACAACTGGTCCGAGCGGCTGAAAAGATGGCTTTTTTTTGTCATTTTATAGCCATTTTGGCCTCACAAACCTCTGTGAACTTGAAAAAAACATTTTCCTGCATTGTAAAATTTTGCAATAACATTTTTTTTTTTTTGGTGTGTTACCTGGGCAGCAAGACAGTGTGTTTAATTATTCCATGTTTTTGTTTTCAGATCTGTCAAGATGACCAGTGTATACGATTACATGGCTGTGACAACAGACTACGTATGTTATCTGCTCAACGATTGTGTCAATTATTTTTTACATTTTTACAAATGAAGTGCAGTTTACACCCCCCCCCTCCCAGAGTGGGACATTCATATTCTATGCATGGAAGTATTTTTGTATGCATGTGCGCATCCTAGCGTTTGTGGATATGCACGTGTCATAACACGTATTCCTGAAAACGAGACAGTGAGACAGTCTAGACAGTGTTCCAGTGCATTTACAGAGGTTCATATGCTCTCCAAATGATCAATAAATCTATGCTTATTTCTTATACATACAGGTTGCTACACCTGTTTTTCAACTTAATTTTTTTCACAAATTCCGATACTATTGATACATTTAACTAGTACCCAGGGAAAATGTGAAATTTACAATGAAAACTTTTAAGTTTCTTTTAAGTATACTTTTAAGTGTCCTTTGTAAATTGATTGCTAGAACTGATGAATTGCAATAAGTGAACTTGCAAGGTTTGTGGTGTGCAGCATAGTACATTAGCTGTGTTTCACAGCCTTACTGTACATATCCAGGCAAGGGTAAATTCCTCCTGAGGTCTTGCTTCTGAAGACACAGTGCCTGCAAAAAGATACATTTAAATTAGAAAACCACTGAAATTAGTTATTTGCTGTTAAGACACCACTACAGTAGCTTTTAGCAACCAGACACAATGTTCAATTGGCTGGAAAGTCACCTTTTGCATTTTAACGATAGAAATGAAGAGCATGATCCTTTGCAACCTAGATTTTGAAAGAAACATAGAGGGCTACTATTTAGAAATTTGTAAGCTCTTGAAGGCTCAACAAAATAATGTCCCTCCAGCAGGTGTCATTAAATACAGGTGTTATAAAAACATAATATACATAAATAACATAAATAATGTCAGGACTTTAGCCTCTTTCTGACTGTTGCCACCTTATTATGTTTTGTAGGATAATGATGATGGCAGCACCAGCCTGACGACTGAGGATTTGGATACTTTGTGCGACAAGGGCGTCGTCCGCTCATTTAGGGGGTACTACGAGCCCCCACTTTACTGGGGGATAGTCGTCCTGGGCGGCATCGGCAACCTGCTGGTGGTGTGGATCTACCTCCACTTCCGAAACCGCCTGAAGACCATGACCGACGTGTACCTGCTCAACCTGGCCGTGGCCGACCTGCTCTTCCTGGGCACCCTTCCCTTCTGGGCCTCCGACGCCGTCCAGGGCTGGACCTTCGGGCCCGGGCTGTGCAAGACGGTGTCGGCCGTCTACAAGATCAACTTCTTCAGCAGCATGCTGCTGCTCACCTGCATCAGCGTGGACCGCTACATCGCCATCGTGCAGGCCGCCAAGGCCCATAACTCCAAGAAAAAGAGGCTCTTCTACAGCAAGGTGGTGTGCCTGGGCGTCTGGGTGCTGGCCTTCCTGCTGGCCGTGCCGGAATTCCTCTTCGCCAGCGTCAAGGAGGACTACGAGGGCAACTCCTACTGCACCATGGTCTACCAGAACAACCAGAACAACCGCACCAAGATCCTGGTCCTCGCCCTCCAGATCTGCATGGGCTTCTGCCTGCCGTTCCTCGTCATGTTCTTCTGCTACTTCGTCATCATCCGCACCCTGCTGCAGGCCAGGAACTTCGAGAAGCACAAGGCGCTGCGCGTGATCCTGGCGGTGGTGGCGGTGTTCGTCCTCTCCCAGCTGCCATACAACAGCGTCCTGGTGGTGGAGGCCGTGCAGGCGGCCAACACCACCATCACCGACTGCGAGGAGGCCCGGCGCTTCGACATCGCCAGCCAGATTATGAAGAGCCTGGCCTACACCCACAGCTGCATCAACCCCTTCCTCTACGCGTTCATCGGGGTACGGTTCCGCAAGGACCTGGTCAAGGTGTTCCAGGCCTGCCTGTGCATGCAGGGCAAGTTCACCAAGGTGCCGGGAGGCTCCAAGAGGTCCTCCATGATGTCGGACACCGAGACCACCCGGGCCCTGTCGTTATAGCCCGGAGCGACGCTCGATGTCCACGTTACCAACGTGGGCCAGTTTTTTGCTCCACAAGGTTACGTCAACATGTGTGTGCAGGGATGGCCCAGAATGGGACAGAAATCCTTTGGTCAGCAGTGCTGACTTGAGTAGTTTTTTGGGGGGTGGGGACTGTAAAGGGTCAGTTTAGGAAAAAATGTACAGCTTGGGTCGAGACCTTTCCCCTGGGACAGCTCAAAAAAAGGCTGACATCCAGAAAGTATGACTGTTAAAGGCCCACCTGAAGATGGCCGCTTCATCAGGGATAATGGACTTTGCATCTTATGGACAAAATGGTGGAACTTCTTCATGGTGTATTGTAGGCCTTGCTGGCTGAGGTCTGAGGGGTGGTGGGGGGATGGAGAGCCAAATGGTGTTCCCCTAACTTTCCTCTCTACAGCATTAGTGCATCTTCACCAAAAATCTCTACTTTTGGTTTTGTTGCAGGTGAAGCAGGCCCTTCCTGAAAGCCTCTCTGTCTTCATATTTCTGTGCATTGCTGCTTACCTTTATTCATGCCTAAGATGAGGGCAGTTGTGAACTGTTCAGAACTTTCCTGAACATCAACCTGAAAAATGTTTAAAAGATTCTCTCATGCAGAACTTATTTAAAAGTCCTTTTGTTTTTGTTTTTCTGACATAAGACTGTAGATAGAGATAGAGGTGTTTTCTGTTTGTTCAGTGAAATGCTGCTCTTTTCTCAGGACACGTTGCTCTTTTATATTGTTTTGTCTGTTTTTTTATACTTGTAAATAACAGCAAATAAAGAAAATTCAAGACATTTTGTTGTGGATGCATTACCTCATTGTGTAAATGTATGTTAAATAATGCTACTTTCTTATTACACAATCAAGACAGATACCTCCAAAGTAGTAAGACGCAGGCATACACACATACTAGATTTTCATGGACAGGCTACTGCAGTCATTGCTCACTGTGATGGAAAAACCATGCATTCTAAACCTCAGTATATCTCAGTAGAATAATCAATACCACTTATAAAGTCCAAAGTCCACAGTTAGTGGTTAATTGCAGAATACACCACTAAATCAGTCAAGGGTTACATACCTGAAGTAAGTGGTGACGCCTGCTCCTGCAACGGTTTTAATAAGTAAATTTAAAAAAAAACAAATTTTTTAATAACTGTCGTTCGACTGAAAGTAGCCGCAGTGGTACAATTCTACACCACTGGTGCCTTGTGGGTAGACGTGAGAAGGTCCCACAGTGCTAACGTTCATACTGTGGTTAGAGAAGAGAGTGTGACATCACACGAAAACTGCAAGTGCCTGGGGGATGGGGTGTATGGCTTTCGCGAGTTAAGAGGAAGGGAAGATGAAGTGATAAAATACCCTTTTCTGATGCAATGACATAGCCCAGCAAACACGACAAACGACAAAACTTTACACCAGGCTGGCCATAGCCGGGTTCCTCTCGAGATTTCTTCCCATTGGGGAGTTTTTTCTCGCTGCCATTTGAGGGTTTTCTCCCCACTGGGAGTATTTTACCTTATGTGCTTGCCATCTGGGGGTTCAGGCCTGGTGTCTGCTCTTTTTGCCTTGCTACTCTATAAAGTGTCTTTGTGACAGTTCTCTGTAAAAAAGCGCTAGACAAATAAAATTGAATTGAATTGAAAAAAAAACAAAAACTTAAACACCAAAGTTTCCTCCCTCTCTAAAAGCACACCGCCTGAAACAGTGATTAAAATAATAAGCCAATCAGCTCGTAACACTGCTTAGAAGAGACAGCCAAACAAACAAACTGCTCTTAGCAACAGGGCTACCTTTTAAAAAATTTTTGTTTGGTTTTTTTACTCTCTTAACATCGAAGGCTGAGATGTCCTATGTTGGAAAAGCTGACTAACAACCCGGCTCCTCTGGTTTTAACTACTCAGCTTGGGCGTGAGAAGCAAGCTGCTCACTGAAATGAATGGCAGTTGTTTGCCTTGTCCTTCGAGAGCACTGGTCTTCAGTGTAGTGCAGCAGTGCCCAATCATGTGCCATGGTGTGCAGTCTTTCATTCCAAATGATCACTTCACCTGCTGATTTCACTGATTAGTTCCCTCTTCTGTGGTGAAATCAGGTTTGTTAATTGGTGAAATCGGCAGGTGAAGTGATTGGTTGGAATGAAAACCTGCATACCTTCAGCCTTCCATGGCACATGATTGAAGACCATGATTAGTTAATGCATAGAATTAGGTGTCTTTGTGCTGGACTAAAACAAAAACAAAAACTTGCACCCACACCGGTCCTATTCGGATAAGACTGGACACACCCAGGGGTGTAGCACAAAATTCTGGGCCCTATACATAAGCAGTCTCTGTGGGCCCCCTTCCTCGCTTGATCCGTGTCTCTCACGCATCACTCCAGGCTTTTCGGGGGCCCGCCCGCCATTCGGGCCCCGGGAAGCCAGTCCCACTTTTTCCCTCCGCCACGACGCCCCTGGACACACCCGCTGTGCTGTAATGGTCAGACGTTGCGTCCCGACCGTGGAGACCGTGACCGATGACCTACGCAGGGCGGAGTCCAGCCTGACTAGCCGCACGACCGTACGGCCGCATCTCACAGAGCAGCAGGCGGACGTGGCGAAGAGGTTTCGGTTTTTTCCCGCTCTAACCAAAAGATCAGAACGGGCGATTTAAGCGTTATCTAAGCGCCTTCGTCCGTGGCATGGTTGTTGGTGCCAGACACGGTGCTTCCAGCACATCAGAAACAGTTGGGGCGACGTAGCTCTGGCAAGTCGGAGGGTTGCCCGGTTCGATCCCCCCACTCATATTTTATTTCAATTTCAATGTGCTGGAGAAGCGAAAAGAGCAAAAAAATTGGGTCACTATGCCCGCACCATTGCATTTAACTGAATATATAACACGCAAAATTAAATGTTGAAATATGACAGCTGAATGAACACTGACATAATTACTGACAGCAGAGGCGGAGGTGCTGTGTTTCATACGCTGCATAGCCTACATCATGAAGAACTGACCCTGTAGAACGTACAGTTGGAAAAATGGGGGGGGTTGACGGGTTTAATTCAAACGACGGTTTAATTCAAAAGCGCTTCTCGTCACATTAATACACCTAATAATAACCAACCGGCAGTGAACCGCATCGGAGAAATGAGCTGTTTCAACCCGTCGCTACACAAAACACCGCACAAAACATTTATTGCCAGTCATTTCGGTGTCACCCCCCCCTCTGATGGTGTCACCCGGCGTGGTCCGCACCCCCCGCGCGACACCTCTGCTTTAGCGCGGCTGTACTCGCTGAGATTAAGACCAGACCTCAGACAGGCAGATATATTCATAGTCGCTCTCTCTCAGCGCCGACAGGAAGTGGTGACCAGGGTCATGTCAACAACGTGTTCTTCTCTGGGGAGCGAAGTCACGTGAGACTCCGCCAGTCAGTGTCTGAGATGTAGACATGCGGCCTTGTTGTTGACGTCAATTGTGGCTAGTGAATCAAAAGCAAGGTAGACTACAGTCTACCTGCAAGCCAACCGACAGCAAATTCAAATTACAACCGCTAACTTGGTTTGTTGACTTAATTTCACAATCGACAATAATATGATAACGGGGTGCATTTTTATACTGGAGGTTTGATTCTCAGGTGTACCCTTGAGCAAGATACTGAACCTGAATTTCTTCAGTAAACATTCAGCTGGAGACTGGACTGTTTGTAAAAAAAAAATAATGAAAGTAATGTAGTACAGACCCTTCTCATCTCATCTGAAGGGGGAAAGTTCACCTCAACCACCACCAAACATGGAGAAGACAAAAAACACAAAAAAGGAGCGCAACATTAGAGACATTTAAGCAGCTGGATCGGGCAAAGGGAGATCCTAATGTGATATAAATTGCTTGTTACATTACATTACATTACATTTATTTAGCAGATGCTTTTATCCAAAGTGACGTGCAAGAGTGCATATCGTGGCAATTGGAACAACTACAAAACACTTATGCCTTTGTTGATCAGGCAAACCAAGGCCATTGCTGTCACTGTGACCCTGCAATTCATTAAACATCTGTAGCAGTCCGTCATGAAGACACGCACACATGCAGATGACATCAATAAGACAATATGATGAAAGCTCACAACTGCGCACAACTCCAGTCATTCTACCGAATTACATTGCATTTATTTTGTAGTGATCACTGATTTCAAACGACACATTCTTCTGCCGAACATATATTTCTGCTGAACAGTTTCACGTGTTTGCATAACAATCTATGCCAGTATTGTATCCTGTTTGGGGAAGTTTGCTATGCTAAAATCCAGCAGCGCCGTTCTGTCGAACTTCAGCTTCAAAACAACATTCAAAGCACGCTTACAAAAGCACGCATGGGCAATTGTGGATTGTGACCTACATCACCTTGGAATCAAAGAAGATTTATTTCCTGTGAACAAATCTAACTGCTTACCTCTAACACTACTCAAAAAGGGGGACATTTTAACATGAACTGTGTCAAAAAGTAACACCAAATGTGTTGTTCCTAACTAGACACAGAGATTAACAGAGTTAAAAATGACACGTTATGTGTTGTTGTTGTGGTTTTTTTTTTTTTTTTAAACACATTTGTCTTCCAAGTGTTCTTGGGGGGGGGGCAGGGCATGAGACAGACCAGGGGTGCCTTCACACTGTCTGAGGTTAAGACACATTGCCTTGCTGACGTTGATTGTGGCTAGTGAATGAAAAATAAGGTAGGCTGAGTTTACCTGTAAGCCAACCAACAACAAGTTAATTATATTATTATTATTATCATTATAACCAATAATAATAATCACAGTCATAATAATATCATAATAATACCCTTCAGCAAGATACTGAACCTGAATTTCTTCAGTAAATATTCAACTGGAGAAATATAGAGCATAAAGCATGTGCCCAGGGTTGCTGCCAGTGTGGACCAGCACATACACCACTCCCTCCAGTGAACAAAGGCCCTACAAGCATAAAAAATTAGCAGCACATTCATGCAAAGACAGGTGGACATTGGCAATCTCCTGAACTGACAGTGCATACCCATGGCGACGGGGTAGCATGATGGGTCCAGTCTAGTCTGGTAACCTAAAAGGTCAAAGGTTCGATTCCCGGGTAGGACACTGGCGTTGTACCCTTGTGCAAGGTACTTAGCCTGCATTGCTTCAGTATATATCCAGCTGTATAAATGGATGTAAATGTAAATTCTATGTAAAAAAAAAAGTTGTGTAAGTCGCTCTGGATATGAGTGTCTGCTAAATGCCTGAAATGTAATGCAGTCACGTATGCTGGCTTCAACCTGCCTGCAACGTCGCACCTCTTGTCTGTGGTTGAGCAGAGCAGCACATGTTTTTGACATCGTCCCTCTGATGTATATCAATAAGGCTCAGGAAGACAGCGATGATGCCTCTTCGAAATGTGTTACTCTGCTCATGTTCCCCTTTTCACAAACGGTCACAAAGTCTAGTTTAAAAAAAAAAAAAAACAACACGCAAATTATTTGAAAAGCCGAATGTTTTGCAGGGTTGCCTTTCCTATGAGGGCTTTTTAAAGAATCTTTTCTGAAAAACTTTTCTTTAATTCTGACATTGTCTCCTTCAAGACCTGTAAAGGGAATTGTGTAAAACAGTTCACAAATTTTGGGCCTGCATACTGAGTAGCACATCGATGAGACAGAGCCAATCGAAACTTGAGATCCAGGGGGTTCTGAGGCGGAGCAACCAGCCCACTCCATTCTCTAATACAGTACACGGATGGCTCTACATGTTAGTGTAACCGTGGCAACTATGTGGCAACTACACTCACATGTTCCACGCGGGGCCCCTCGGTGTTGCGCAATCCGCAGAACACAGGCGAGTGAAGCCATTTGAAGTAACATCAGATTTCACATCAGTGTCTCTCAGGTGCAGGATTCACAGAGTTCGCCATCAGCCCAGAGCTACAGTATGACAGTGTTTTTTTTTTTTTTTGCGGAAAAAGGAGAGGGATAAGATTTCCCCTGCCCCCCCCCCCCCCCCCCCCCCCCCCCGTCCTCGTGCTTTGGCTGCAGATGAGAGCTTCTCGGTTCCCTCACCCCACCCACACGTTTTAACATGTCAGTTGCCGCTCCGTGCTCCACGTGTTTTTTTTCTGAGCTGCGTGTGCACGCGCCGAAGCGGTGACCATGGCGACGGTGCTGTCGCCAGTCGGCCGTGGCGGAGGGCGCGCGGAGGGTGGGACGCAGCTGGGCCCCGTTCCGCCGCGGTGGCTTTTTCACCCTCGTTTTGCAACTTGTTTTGTAGCTTCGCCCTAGTTTGTCTCGGCATAAGGTAGGTCATAACAAATGTTCGCCGCGTGACGGAGAACTGCGTCCTTGGCTATAAATATAGCTGTACGAAGTGAGCATTGTACCTTATCGAACCTGTGTTTCGTAGTTGTTCCAATGACCATGACATGCACTTTACTACCTCGCTTTGGATCAAAGCGTCTGCTAAATAAATGTAATGTAATGTAATGTAGATCCTCCTCACGTTGCAGTGCCATGAATTCCAAAATCCCCCTGAGGCCACGGCACCAGCTGTGATCAGCAAGCGATGTGCTAACTCCCACCTGTAGCGCTGTGTGGTCGACAGCAGTGGTTTTCAACCTTTTTGCCCCCAAGGGCCCCCCCCCCCCCAACACACACACACACACACAGGAGATGTGATCACCTGTCTGTCTGTCATCATCATCGTGACTCCATCTGTAGACACTCCAGTGCAGTCAGTCATGCCTATTCCATTTAACTCCATAAAAACATAAAAGTTACTTTTTAAAATCTGCCATAAACTTTCATAGCAAACAGCAAACACACTTTATGTTTTATAATATTAATTGCTTGCTTTGTGTTATTTATTTACCTGAATAATTATTGTAGCCTATGTCTTGATGTTTTGTGATTTGAAGCGTTCAGTATGATCACCTCAAGGCCCCCCTGGCAGCTTCCTGAGGCCCCCCCCCCCCCCCCCCCCCCCATTGAAAACCACATGTCTAGAGGATGTAAAAAATAATCACAGGCTTGTAGGTAAGTGCAGTGGAGGAACAGACTGTACTGCTGGGGGGATCTGAGAGGCGAACAAGCCATACCAAACTGGGGACCAATAAAAAGGGAGGAAAAGGGTTTTAAAAATGTTTAAAAATTCATTTTTGAAACTGATTGTCCTCTACAATTATAATTTGAATCAGTCTGCCTTCTGACAAAACTAAGATGTCTCTACAGAAATGGTCCAGAGTGTAGGCTATGTCTAAACTTGTCATATTTTTTTAACTTGTGATCCAAGTGAAAAAAGTAAAGGATTCCATTCCAACAGCGTGCCTAAAGGACCGTTTCCATTCCCTTACATTGGCTGTTGAAAAGCCTTAACGCCCGGTCACGAATGGGCGTCTCCGCTGCTTAATAATGAGCTGCAGTGTGCACTACAGATGAAGAATACAGTGGGATACAATTAATAGCAAAACACTGCCCTCGTGTGGTAATATTAGTAACTACATGCAATACTGAATTTGGACCTGCCTTTCAACAGAGCACAGCCCAGTGTTTTCTGGTATGTGCTGTAATTTGCTTTCGAAGATATAAAAACCCTGGACTGCAGGTGTTTGCTGTACTTTAAATACACAAACATGTATACTTTTAACTTGATTCCAGATCTGGGATTTTCGGCACACTGCTTTTGCCTGACCAGCTGCTGTATCTGACTTTTTACGTGATACCGTTATTGTGTAGCAGTGCACGTGAGTGTGTACATTCTGTACTTATGAACTGGGCAGAGAGCAGGCGATATATAACACACAATTATTTTTTGCGACCCAAGGAAACAGGAATAATGATCACAAAAAGAAAGTTACATAAAGACACACAATGTTTTTACTACAAAGCCAGTAGTACTGATAAAAAAAGATAATCATGATACCAGTTATCAAAACAACGAAAACGTACAGTCTCTACGATATATACGCGCAGGGCATTTACCCTGGTGTCCCATCACGCGCCAGAGGTTTGCTTCCGGAAACACAATGGCCTTGTCATCAAGTTAGCAAAACAAGGCAAGCGTATCTTTCTTCTATCTTTCTAACAGCGCGTTAAATCTAAGATGTAGGACTCGTTTGGATATCCAAAGAGTAAGGATAACATGTATCATTTAAATGGTAAATGGTAAATGGACTGCATTTATATAGCGCTTTTATCCAAAGCGCTTTACAATTGATGCCTCTCATTCGCCAGAGCAGTTAGAGGTTAGGGGTTAGGTGTCTTGCTCAAGGACACTTCGACATGCCCAGGGTGGGGTTTGAACCGGCAACCCTCCGACTGCCAGACAATCAGTCTTACCTCCTGAGCTATATCGCCCCGGATTTAAGGGAATCTCATATTTAGCACGTTAACTCTTTGATTGTCTCATTTCAATCACCGATAGCATGTTAATTAAAGAGGCCCATCAATGCAACAGGATAGTGTTTTCCACTAAACTTTCATGAATTAATTTTTCATAAACGTTCTGCCACTAGAGGGTGCACTTTACAATACTAGAGCCAAACATTGGAGAATAAAATGATGCCTTCGCTAAGGACCAAAAAAAGTTTCCGTAGGCAATGTGAGACCACATAATGTCATTTCTATTTCAGCTGTTGTGTACATTGATTTATATGGAATTAACACATTAAAGAATTCTTGATACTATTAAGAAAAAGACGTTTTCGTTTAGTTTACAGGCATTTAACAGACGCTCTTATCCAGAGCGACTTACATCGTATCCAGTTATACAGCTGGATATGTACTGGAGCGATGCAGGTTAAGTACCTTGCTCAAAGGTACAACGGCAGTGTCCTACTGGGAATCGAACCTTTCGTTTTTGATGACCTTTCCATCAAAATCAAGATGACCTACTCTTAACTTATTTAAAAAATGTATTGTACAGTAGGTTATGACAAAATCTACTGCTACCTTAAAGAAATATCAACCCATTACTTTAATATGTGGTTTTACTTGACCTTGAAAAAACAAATGCCCATCTATGAGTTACACCATTAGGTTATATTATCCATACTAATATCTCAAGACATCATGCTTCACATTTAAACAGACCTATATACGTAACATATTTCATATGTAATCAATATGTATATTAATATTCTGAAAAATGTTATTTTATTAGAATATGAAAATATGATTCGTTTTTTTAAATTAAAAAAAAAGAAACATATAAAAATATGAAACTTTAAAAAACTAAACACAATTTTGTTGGCAGGTTAAACTGTACCTATTTCTTCCAAATGATGTCTAGATTTATGTATTCTTATGGCCATTGTTTAACAACATTTTTGAGTAAATGTTGTAAGTAAAATAATAGAGAAAAATTAGAGAATGGGTTAGTTTATTTATTGATTTAACTTATTTTTATTTTAAAGGTACAAATAAAACACTCCAGATACTATTCAGGTAAATAAATGTCGTAATCCTAACATCTGAAAATATGTGGTCAGTAAAATCAAAACTCCTTTAAAATGTGGATATCTGTTCATGTTACACACAGAGAGGAGGACATCAGGGCCTTCTTATAGGAGAGGCTTCTGATCTCCAGTGCCTCTCCGTGCTCAAATCCACGACATGACATCATCAGCATGCTTATTATGCATTTCAGGGCTGAGTCTCTTTTTGTAAAAAATCAAAGTTCACAGCTAGCATTGACTTTTACTAATGCCCTCACAGCAATTTTGCTTGTTTTGCTTGTCACTCATTGTTATTTATTAAAGCTTGGAATAAATGATTATGTGTGAGCAGCTAGCAATATATGTAAACGTTCTTGTTACACATAATTATTTATTAAAATATTTGAATACAATTAACATGACATGTCTGAGCTGTGTGAATTAGAGGCAGGTTGAAGATGATGATCTAGAATCACAGAGCCATTTGCTCTCAGTTTAATGAGTTGCGTGATAAAAAAAAAAAAAACAATGTGCGTCTGCCACAGCCATACACGTAGTCATTGCGGGCCTTTGGCGGTAAACATTTTGCAATCCTTATATTCACTCGGTACTGTTTGAACAATTCCCCCTTGGGAGTGATTATAAAAATACAAGGTGGCAAGGCCTTCTTTCCATAACTAATTAATGTGTTGTTTTGGCAGTGTTCATTTCCACTCTAGGTCATTTACAATAGTTTATTTCAAGCTAACTACAAAAACCAGAATATGCCATGTTGTTTCCCTCCCTGTTCGTGAAAAACGGGTACATGTGCGAACTTACATCACTGTAGTGAGACATTACCTTTTGACATGACGTGCCATATCTTCTTCTCAATTGAGTGTAATGGGGTTAAACGTAGGATATCAAACAGTCCAACGATTCTTTCTGGGCGTTGTCGAACAAAGTAATTCGTGTATGAGTATTTGTTTTGGTTGGCTATACGTTATGCTCCGGTCCTGGCGAGCAAGTGCTATGGCAGCATGGTCGTCCATTCTCTGGTTGGTGGTCAGTACCACTTCGGAAACTGCACGGACCCCTTGCACATGCTGGGCGGGCGGATAAAGCAATGGAGAGAGAGAGAGAGAGAGAGAGAGAGAGAGAGAGGGGAGGAGTCGTGGGAAGGAAAACGCAGCTGGAGAGCCACACGTTTCCCTCCTTCCCTACATAAAACACAAGTACAGTAATAATACTCTAGTTGCGAGACCTTTGTAAGCACACACATTTTTCTATGGGTACACTGTCTTGAGAATTCTGGCAGGAATGTAAAGAGTTTCAATCAACTGAGTTGGGAACTGCTGGAAGGAGAGGTTGGGAAAAGACAAACTTCTCTAACAGCGATTTTGGATACGATTTTAAAAGGGAAGTTTTTTGAGCGCAAGGTTGGCAACCGCGAAGCGCGAGACAAATCTACACCTGGCAGGGCGAACAAAATAAACGTTAAATGCTAAACTGTCCTCGCGCACGTAAGTATGAGAACGGAATGAACTGGAAATTTTTGTGAATGGCATGCTCGCTGGTCTTTTGAAAGTTCGATAAAGAAAAGTTGAGTGCCTGCAGCGCATTCTGTCAGCGATATCATATTTCACACTAGAATATGTGGTTTGCTGAATTTATAGCTCATAGAGACGTCGTAAGACGAAAGAACGGGAAAAGTTCGAGTGAAGCTAATATTCGGCCCTGCCCACCTCCTAAAAATGGAACATACCACTTTAAGCTCGTCGTAATATTCATATTTATCAAAATTTTGCATGCATTATATATAAGGCGTGCTTTGTCTGTGTTTATTGAAGAGTGGGATCTATTCTGAAACATCTCTCCTTTTCTCCTCTCCTCGCGTAACTTTTTGTGACGAATAGTATTTTGGAAAGAAAAAGGTTATTTGCATACTCGCTATTTTGCACCGTGGATCAATGAAGTTTAACCAACCGCACGTCTAATTTAGCAGTGGTTAACGCGTTCAGAAACTGATTGCTAAGTGATGCAATCTGTGCTGTTTCCTCTGAACTTGAATGATTTTTGTTTATTAGTAGATTTGGACCTGGGCTGCATGGTTACATTTATTTGTGGCCTGAACTTCAAAACGAAAACTTTAGGCAGAATAGAAACGTGGTGGCCTTGATGAATATTAAAACAGTTGTCCTGGCATGCAGTCCTATGCGCATTCTTTAACGTACTTGCCATATATATTTAATATTGATCGATTATATTGATTCATATTAATCGACTATAAATTTGGCAGCTTATAACAACCAGATCCTAGCAGTGCAGTCGTATTTTACCAGAAATCTGGTTAGGTATTATACATGAACATCCGTTCATGTATAATATCTTTGACATTGTACTGTATTTTATATTTGGTGGGAGTAACTCCTGTCCATCTCTTGACCACAATTCCAAACAGTAGCCAATTGTGCAAAAAGTGCATGCAAAAGTTATCCTGGCGTATCTCGGTATAATTAACTGGGGGAAACATGCTCCCAGAAAACTAATACGGTTGGTTTTTAAAATTGATTATTTGTCGCCAGGAGACTTAAAAGTCCTGATGAAAGTATTTTTTTTTTTGCTTTCCCCTTTTCCTTTTTGCACTGTGCACTTGAAATCCTATTCTATTGGCATATGCTGTGGTGAGTGCAATCTCCAGTGCATGCTGGCCCATTTGAAAAGGCACAAGAAAACAGATGAAGTGCATCGACGTTTAAAAGCACCCGTTTTAAGACAGCTGTGTGAAGACCTGGAATGTTTGTTTGAAGATGCAGGCTCCGGGGAGTGCAGAGGGAGTACCTCTGTACAAAAGCAAGTTGGATTCTGTGGTGTCCCAGTGCGGTTTAGCAGTTTAGTGTAACTTCACGGTGGCGATTAAATCGTGACTAACTTGCTGGTCGTACCGGTGAAGGAGTGGATGCATCTGTATTGTAGATATTGGAAGAAATTTCACAGTTCAAACTACAGAATTTAAATTAGTGTTCAAAAATGTAAGAAAACATGTTTCATATTTTAATTCGCTTTCACAGTTTTTTGCCTGTTGAACATGTCGCCCTTCTCGCGTAGTTTCATTGCTGTGATGAATCTTTTCCTCTGTAGTAGCCATTCGCTTACAAATGAGCCAGTCGGCACTAAAGCTGCAGCAAAACTCGGAAACCAACCGTCAACGAGGAGAATTTTCTCCCCTGAGCTTCTAAGAAGTACGGTCCAGAAAGTGCTCGGTGTAGCTCGTTGGGAGGACTCAACCGAAGCATAGGCTGCAGTAATCTGCAGAATGTGCAAAATGGAGCTTAGATGTGTTCCTGGCATGTACCTTTATTGTCTGGGCAACCTTGAGAGGCCTAGAGAGGCCTTCTCTTCAGCTCTTCTGAGAATGCACACTTTCCTTCCTGCAAAGAGGTGAGCTCTAAACTCTCTAATTTGAACTGGGCCAAAGCAGCACCCGCCCTGTCTGTAGTACCCTGTAAATGTGTCTCTGGACCATGGCAGAGGGAAGGTGGGGGAGCGTCCATTTTCCCAAAAAATGCTTCTCGGAAACACTCGCCCACAGGGGGACCGGTTTGGCGCTGCCGTTCCGAATGGATTCGGGCCCCGGTGTTGAGCGGCGCGTTTCCGCGCGGACTCTCACGAGGCTTTGCCGGGAACGTCGGCGAGCACCCCGTCCGGGTCGGGCGGATAGAGAGTGGGGATTGCGCCGATGACAGATTCAAAATGGAAGGTTGATAATGAAATAAAAGCCCTCACAGCTGGACTGCCCGTTAGCGAAGGACACTGTGACCTGCACCTCCCACCTTCGAGAGAGAGAGAGAGAGAGAGCGAGAGAGAGAGAGAGAGAGAGAGAGAGCGAGATGCAGAGAGAGAGAGAGAGAGCGAGATGCAGAGAGAGAGAGAGAGAGAGAGAGAGAGAGAGAGAGAGAGAGAGAGAGAGAGAGAAGAGAGAGAGAGAGCGAGATGCAGAGAGAGAGAGAGAGAGAGCGAGATGCAGAGAGAGAGAGAGAGAGAGAGAGAGAGAGAGAGAGAGGAGAGACAGACGGAAAGAGAGAAAAATTAGAAATGATTCCCTAAACTGTCCTTGAAATACTTATGTCCTCCTCCTTACTCGAAGATTGAAGGGAGGGAACTGCTTTTATCAGGCAGTCTGACGCAGACCCCTGCAGGAGGAGATGTGATGGAGGGACAGACCGCAATCGTCACCAAACCCCAGGAGCATGGTGGGAAAGAAAATAAAGCTTTTCCAAAAAAACAAAAACAAATGTTGGATTTGATGGTGGTTGTTTGGTCAGTACTGCGGGTCATAAACCCAGGCTTTGGTACAGTGTCCTTTGCTTTGCCCGGTCAGTGGAGGAACTGTCCCAGTGCAGTTTGCTGTGCAACGCATGCAGTGAATGTGGCTATGGCTCGGTATTCAGTGCAGAGCCTGTGATTCAGCTAAAAGCTTTGAAAGAGTAGGGTTTTTTGGAATGTTTTCTTAGCCAGTGTTCTAGAACTCCATTGCTTTCAGTCACCAGTAGTGATTGTTACATCAGCATTAGAATGGTCAGTTAAGAACATTCTAATCACATATTTGTGATCTTAAAACTTCAAGGGTTATATTGAACTTAATAAAAGATATCATCACAATGGAATACCAGTTTAAAAAAACTGATGAGAAAGTACTGGCAGGCGGCAGGGGTACTTTGTCAAATACTTATTTTTCTCCGAGCATAACTGAGGAGTCTATTAAAGTGTCTCTTAATATTTAGAATGCTTCGATGAAACAGGAAAGCATGGTTGGCCTGAATGGAACCCAGAACATAAATACTTTTCTGGTAAGGGAATTGTATGAGCCTATTATTCAGCACTTGTAAAAGGTTTTTACTGTGGGGGTAATGTAAGGGTGGGAAGATGATCTGCTGTGGCGACTTCTCCTGTTTAGAAGAAGTCGGGGTTAAGTCGAAACATCGTGGATTAATGTGCGGATGATTAGATGGAAGCCGTTGTTTGTTTCGCTCTGTTGTGGAACGACAGCGTTTTCTCTCGGTGATTGATTGCAGATGTAGACGTTGGGACAGAAGAGGTTGGCCGTAGGAGGAAAGGGAAAACAACGTTTGAGTGAAGTCCGCTCTCATGAGTAAAGAGTTCAAGGGCAGCTGTGGACAGTCTCGCCTGTAATCAATCTAATTTAAGGGAAATGGGCCAATTACAGACGGTCGCAATGAGGTGCGTTTTAACCGCAGACCATGATGTGGTTGATTGTAATTAAAGGAAAATGACACGCAGGCTTAGATATCTTAGCGGAGTGAATTGCGAAGACTTGGAAACGACTGACGAGGGGGCCATTGCGAATGATTTGGGATTTATAAAATTAAAATCTTCAGATTCACGGGCCCGCATCGCCGTCTGCGCTTTCACGTGAACGCGGCTCGCTGAAGCGTTGCGACTGCGTTGCAGCTGTGTTGCCACAGCGTTGCTTCAGGATAATCCTGCATGCATTACATTACATTACATTACATTACACTACATTATTTGGCAGACACTTTTATTTGAAGCGATGTACAATGAGTGCATACCAAAGGTTCTTGGAGCAACTACAAAACACAGGTCCCGATAAGGTACAATACTCATTTTGTGCAGTTATTCATAGCCGTGAACAGATTGAGTACAGTTCACTCAGTACAAAGTTACTCTGACCTAACCTATGCTGAGTCAAACTAGCATGTGTGTATGTGGCATTGCACACGCAAGGCCTCTATAGTGCAGCAGGGCTGGTCAGCCCAGCTGGAATGATTTCCAGTGAACGGAAGCACCAGCCTTCTGCACACGGGGGTACTGGAGCATGCATGCACCAGTGTGCTGCTCCCCCCCCCCCCAGTTAATGGAATGTGATGCTGAGATGGGGGCAAACCCCCCCCCCCCCCCCCCCCTTAGGGTCAGCTGTTCTACATGGGGGTAGAAAAGGAAAGAATGGTGGATCATAAAAAGTTGTCATACTGGAACACCCATGACAGGCGTTTGAAGTGAACCTGTTGATATCGGATATGATATGATATGATTTTATTTGATCTCGTGATGTGGTATATGATCTCAGGCTGATATGAATGCCTTGTCCCTGCTGGTGAAACTGTGCCAAGCCTGAGCAAGTGCCAGAACACAGCCGGGTTCAACTTACAAAGCATCATTCAGCATCGCCCGGGTCGTCTGGTACAGTACCTGGTGCTGTAATGCAAGGCGCAGGAGACAGAAACGAAAAAGGAGAACATTGGGATGCTATACTGTGTTTTAATCCTTTTGAGAATGGACCTGTCATAAATGTAGGGCAGGGAGATCTGCGGTCCTGTAGGCTTTCGGTACACCTGATTCTAATAATTAGGAGCTCAACAAGATCTCTACCTGTGGAATGAGGTGTGCTTTGTTTGGGCTGGAGTGAAAATATACAGAAGAGTTGATCTCCAGGAACACAGGTTGGGCACCTGTGATGTGGCGATAGTGTAACTCGTGATTTACAGGATACAGTATATGTATGCCGGTTACACACCGGGACATGACTGAATGTTTTTTAACCCTCTATGGTGTGAGATCACAAATGTGTGATTAGAATGTTCTTAACTGAACATTCTAATGCTGATGTAGCAATCACTACTGGTAACTGAAAAATGGAGTTCTAGAACACTGACTTAGAACTTTGACAAAAAATTCCAAAAAAGTCCACCCTTTAAAGGGTTAAGAACAATCACGTGCCACAGTGCAGGCGCTGGATGTGTACTTTTTCACAGCCCAGATAGCCTGAATGCACTGCAGCTTCGCTTTCCTGAAAAAAGGCCCCATATCCTCCCGCAGTATGCCCCCACTTCCAGTCCACTGACCTGTCATTATGCAGTTTGCCTGGCCCACCCTGTGGCATTTCTGAAACGCGGCCAGAGGCGGCTGAGGCTTGCGGCCGCGGAGTCACGGTCTGCGATTGGCTCTCGCCTGGGTTTTGAAAAACAACGCGGTGCCAAACTGCGGTTTGATCCGTGCCTCGGTCGGCGCGCTTCGGGGTGGAAAACGTGCTCCGAGGAAGACTCCCTCAGGGCTCCTGAAGCGCATTTAACTCAAGACCCGGAACTTCTGGAAAAAAAATTTAGAAGAAGAAGAAGAAGGAGGAGGAGAAAAAGAAGCAGATGAAAAAGAGGAAATAACATCTAAAACATCCCTCCCGCAGACAAAATCGGTGATTTAGAGCCACGGTGTTCTCCGCGGGACCCTTTCAGACAAACCCTGGTTTTTTTTAGAACCGCGTGTTCCCATCGAGCCGCTCTTCTGCTTTCGCTAGTTTACTCTGGAGGGTTCCGCAGACCCCAAATGCGTCCTCCGTCCACGCTGCGGCACGTCCTGCGATTTACTGCACCCTGTCCCGGCATTGGATGGGAGCAGAGAGGGGGCAGCGTATGAATGGTAGTAAAATCTGGCTTGTGCCCCCCCCCCCCCCATATTGGGGCTCTGAGTCAGGCCTGGGTGTATTTGGTGATCGGTACCTGGCCCTGACAGTGCTGTAATAGAGTTGTTCGGATCCTGGGAAGCCTGCCCAAGTCTCCGGTTTCTGCTTTTGGAACCGGAGTCGCCCCCCCCCCCCCCCCCCCCCCCCCTCCACTCACGGTTCGCGCACAGCGATTCGCGGTCCCAGGAAAATCCCAAACCCCGGCTGGTTCTTTGCAGACGGTCTTTAAATCAGCAACACTGCAGGGACCTGAGACAGCTTTATTCCAGTCTCTTTTGAAAGCCGTGGCAAAAGAGAAGAAATTCCTGTCAGCTGCATTAGTGGAGAATACACATCATCCACATAGGAGTGCTTATCATTGCATTTCATTGCGTTATTTGAGTCTACTTATGGATATGGAATTGCACTACTGTGTCCCATTTTGTGTGGGATGAAATGCTAACCTTTTGTCAGTTTGGGTAGTATCTGTAGCAGTTTAGTGTATGGAAATGTAACCTTATTAAGCATATAAATGTATATGCTTATTCCTTATTGTGTAAGTGAATGGGAATGCATGGGACAGGGTTGACCTGAAGTCACTTCACAGTCACTTTTATGTGCCAAAGATACCTTGATCCTGTACTTGATGGCCTGTTAGATCAAGCGAAGAAGATGGGAGTTAAATCAAGTGATCCAGGGTGTGGCCTGAGAAAACTACTAAATCTGTCCCTCGAGGCCAGCAATGCCGGTTTGCATTCTTCTCCTCCAATCAGGACTGATTTAAACCTGGGACACCGATCAGTGTCATTGATTGGTCAATTAACCATCAGGTAGAAAAAAAAATAGCAGTGCTACTGGCCTCGGGGGGGTGTGGGTGAGTTCCCAAAGCTGCCAAAGGAGGCGCTGTCTTCGGTGGAGTTTGCTTAGTGACAGAGAGAAAATTCCGTAGATTGATGATCAGTCTTTGTGCAGTAACAGACCTCCAGAATAAATTCAATTATTCCCCCCCCCAACTTATTTAAATGTACTTATCTAAAATAAAATGTGCTGTACAGGCAGTTGAGAGGCTTCAGAATCAATTTAGTTGCCTTGGATCTCAAAAAAGTTTTCAATTTTGAATGAGGCAACTTTACTATCACTACTCCAGAAGCCAAAGAAGGACAAAACAGCAAGCAACCCCAAAACTAAACATTATATATATCAAATTATTGTATTTGAAATGAAATGAAATGAAAAATGTTTTCTGTGAAACAGTGCAGTGTCCTTCAGTCGCTCAGCAAGTGGCTCGCCCCTTTCACCGAGAACAGCAATAGCGACATGCCACCAGTAGAGGGCGCAGTAAAGGCCACTAGAGCGGTCACACGCCCTGTTGAGTTCTCTTAAAATCAATACGTTTCTTTCTGTGCACCTAATCCGTATGACCTCATGCGCATCACTGTTTATTTGTGCGTGCGCTACGGTGGTCAGATCAAGCCACTGAGAGCGCCAAGGGAAACTCAGAACGTAAAAGTGGTGGAGAAAGAGGCGGTTTCTTCTCGTCACGGTTAAGCCCCGAACTCTGTGGAAGCTGGTAGGGCGGAGGCCAGTGCCTGGATTCAGCTTCCCATACGGCCTGTTTATCTGACTGGTGTATCGGGTAACCATAGCAACCATTACTTGACAGGGCCGTGCGTTGGGCCCGCCTCCCTAGTTACCCGTTTTCTATGCGCATGCGTATATGTACTGGGCGGTTCCTTATCTCTCACAGGTTCATATATTTGTTTGCCCTGCACCCGTCTATAATTTTTTAGATGCGCGCAAATTTCTTGTCTCCTTTTTTTGGCCTTCAGCTTGTCCCCTTCCTGTGGCCCTCCAGCAGGTGACAGGGTAATGCGAGGCGCACCATGGACGGCCAGTCCCAGTCCCAGACCAGTTCAGCCGCGGAGAAGAAGAAGAAGAGGCTGGAGAGCATCGTGGGAAGCCGACGGTCCTCCGGCCGGGCCGATGTGAGCGAGAAGGCCGTGGCCTCCAGCACCACCTCCAACGGTAGGGAGCGGCGTTAGCGGCGTTAGCAGAGACAGCCCGGCCAAAACCCCTCCATCTTCTCTCTGCTCTCTCCCCCTCTCTCTTTAAAATGGAGCCGCTCTCAGACTTGCAAAGGTTCCGTGAGCTTGGAAAAGTAATTGCCAAGTCACTGGTTCATTTAAGAAAAACAAGACCGGGTCAAAACCTAGTATATGGGCTGGACCGGCCGACCAACGGTGTAACTTCATAACTCGGCCGACCAATGGTGTAACTTCATAACTCGGCCGACCAATGGTGTAACTTCATAACTCGGCCAACTAATGGTGTAACTTCATCACTCAGTCACTCAGTCACTCAGTCACAGACATTCGCGTTTGTAGGACTGGTCCCGCTGTTGCGGTCCAGCCGAAAATCTGTGAACAGATCTGTGAACATACAAGAACAGAACAAGAACATACCAGCAATGGGGGAGGGGGGGGGGGTGTTGGGGGATTAGATGGATGTTCCTGAAATGGCAACTGTATTGCTTGTGTTTTTGTTGTATTGCTTGTGTTTTTGTGTGTTCGTGTATTTTGGTATGTGTGTGTGTTTGTCTGTGTTTGTGTGTGTGTGTGACTGCTTGAGCGTGTTTTCGTATGCAAGTCGATTACTCTGTCCGAGCTTGTGCGAGAGTCTTTCTGAGCACTTCTGTTTGCGGTGTCTGTTTGTGCGAGTATTAGCGTCCGTGTGTTTATCTGTGTGTGTTATGTTGTGTCCGCAGTGTGTGCGACAGTGAGTGGTCTGTCACTCCTGGGGCGGTGATGATGACGTCAGGTTCTCAGGTCAGGTCTGTAAGAGGACACTTCAATCTGTTTCAGATGAAATAAGACGCCGCCTGCGTTGCGAGTTCTCTGCGGTTAAATAAGAGGGGAAAAATGTACATCAGCACAGGAAGCTGGGGGTCAGGCTCGGGGATTTGGAATCCATCCTTTGGAGCAGAGTTCCACTCCCCGATGGCCAATTTGGTTCTTTAATAAAAGGCTAAGTAAGCAAATCTCACCATAAATCACCGTACCCAGCCAGGCTGGAAATATTTCATATGAGATGGGACTCATATGAGATGGGACTATGACCGCCACTCTTATGAAAAGCACTGTATAAGAATTACAACAGTGGAATCTCTAGTAATGCTGAAAGCGGTGTGTGTGTAACTGGGGAAAAAATAAGTCGGGAGCCCTTTTGTGAATTTAACCTTTGACCTTGTGACCTGGGAATCTAGGGGGAAAAAAATCTGGACGCCATTTGCGTTTAATCAAAAGTCATATGTAACTGGCTCAGAAAACAGGAGAAAAATATGTATACCAGGAGTCTCTGACCAAGACCTTTGACCTTCGACCTTTGTGACCTGAAGCCAGCAGGGTTCTGTGGGGCCGAGAAGATAATATTTGTGCCAGTTTCCCTGCTGTGCTGGCAGCCTTGAAGCTGCTAATCGAAAAAACGCCAGGCGCTTCTGTAGCTTTGGCCTTTGTCCCCGTAACCTGAATATCTGGGGAACAGCAGGGAGACCACTATCATCAAGTTCCCTCAAAACCAATATAGTTAGGAAGACTGGAAATAATGAAAAATCAGACAGGAACGACTTTAACCTTGCTGTAAAATGGATAGTGTTCTAAGGTCCTGTGAATAAAATGCTTGTGACCAATAACGGTTGGTGTCGATTGGTGTCGGTGAGTAGAAATGGTTGCCACTGACAGATGGTGGGATTGACCTGAAAAATGGACGCCATATAAAAATAGGTGCAGAACATAACTTCGCACTGCTGTATAGGAAACACCTGGGCTGAAACTATTTTTTTTTTAAAGCCCTTGGAATCGATATCGAAGTTGAGGATCACAGATCGACTGAGATTTGAACCTGAAATTGGAATTCTTTCTGTCCAGCACCTGACCAATGCGCAGAGGGGCACTGTAGGAGGTTCTGGGTTCGGGTCCTGTCCCCGCATGGAGTTTGCGTGTTCCCCCTTTGTTTCCCGTAGGTGTCCTCCGGGTGCTCCGGTTGCCCCCCACAGCCGAAAACATGGCCCAGGGTCCACAGATGAAAAAATTATCCTGCCTGGCTATTTTACATGCTCTCTGGTGCACTTACAGAAATGTCATTTGTTACAAGGATGGTCGGTCGGTGGATTTTACAATAAACTCTGGAGGTCAGACTCAAGAAAATGTCATGTACAGCACATATATATATATATATTCTCTTTCTATAGTCTCTTTCTCTGTCCACCTCTTTCTTATTTCTCTGTGTCTCTCCTTCTTTTTTGCGGTCTTAGCGGCCCTCCTCTTCAAGTGAACTTGGTAAAATTCTGGTGTAGTTACGGCTCAATCTTGGTCCAGAGGGAGTGCTCTCCCGCGGTTGGCTAAATGGCCGGCCTGCTCTTTTCACCTTTCAACCCAGTACCATCTCTCCTCATCTGCCCATCACTCTCCCAGCAGGTGTGAATCTAAATCTGCAGGTCCTTTTGTTGCCTTCCTGGAAAAAAAAAAAACCAAGTTCGGCCCCATGGCCTGAATAAACCCCATCATCACGAAATAACTAATCCAAAAAGAAAATTGTTGAGAGAGACATCCGTGCTTTGGCTTTTCTTACTACACATCATGTGAGTAAGAAAAAGTTCCTGCTTGGGTGGGTTTTCTGAGAGGGAGTTTTTTAAACTCCCCAATTTTTTTGATAAAATGTGCTTAAGAACATTTTCAGTAAGGTTTTTACTTTTCAGCTTTGGCTGTCTGGAACCATTTCTATCTTCTGCCCACAGTCCAGGAGCAGCTATGAGAAATGGGACCTGGTTATTTTCCTTTTTTTTTTTGTTGATATTTTTAATGTCAGTCTCTTCTCTCTCCCCCTCTCCTCTAAGTGTATCTGCCTTACCCACACCTTTCTCCATTTACCTCCTCCCTCTCTCTCTTCCTCTGAGAGAAACACACTCTGATAAGAGGTTATGAGCAGTGACACTGATATCTGCTAATTGGTTGGTAACTGAAGGGGGAAGTACTGCCCCAGCAGTACACGGAACAAACTGTGGCTAGCTGCTCACTCTCCACACCTTCACTCCCCGGATGGCTGATTCATTGCATTAGAGGCATTTAGCAGATGCTCTTATCCAGAGCGACTTACACAAGTTTTTACATAGCATTTGCATTGCATCTGTTTATGCAGCTGGATGCATACTGAAGAAATACAGGTTAAGCACCTTGCTCAAGGGCACAGTTCCCTGCCTGGGAATTGAACCTGTGACCTCTCGGTTACAAGACCAGCTCCTTACCCATTATACTACACTGCTGCCAATTCAGTGGAACATGATTTCACTGATTCAGTTCAGGGTCCTACTGAGTCTTTTGGTCATGTTGACCAGATGGTGGAGGGATGGGGGCAACTTATTTTCAATCACGGTTTTTTTAAAAACAAGAGCGTGGAATTACGGAAACGTGCTTCGGTAACCATACTTCTTTTGATGTACCTTTTCAAAATAGTATAACTTCTTTTTGTCCATTGAGACTATTATTCTCCGCATCAGTGTTCGTTTGTTTACCAGCTGGTAGTTTGGCGCAGTGACGTGTAACGGATACGTTTCTCTGTTGTTTCAGCGTTGTGTTTCATGTCTGTGACACCAGGTGTCAGGACCAGATTTCAGACGGCATGCATACAGGTCTGAGCTCCTGTTTCAATCATGCCCCACTCTTGGCTTGACATAAAAGTATCAAGACATTTTAATATAATGTATCTGCGTGTGTGTGTGTGTGTGTGCATGTGTGCGTGCGTGTGTGTGTGTGCGTGTGCGCGCAGTGCGCACCATGGTGTAGTTTTCCATGATTTCCTTGTTTGAAGTGGGTAAAGCCCATATTGCTAATGAGTCAAGTGCCTTTATGACATCATTGCCAACTAGCCCTGTCAGAACTGTAGCGCCATCAGAACACACCCGTGCTCCGCTCCCATCCCCTCAATAGATCTGTTCCCCTCAGTCCCCTCAGTGTGAGTCTGCAGTGTGGGTCTGGAGAGCTGGTACTGAGGAAGCAAACACGAGTGGTCCAGTCTACCAGGAAGACAGTGGTGCCACTCCAAACAGTGCATGTGACCAGACAGCTATGGGTTTGAGGGAAACTCCAGTGTCTCTACAGCCACGCAGGGCTGACTGGTATTTCAGTCACAAATCATCTCTCTCTCTCTCTCTCTTTCTCTCTCTCTCTCAAGGGTGTGAGCTGACTGTACTGCTTCTCATTCCCACACCATTTTATTATTATTATTATTATTATTATTATTATTATTATTATTATTTTTTAGGGAGGGGCTTTCAGTTTGGCCATCATTTCTATTTTAAATGTGCGCTCTCAGATGAAAGTCGGGGGGGGGGGAGTTGTGGGATACACAGCGGGGTAGCAGAGCTGGGATTTCTGTCCTCATTTATTTTTAAGCCCGGCTGCACCTTTGGGGATTTTGTGTGTTCGCATTGTGCGCGTTCAGCCTAGCGCTGCCTCCACTGCGGACAGTGAGGAGGAGTGCTCCGCGGTTCTGCGTGGTTTTTGGCCAAGGGAAACAGACCTCTGGCCAAAGTTCCTCCCCTACTGCTGCCCTTTGTTGATTTTTTATTCTCATGTTTTTCCTCCCAAGAATTACTCGGAATGACCAGAGATTTTTTTTTTGTCTTCCCCTTGAAGTATCGTGGATTCGGCCCCTTTTGGGAACGCTGTTGAAATTGAAGGCGCACAGCAGTCCTTTGGGGGACGCGTAAAGCGGACATGTTTGTTCACTCAAACGCTCGGTCAGCGCGTTAGAATTTTATGGCCGCCCGTTTGGTCAAATCATATTTCCTTTGCATTGCTTTTCCATTTTTTGGAATTCTGTGTCAAATAGTGTTTTTTAAGGCGGTGAAGTACTCGTGTAGCCCCTTCCTGTGCGCTGCACTCCCTATTTTTGCGAGTAACTTTTTTATTTGCTTTCCCACTGGATGAAAAACACAGTGACATTCTACGGTACCGTATAATGTCATTGTCCCGTGCTCCAGACTAAAAACTAGAGGTGACAGATCCTTCTCTGTGAGCGTTCCCAGCTCTGGAATTCACTGCCTGTTAAAATTCGAAAGGCAGAGACAGTTGTAAGTCTCTTTCAAAAACACATTTTTTTTAGATTGGCCTTTGGGTGAATTGTTTCATCATTTTATGTTATTATAATTTCATATTGTGTTTTTTCAGTATTCCTTTATGCTTTTCATGCATACATGTGTACGTACATATGAATTCACACGGAACAAAAAACACGCTATCTGCAACAGAATAAAAACAAGTAGAACTGATGTAAATACTGATGCAGTGCACTCCTGCAGAAAAAAAAAAAAAAAAAACACTGCAGTGTTTTTAAGACTTAAGAAGTCTGAAAGGGGAAACAAAAATCTGATTATTGACTTTATGCTTGTGGGTGCATGAAGAATTCTGTCTATCCTACCACAGTGTGAAAGCTGGCATCTGGAAAGGCTTAAATAAACTTAAATAAACAGACTGTTTCAGCTTCAGAGAGACTTCCCAGTAGTGATGGGCGAGACCACAAGCCACATAAACACTGCAGGCATGAACACCTTTGGAGTCTAAACAGCACTAGCAAGATCTATTAATATTACCACGTTAATTAGGACAACTATTGGACATATCCAGTGCTAGTGTGTATAGTCTGCCATGTATGTGTATTGCCTTTTCATTAAAAAGTAATTTCCTTTCCTTTAAGATACACTGTTCTATCAGATAATAGTTAATCCAAGGTGTCTGTGAACACTGCTAAAATTCCATTAACATGACGAATCCACATGTTTGGGTTTCATTGAAGTCAGTCCCATTCATTCCCTGGTTATTTCCATTTCAGGATGAACCTTGAATCCCCCCAGAGTGACATCGTTTTCTAGAAAGAACAGAGACTCACAGGAAATGACTAAATTAATATTTTGACCATCAAGAAATGTCATTGTAAGGGACAGACCAGCGCTAAATGACAAAGGTGTCCCAGCACCAAGGAACCGACAAACAGGCCTACTGAGAATCCAACAAATGGACAAAAAAGACAATCCCCCCTATTGAGACGCAAAATAAAGTGCAGCTGTCAGCTCAGCAAGCGCTAAGACGGTAAATAAATTGATTTTACAGATATCGTGACGGATTTCTTGGGTCAGACGTCTTTGGATCGGATCACATGTATAATTTTGGCAGACTTATGTAGTAGTTATGGAGATCTCTGCTGGAGTTGTCTGCATTATCCTAGCAGCTGGCTATAGTTTTACCTTGTAAGTAAGTGTAACTGTAGCACACGCTTGTAAAACAGCTCTGTAAGTCCACTGGTGTTGTTCAGTGTAAGGAGAGAAAGGGCTTGTTTTGTGCAGAAGCTTTATCCTCTCTAATAATAATTCTACTTCACTCATATTTTTATCCATCCACCCATCCTTTATCTATACCCACCTCTTCCTGGTCAGGGTCACGGGAGGTGATAGAGCCTATCCCAGCATGCATTGGGCGAGAGGCAGGACTACGCCCTGGTCAGTATTGCCGGTCCATCGCAGGACGCACACACACACACCATTCAGTCACACACTCACATGATGCGCTACGGGGAAAATGGCCCTGCGAGGGTGTCCCTGCCTCATTTCGCGGTATGAAAGTGTCTTTGAAAGCGCTGGGCTCTAACGAGGGGCCGGCTGAGACAGGGGTGCGTTCGAACCCAGCACACGGTCCCATTACACCGCCGGAGAAAGACGCTGAAATACTAGAGACAGGAATATGAGCTGTGTTTGGTGAAGAGGAGGTTGAGTGCTACCCCCCCCCCCTTTCCCCCCCCAGCCCCTTCACCCCACCGCGCCCCCCCCCCCCCCCCCCCGTCTTTTCACAGTCCCTCACTGACACCACGGAGGAACTCGGGAGGGACTCTGAAACATAAAAGGCCGGGGAGCTTCAACTTTCGGCCTTGAATCCACGCACAGTAAAATGGCCGCCGTGCTCTCAGCTCTCCTCATTAGCCCTTTTCATTCTTGTGGCCCCCGGGCCCCAGCCACCGCTGCCGCTGAGCGTTACAGAGTCCGACCGCCGCGGAGATCCCGCCTTTCTCTCCGCGCTCTCTGGCCCGTCGGTGAGTCCGAAGGGCCCGCCAATCTGATGGAGAACTGGCGAGGGCAAAGCGTGTGGGCGTAAAAAAAAAAAAGAGATGGAAGACAGGAGAGGTGTTACGGATTAAAGACACGTTGGGCTGACGGTCTGCTGGGTCGCTGCTGAGTTCAGGCTTTTTGGCTGGCGTTTCCTCCCGTTTGGAAACGTAGTCAAAAATGTGCGTGCAAGCTTGTTCAAGATAATAACAGTCAAATTATTTGCGTGGAATTGATAGGATAATGTGCCAAGCTGTTGCAAAGCTCCGGTTTTCCAGGAATGGGAGCATAAGGCAGTTTAAACAATAGACGGATTAAAAGAAGAAGAAGCTGAATTTCAAGAGGGCCCTCACATGTGCCATGGAAATGGGGGGATAGCAGATTTTCCTCAAGTGTTGAGTGAGGGAGGGAGGCAGAAAGAGAGAGAAGAGAGAGAGAGGCAGAGAGTGCATGAGAGAGAGAGAGACAGAGAGTGTGTGTGAGAGAGAGAGAGAGAGAGAGAGAGAGAGAGAGAGAGAGATGCTTTGCATCTGAAATACCAGTCGGCCCTGTGTGACCCGTGGCCCACTGTGCCCAAAACCGCTGAGTTCAGCATAACCTTGCAGTAATGAACCTCCTCTCCCCGCTGGGGGGGGGTTTTAAACGGGAAGGAGGGCAAGTCTGACTGAACGATTAGCGCAGTGCCTTTGACCCCTGTGTCAGGAGCGAGAGCTGTCTCAATAGGGCGAGGGTTCACTAAGGGGGGTGTGGCTAATGGACCGTTTCTGTGAACAAGGCAGTGCAGGGAGGGGATGGTGGGCGAGTGGGCGGGTGGGGGGGGGGGGGGGGGGGGGGGGGGGGGGGCATGGGGTTGGGGGTTTGGCGGGGTGAGAGGCAGTTAGTGGGAGAGGGCTTGAGTCAATTTGAATGGGCAGAAGGGGAATTCTGAGCACAGATACTGTAAGTGCAGCAGAGTGGAACATCCAGCACTAGAGCAAGAAACCACACTAGAATGTGGGGGGGGGGCACTGAGATGTAAAACTAATACCACCTTCTCATTCATGGGCAGACTCCAAGCTGAAACATACTGCAAAGTGCCAGTCTTCTGATTTTCTGTGGTCAAATTGCAGCAAAGCAGCTTTGTCTTTGTTCTTTTGCTGTGTTTGGAGGCGTGTGCTGCTTTTGTGTACGTTGGAAAACGCAGTTTTGACAAGGGGTTGAGGAAAGCAGAGGATCTCTGACTCATCCATTTTTTTTTTTTGTGGCTGTTTTTCTGAATTAACTGCGCCTCTGGCTGCGAGCCAAGGCGGTGTCTGGAGTCCGCCAGGATAGGGACTACTCGCTCTCTCGCTCGCTCTCTCGCTCGCTCTCTCGCGCTCGCGATCTCGCCATGTAGCTGGCCCCGGTTGCCATGGCGAGCGGAGTGTCTCCCCTGCCCGTAATTCCGCCGCGGAATGCAGCGAGTCCCGAACGAGCTCCCTTTCGGGGACGGACAGAGCCGCTGGCCAATAAGCACGGTGAATGAGATGGGACAGCTCAGCCAAGCGTGTGAGCTTAATGAGAAGTGTTTTGGGGGGCGGGCTGAAGTTAGGCAGTGACTGTATCTGCGGTTAGAAGGCCGGTGTCTGGGGATCTGTGTGTGTTCAATGAAGCCGCACAGTCACATGTTCATTTGGCCCCGGAAAGCTACACGTCTGTCTCTTCAAATAGACCGGTGACGAAAGGCCAGACCTATACTTGTAATGTTAAATTGATGATCCTGTACTACAGCCGTGCATGAAAAGTCAAGTTCTCGCATTTAGCCTACGAGTTTCATTTGAGTATTACATTCAGTATAATAGCATTATGGCTCTTCTTCTTCTTTTTCTTCTTCTACTCCTTCTCCTTCCTCAACAGAAATAGGTTTTGCCAATGTGATCCATCTTTTGCTAACAACAGAGTCTGAAAAATTAGTGAAAGGTGTCACTGGCTCTACAACCCCTAATTTGGTCCCTTGAAGTCTTGACGCAGGCGGACTATTTTAAGTCCATTTGCGCAAACATTTGTCAGAAGTCATATCTGTGACCTTTAGGTTACAAGACCAGCTCCTCGCCAATTATCCTACGCCGCTGCCTCGTTTGTCTCCCCTGCACTCTTCGTGGAATTTGAAAGACTTTCTAAGGAATAACCCCCCCCCCCCCCCCCCCCCACCCCCGCCAAACAGCCTTGGAAAATTTGACTTTGTTGTTGAAGGCTGTCAGAAGGATCTGCTCTCATCCTACATGCCTTTTAGCTTCAACGGACAAGCAACTGTAGTTGTGATCGGTCAACTGCTACGCTTTCCTACACTTTCCTCATTTCTGTTCAGATAAGCCCCCCCCCCCCCCCCCTTGTTTTTGCAAGGGAATCGTACACTTACCTCCTTTTCCGAGCCGTCGAGCACCTGTACAAAGAAGATTATCGGGGGGGCAATGAAGCAGAGAGATGCGGCCCTGATAACTCTCATGAGCACGCTTAACACTCAGCAGGGGAGCCAAGAAAAACTCAGCTGTCATCTCTCTGGGATTCTAAGCTAGAAAAAAAAAATCCTAATTTTCTGGAATTTTCCTCTGGCATACAGCTTGCAATAATAATGTGGACAAGGATAGATGCGTTTCCTGGATCCACATGTGCTTTCATGATTTAAACAATATGTTCAGTTTTCTGACACCTAACGTGACAGTTCATAAAATATCATCACAGTTACTCCCTGTTTTTCGAAGAAAGCAACACTGGCTAGCACGTTAGCAGGTTAGCAGCCATGACCAGACTAGCCTTTCGGAAAAAAGTTTGAAGGCTTCCCTTCACAATTTGCATAATTAGGCATAGCATGGCTGAAATTGTACCTGTGATGATGTAAATAGTCATAATATGACCCACCTCTTGTTGAAAAGGTATAAAAATGCACTTGGGTGCACAAATGTTTGACGTGTGAATGTGAGGCGTGTGTGCGATAAAGACATGTGGTACATATGTGTGCAATGCCCAGATTTATCCATGACGTGCGTTTTTCAGATCTTCGTTTCCAAGTCCGTAATCCTGAGCTAAAGCCGAAATTGGTTCCGTTTTCAGATTCCATTTGGGAAAGGAAATGCCTTTATTGTCTGAAATCGCAGAAATGCAGTCTAATCTGTCCCAATTCCAGTGCTTCCGGTGCCAATATTGTCACGCAGTCCTGGAACCAGAATGGAATCTCGCTCCCGAGAAATCAACCTCCTTCAATTACTGAGCTGTACAAACACTATAAGTGATCCAGATGCACATTCCAGGTGTGGGGCTGTATTGCGGTCGAATGTATGAACTGCAGGTGTGTGATGTTGTTTTTGACTCCGCCCCCCCTACTTTCCCCCCCCCCCCCCCCCCCCCCCCCCCCCCCACAGAGGATGGGAGCCCTGGGCGCCAGCACCACAGAGAGAGACGAAACGCCCTCACCGCCGCCGCCACCGCCGCCAACATCGGCAAACCGTGCCAGGAGCCGCCCACCGCCGCCATCGAGGAGCGCCCCCAGCTGGTGAAGACGGAAGCGCACGGCTCACTGCCCCATGTGGCTGACTACGCCCTGCCCTGCCGCGGGATGCTCTTCCCCGTGGACCCCCGGAACGGATACCTGGAGGCCCAGTACTGTGAGTCACCATCAGTGATCGCTGGAGGCTTTACTTGGTTAGACATTACTTGGTTATTATCAGTACTGAGAATAACCAATCACAGGGCTACTACCTGGCTACAGTGCAAAAATAACCAATCACAGAGTTTCTTCTTGACTGTAATGCAAAATTAACCAATCACGGGGCTACTTCCTGGCTGTAGTGCAAAAGAAAACCAATCGCAGGGCTACTTTGAAATTTGTAGGGTTTTGTATAGTATAGGTGCTGCTCAATGAAATGACAGCGTGGAAATAGTTTCACACACACCTTAGCTTTAGTTGGGGACTATTCTACATAATGTGGACACATTCAGAGAAAGGAGAAAGGAATGGCTAAAAAGAAGGTGCTTCTTGGTTCAATTAAAAGAGAATTAAAGGGAATTCTCCCACAGAGACAGTTTGAGGCCTTGTGTTTCTGAACTCTCCATGCTGGCCAGTAGGGTCAAAGGTCAGATTTGAGTTTATTTTGCTGAAATTTGAGAAGGCTTCTCTGTCTTTCATTAACCATGAAGTGGGCATAGGAGACACTTCCTCTCGTTCCCCTCATCTTCATGCCCCTGGGGTTATGTGAATAGCTATTTATGGGGGAACATCTGTCAATGCCCTGCAACGTGCTCTTGTTTATATGGTTGTTTTTGGGAGAGAAAGACATGCAGACGGCCCTCTCCCCCTCCTCCGTACGCACACGCTTTACAGGAAACTGCAGGAACGGTGCAGTGTGATCTTGCCCGGAGGGACCGACTTGCCAAACCTTCGAGCCCTCTGCTTCATTTACTGTTTTATATCCCTCTGTTTGTGGAAGAGGAGTGTGTGAACACAGTTTCCTGGATGGCCTGGAGTTAAGAAAATAGAAAATAAAAAAGAAGGAAAGGGGACTTTTATGGGCTGGTGTAACAGGTGTTACAAAAAAAAAAAAAATGTACAGGCTGCTAGGTGCCCTGTGGTCTGTTATTGACTCCTGGCCACGCAGATGGCAGTGCCCTCAGCCTGGCACTCACTGGGTCCTGGCATAAGAGTCACTCCTCTTACAGGTTAGGCAGCTGCAATCAGTCATACACCAGAAGTGTACTCATCCGGCGCAGTGACTGTGTAGCTTAGAGCTAGCGGTGTGCCTTGGACCACCTTGCTTAGCTAGCAGCATGCCTTGGACCACCTAGCTTAGCTAGCAGCTTGCCTTGGACTGTGTAGCTCAGCTAGCAGCTTGCCTTGGACTGTGTAGCTCAGCTAGCAGAGTTCCTTGGACTGTGTAGCTCAGCTAGCAGAGTTCCTTGGGCTGTGTGGCTTAGCTAGCAGCTAGCCTTGGACTGTGTAGCTCAGCTAGCAGCTAGCCTTGGACTGTGTAGCTCAGCTAGCAGCTAGCCTTGGACTGTGTAGCTCAGCTAGCAGCTAGCCTTGGACTGTGTAGCTCAGCTAGCAGCGTGCTTTGGACTGTGTAGCTCAGCTAGCAGAGTTCCTTGGACTGTGTAGCTCAGCTAGCAGAGTTCCTTGGACTATGTAGCTCAGCTAGCAGAGTTCCTTGGGCTGTGTGGCTTAGCTAGCAGCTAGCCTTGGACTGTGTAGCTCAGCTAGCAGCTAGCCTTGGACTGTGTAGCTCAGCTAGCAGCTAGCCTTGGACTGCGTAGCTCAGCTAGCAGAGTTCCTTGGACTGTGTAGCTCAGCTAGCAGAGTTCCTTGGACTGTGTAGCTCAGCGAGCAGAATACCTTGCCAGGGCTCTACTAGATGAGGACGGTCCTGAAAAATACGATTGGAACTCCAAAAATGTTAAACATAAAAAACAAATTGCGGGTTTAAAATCGGCTTTAAAAAAAAAAAAAAAAAAAAAAAACGCCCCCTAAAACACAGTTAGCCTGCGCTGTGAGCTACGCTCCTCTTCCCTGTCAGCGGCAGTATTTCGTCCACATTCCACAAATCCGCACGCGCCCCGAATTTCCCCTCTGCCTGCGGTGAGTGCCGAGCAAACGACCGACCCTGAGGCTCGGATAATATCCGAGTCCAGGAATCCGGCGTCCGCTGTTTCTTTAAATCACTCGAAGTGTAAGACCCTCAGGGGCGGGGGGGCAACATATCTGACCAGATGGGAGACAAGTATGTCCAGAGGGCCGTTTTCTTCTCTTTTTTCTGTGATTTTTCGGGATTAATGGAGAGGGCTGTAAGTCCTGACTCACTTGGTGGCACGTAAATGCTGGTTATACGTGGACAGGTTTGTCTCTCTCTTAACTTGCAGTAGGTTTGTGCACGGTGCAGTGCATATGTATGTTGGGGGTTAGTGAGGTCCCAGTATTGGGGCGACATAGCTCAGGACGTAAGAACGGTTGTCTGGCAGTCTGAGGGTTGCCGGTTCGATCCCCGCCCTGGGCGTGTCGAAGTGTCCCTGAGCAAGACACCTAACCCCAAACTGCTCTGGTGAGTGAGAGGCATCAATTGTAAAGCGCTTTGGATAAAAGCGCTATATAAATGCAGTCCATTTACCATTACCATTTACCAGTGAGCAGGAGCCAGAATCTAGACGTCTAGAGGGGTGGAAATCTAGCTTGAGGCACATTTTGACGGAAACGGACTAGGTTAACACCAGCGTAGCTCAGGTTTTACCTGGATACAGCATGGCTACATCCTAGTCAGCCAGAAGACTTTTGCTTTTCAACCAAATGGAGCCGGGTTTTCACTTGATCGCCAAGATGGCGTTTCACCAACTTTTCAGTTCAAGCCTAAAGACGATTCAGCCTTTCAGGTCAAGCTAGTCCTTACGTTCATTGTGCGAAGCAGATCTTGATTTGTGGACCGCAGAATAGCATGTTGAGATTTCTTTGTTCCTCTTCACTAATTTCTCTCAGTTTTATTTTGAACTTTTTTTTTCAAAGTAAAAAATGTATGAAAGTATGAGAGTGTGATTAAACTTTAGCCAGCTGGCAGGTCACTCGGCAGACAGCGAGGAGTAACAAGGCTACGCACAAACAGCTTGAATTCAACGTGCTTTTCTGCTTTAATTATATTTTCGATTATTCTCCTTGCTGTTTCCCACACTTATTGGTTGTCGTAATTCACTCTGAGCAAAGCTTTTTCAATGCTGCAATCAAGAACACTTAGCATGTGCTTGCCTGTTGTACAACAGCCCCTTCACAGCAAGCCCATTTGAGTAATTTATGTAGACGTAATTAGGCTAACAAGCACACAACATTCTGGCCCTGCAATTAAGTGAAATGTTCCAAAGTCACCAGAAGCTCCCACTGTGATTCCCAAAGCATCTACTAAACACGTCATTTACACATTAAGGTAGCTTAGGTCAGCATAAACAAACTCCAGCCTGGGTTCAAGGGTACTTCTTTTGTCTTTTATTGTGGATCGGTAAAAGACTATAAGTTATATGTTTATTGACGTAATGACTACGTAAATTGATGCCGATCACTCGACCCATCAAGACTTGCTGTCTTTGATTTTAGCATTCCACTAATTAATCCCTGTAATCGTATCCGTTTTTTTGCCGCAACGATTTTGACAATGAATAGTTGTAATTGAACTCCATGCCGTTTTCAAACAAAACATCGCACGCTTTGAACTTAAAAGTGAGTACGTTTTAAACGGAGAAAGTCTTTTAGGAGCCTGTATATGTCCCCCTTGTAAAGTCCAGATGTTCAGGAAACGTAAAACAGCGCGGGTCTGTAAATCATCTCCCTGGCTTCGCCTTTAAGCTCCGGGCTTTTCACATCTTGTTTAGCAACGCGGGCTCACGGGCCGGGTCGGTCGTCAGTCTGCCCTGTGTCGTCGCGTGTTCTGCGCCCCGTATGGATCTCGAAAGCAGCGGTTTGGGCGAAAGGAAAAAAAAGCCCTTTCAGACGTCTGCCTGTCAGGTCCGTTTTCTAAGCGACCCGTTTCTCACCCGGCAGAATATCGTCTGTTGCAGTGAGGTCATGGAGAACGGCAACATCGTCGGGGTGCTTTTACAACGCGTCCTTCTTTTTTATCGGCCTCAAATTTTTCTAGGTGCATTGGAAGAAAAGCGCAAGAGCACCGTGTTTGACCTAAAAAACTGTGAGATGAAAATAAATGTATTATTTGGACAGTTGGGATACGCCAGTGTGCTTTAGGGTGACACCCAATTTTTTTTTCTGAGTGTACCCTTGTGGAGAAACAGATTTTTTCTCGGTTCTAATTTAAATTCAGTGTAAAAGTGCACGGTGCTTCCCTAATTTTTCCTTATTACAGCCCTGCTCTTTCCCAGCCGAGCCACACCAGACTTAGTTTTCCGTTTGAGGTTTGGCCCGGGTCGAGCCTGGCCTGGAGTGGACATCTTCCCGCTCATTCCTGCATGGCCCAGTAAATGCATGTCCATGTCAGGAATGGTTTGTGGAAACGTGACTTCTCTTTTTTTTTGGTTTTGAGAAACTACCAGTGTGCCCTTTAAGTTTACCAGGGAGGAAAGGAAGCAGAGGAAGAGGGTTTGAGGGGAGGGATCCATTTTGGCTCTGCGCTGTGAGTGTCTGATGGACTTGCAGGCAAAACAAACCAGATTTTGGTCCCTCATCTGTTTTTGGGGGAAGGGGTGAGAACTGTGTGATGAGTGGAGTTCACTGTAGTGATTTGACAAGCCTGAAAAAAAAAGGGATTCGTTTTTAAAAGGGGGAATGGAGAATAGAGTTGTCTTTACAATCTGTGAAGGCAAGGCTTTAAAATACATTAAAAAAACATGTCATAGGAGGAAAGAAAGATGTGAGCCAGCCGCTGGCTTTTGAATGAGAGCTGAGTGAGTCTTCCCAGCAGCCCCCCCCCCCCTGACTCTGTTTAACTTCCTCTGAGTGACAGCGGTTTTCCTTCTCTGCACTGGAAGCGCCCCGTGTGTTTGAAATAGGTGCCAGAGCGTGTTTACATTGGGGCGGCTAAGGTAAACTGCCGTACGAGTCAAATAAGCACTTGTCAACAGCAGGGGAGCGGGGGGGAGTATGGGAAGCCAGAGGTAGAGGCAGTAAAGGATTCTGGGTATTAAAAAAAATAAATCCAACTTGAGGAAGAACTGGAGTTGGAAGAGGGTCTCTGCTCGTGCAGGAGCATCTTCAGTTTGGCCGCCTGACAAGTGCAACTTGAGATCGTTTCTGTCTTCATCCACTTGCTTATTGTTGTTCTGGTATTCTCAGGTTCAGTGTAAGCTGTCAGGGAAGAGACTTCATGGCTGCCATCTCAAATTCTGTCGGTCTTCAAGGGAGAATTTGTGTGACTCACGATAATCAAACCCAAGACAAACAGAAACTCGGCGCTTACTTTAAGCTCAGCAATATTCCAACATTGTACAGTGCATTAAAAGGAAAGCAAGACTCAATTGTATTTTTTTTCCGATTCGGTCTGACTGCCTTGTGTCATGCCTACTCCTCTTGATTAAAGGTGACTCGAGCTGTATTCCCTCATGCTGATGTTTATAGAGCTTTGTCCTCTTTGATGTGCAGCACATTCAGAGAAGCACACTTGGGGTGAGCCCAGATGACGAATTGCAAAGTAAAAAAAGCGAACAGGGCGTAACGTACAGTAAGACATCTGTGTTTTCTTGGGCAACGGGGTCTGTGTTCGGCCCCTGGTGTAGAACCCGGGACTTGGAGACAGACCGAAGTAGAAACAGCTTTTCGGGGAGAACCTCTCCCTCTGGGGACCCTCGAACGGCTGGCACCCGCGACCCCGTTGGTTTACGCTCAAAAAGGCAGCGTTAACCCCGCCCCCATGCAGACGCCTGTCCAATAGCAGCAGTCTCTGAGCCGCCTGTTCTGTGATTGACACGTGTCGGGGGCATGGAGGTTCAGTCTGGTAGCCCCCCTGAGATGCAGTGTCATGGTTTGTCCTTACAGCTCACACTTTAAAAATGACTGAGACTCATCAAATGAAGACACGACTGACTTGGCAGTCTAGTGTGTTTTATTGTGGCGAATGAGAACATCAAAAAACTTTTATTATTATTATTATTATTATTATTATTATTATTATTATTATTATTATTATTATTATTATTGTTATTGTCAGTGATGCTCATGGCTCCTTTTATGGTGCTGGGAAATTGGGATCACTGATAGCAATCCCCTGGCCTTGCAGCTGGCTGAGCCTGTGCATCTGTCCTCTCACACTCTGTGTTTTTTTGCCTGACAGCGTTTTGACCCACCCAATTCTCCTCCTCTCTCTCCTCCTCCTCCTCTCTCCTCCTCTCTCTCCTCTCTCTCCTCCTCCTCTCTCTCCGTCTCCAGCCACGCCTGCCTTCTTCCCGCCGTTCCAGCCGCCGGTGCCCGTCGATGACCGGCACGCTCAGGGGCGCTACGTCTACGAGCCGCCGCTGCACATGTGAGTACCGCGAGAAACGTTGGCCTGCAGCGGACATCCCTGTACCGCCATTTTGGGACTAGTATTAAGGGTGTTTCTGTACCTCTGTGTGGACGCATAGTTAGTCTTGCAGCAAATGTTAACTTTGAAAATGCCCCTTTGCTCTGGTTGGCAGCTCGTGTTGATGAGTTCTTAACCACCGAACCGATGGGTGAACTGGACCTTAATGCTCTGTGATGTCTTTACCCTCCGTGTGACCTTTGCTCTGTGATGTCACAACAACGTCAGCAAACAAATGTAGCTGATAGGTCAATCTGGCCTCTTCGACCCCCATTCCATGCTCTGGAGACCTTTGCGTCCTGTACTGCAGCTGTTGGTTCTCTGAAGAGGCCTCTGGTCTCTTCATAGGAAGCTAAGAGTGTGAGTGCATGTTTGCAGGGTTATGGTTAGTTCTCAGAAGGTCTTCGATTAGCAGTCTGATAGAATTGGTGTACCGCAGGTAGATTTCATTTCAAAAGGAATCCATTTAAAGTTCTTGTGTAGTAGTGTATATTTAAAAAAAAAATATCACAGTGCAAACAGATATTATTAGATGAATCCGTGCAGTTTTATTGACACTCACCCTGATATTCTATCCATCTCACTTTCCATATTGGTGGTTAGTGGTTCAAGTTTGGCATGTAGTATGCGTGTCCTCTAGCACAGCTGAGCACATCTAAAGTCAAAACCCTGAAAAGACGACTCTCCAAACAAAGCCCTTTACGTCCTTTTGTGAGGGCGTGAAAAGGTTTGACATTTTTCAGCGTTAAACTTTAAACAAAACGAAAAAGAAGTAAAGTTCATCTGAGGACTCTGCCGTCCTTTTTGGGACCAGTGAGCGATATTTATGTTTCCTGCTCTCTTAACTGGGGCCGACTCAGTCTGTAGCGCCGGTCCTCCCAGTGTCTAATGATGAGCGCTGGCCTTTGGCAGAGCGCGTGAACTCGGACGCTTTTTTTAGTCCCCTTTCTGGAAAGCTCTTCAAACGCAGGTCGCCGAGCTCTCGAAACGAGCCGCTTCCAGCTCGTAAAAAAAAAAGCAGGATTTCACCCCCGCCCTTTGTCCCCCGCTGTGTTTAATCTCTTAACGCTTTTCTCTTCCTGTATTGGTCTCTCGGCTGTCCGACGGCAGGCGCTGCGACGCTAAAAACCACGCCGTCTGTCAGCGTCCGTTCCTTAAACACAACGCTTCTTTTTTTTTCATCTGCGGCGCTGATGATGTCATCAGCCGCCCAAATAAAAAGGTTCCGTCCCGCCGATTTGCTCCGTGAACCCAGCAGAATGTCGTCTCGTTTTTTTGTTTTCTCTCGCAGTGAGCTTCGGCAACCTCGTCAGCACCACGGCGACTTCCCCGCCGTGCGTTTGGGTACAAGACCGAATCCTTTTAAAAATAATTTCATTCAATTTGTTTAAGGGGAAAAAAAAAGCATTAATTCCCACCCCGTCATAGCCACGTTCATGATTTGGTTGGAGGGAGTGGAGCTGACTGCGCAAAATTCAAGGCCTAGTTCTTCTTTTTCGGAAGTCAGTTAGTCGGGAAACGTGAATAGGTCACGAGTCTCAGGGGTTAAATTCTACAGAATTGTGATGCATGTATGGATTGTGTACAGCGCACGTGAACAGCTGTCCCATCAGTGAGCTCGTTATGCTGTTAATTAGGGCTGTAAGCACCTTCCCCCTCGTTAGGAGCTCTTAAAGGTAGCCAACACGCAATTACACTCTGATCCTGTAGCATCGTGCACTAGTGTCCTCAACTTTCAAAAGCTTCAGGGCTGATGTGTCTGTATACAGGCCTACTGCTGTTTTGCCAGGTTTCCAGTGCAACGGCGTTCTTCCATCACTGACTGTCTCTAGCCTGGCATTATTTATTTTAAAAAAAAGAAGATGCTTGGGTGGGTTGGGGGGCATTTTAAGAAAACAGCTTCTGTTTATAACTGGCAAATTGCTATCAGCGTCCCAGGTTATATCTCTCCATCATTAGCCTGTGTTTATAGGCAGTTAGCGGTTACCTTTCACTTTAAAAAGTGAGCAGTGATTGAAAGCTGGCCCTGCAGTAACACCATCCCCCTGAGGTAGGCGTTAAATCTTAATGACACAACAGTGGCAATATTATTTTATACTTTCACTGCACCTTATTGGCATGCAAACAATATATTCTACAGGAAATGGTAATGCAGCCGTAAAATATACTGCTTAGTTTTATAATTTAAAAAAATACATTCTACATTCTGTTATGCATAGCTAAACAAGGGTGCCTCTGTCCAGTTTAGCGTCACGTTAAGCGTTTCTACGTACACCCAGGTAAACCTTTTGGAGGATGCCTGAGCAGAACTGCCAAGTCATAGCTCTCGACCAAACGCAGACCCACGTAACATGCAGTCTGTTCACGTAAAGCAGAATACAGTTTCATGATGTGTCTGCTGAATTCACGGATCTGTCATTCCGGTCTGGGATCTGTCTTTTTCTGTTCCACGCGACGGCGAAGGCAAACACCTACCGGAAGACTTTTCCAGAAAGCGCAAAAAGGAGTCGTGTGAAGGAAACCAATGAAAAAATGGAACCCGTTAAAAAAAAAAAAAAAAAAAAAAAAAAAGCACCGCAGTCAGAATGAACGAATGACACGTCGCCATGACCGCGGCGCTAACGGCGGCGTTCCGTGCGCTGCTTAATTGTGAGAAGATGCGAGGGCCCTCTGAGATTAGACGGCGGGACGTCCCGCAGGCCGGCTCCGCGGAGCCGCGGCCAAATGTGCAGTTTCCATTACTCTGCCTTGTGTGTGAGAGAGAGTGTGTCTGTGCGTGTCTGCATGTTTGAGTGTGTGTGAGAGAGAGAGTGTGTGTGTGTGTGTGTGTGTGTGTCTGCGTGTAAGTTTGTGTGGGTGTGTCTATGTGTGTGGGTGTACGAGTGTGTGTGTGTGTGTGTGTGTGTTTGAACGCGCTCACTCTCAGGAGGGCCAGCTGGGTGATTTTGTCAGCAGTGTAGTTGTACAGATGCTACTACTGCCGCATGCGGCTTGACATTGGTTGGCATTGCCTTTCAGCATCACGCTGTCGTATCACATCCTGGAGGCTGTCCGTCACACGAGGAGTATTAAGCCTAGCCGTTATTGAACGCTTTCTGGTTCAGTCCATGGACTGGTTCTGATCCAAGGAGGCGTCATGTGACGCTCAAGGGCTGTCCAGAAGGATAGGCTGGACTTTTATATTACCCACTTGTCACAAGTGAGAGTCTGCAAAATATATCACTGTTGAGAATTAGTACTTCATCTGTTTATGATGACAGAGAGGAATTGGCCATCATACCTCTGTTGAGTGTTAGTGTTTGTATCTGTATCGGTTTATGGAAAATTGGTCGTGGTGCTTTCATATTTTTATACAACATTCTGAAAAAGGTTTGATTTACTCCTATATTGTTGGCTTGAATATAATATATCTTTATAGATAATATCTATACTGGTTAGACACAGAGGTTTACGAATTACAAGATTTCTTTGACTCATTTTTCGCAACAATTTCAATTAGCAAAACTTGCCCATTTGGGATAAGGGATGTATGCGATGTATATTTGGGATATTTTCAGCGTTGAAATTTAACCACTGATGCATTTTTAAAATGAAGCGATCGTTAGCAGATAATGCTTGTTTCAAAAACACTTAATTGTCGCGCTCCACGGTGTCACACAAACTGCCCTAAAGGTGTCAGACAGCCTTGTGTGCCCTGCTCCTTCACTCCAAGGTGAGATGGCATTGTGGTGTGATGGGCACGGAGCTGGTCGTTGTACCCTTGAGCAAGACGGTACTTAACCTGCATTGCTTCAGTATATATCCAGCTGTATAAATTGATGCAATGTAAATGATATGTAAAAAAAAGTTGTGTAAGTCGTCTTGGATAACAGTGTCTGCTAAGTGCCTGTAATGTAATGAAATTTAATGAGACCCATGGCAAGGATGAAGCCTAATTGTATACAGAAGTTGAATTGATTTAGTGATATACATGTATGGTTGAAAGCATCTGAACGTTGTCCTAATATGAGGTGGCTATATTCAGATAACTGGGAAGTGATTAAGAGTTTTGCATTTTATGGGAAAACATTGCTGTTGAACTCTGTTGTTAAAAATGAGTTGACGTGACTGATTTCAAATGAGCTGAAAATATCTATAATACCATTGAATTGTTATTCTGCATCTGATGTGGAAGCACGCGACTGTGACATCACTGTGATGGTGCAACAATATGCATTAAACAATAATCAATATTCAGCCTTAGAACATTTAGAGATTGATTTATTTCACTCCGTTAATGTAGCCGAGCTTTTGGTTGTTGTTTGTTTCCCCACAATTGTTGTAATTGAGTCATCTGAGTGGTCATCGCACTGCAATCTATTTATTGTTTTCGAGAGACGTTTGTTTGTACGTCCTGACAGACTAAAGCATAATGATGTAAATTATAACTTGAAGTGTCTTTATTGGATCCACAAAGATGTTTATTGCTACAAGTCAGTCTTGGCCCGGTATCAACTGGATTACCCTTTCGTGTCCTTTTTTAAACAAATGCCCCCCCCACTGGAGTGGTTTAATGTCCCCCGTTGATCGGAGTTTGGAAAGCCTCTCCTTCATTATTACTGATGGAGTGTGTTGTAAGGCCGAGGCCTTTTGTTTGCTCTCCACACATTCGCCCGTGTGTTTGGGAGTTGGCGTGCCGACCCGGCAGCTGTCGACGCCATGACATCATCCACCTCCGGGCCGTTGGAATGGAAACGTTCTGCAGTTAAAGCTGCGGGAGATTACCGAAAATGACTTAAATGCACGGTGTCAGACCGGTTATGGGGGGAAAATAACGATGGCATGACACTCAGAGACAGCCTATTTCTATAAGTCCTGTCTACTGGGTAGCTAATTGAATCCAAATGTTGGGAGCCAGATATTTTTTTGTTTGTCGTATAAAATCGCCCATGGAAATGAAGCAAACATCGGGAGGACTGAATGTGTACAGAATCAATCCCCAAATTTAGAGATCAGCCACTTCACACTTACTCTCTTCATGCTAGTGACACACAATATTATTATTCATTCACATACACAGGTACACACACACACACACACACACACAAAATAAGGTAAAAAAGCAAAAATGGAACAAACACACGAGTGAACCGCGTCAACATAAAAGAAAATAATGCTTCTTCACTGCTCCAAAATGTCCCCGAAAACTTAAACCCTCAGACTATTAAACCTTAAAACTAAATTAACCTTCCTGACAGCGGTCATGTGTACTTTACCCAACAGGGACTGAAGGTGCGGAGTCTAAACACTGAAAGGGGGTTGGGTTCATTTATGGTGAGGACTGGCTTTTCCAAGGACTTACTATAAAATTACTATTAGTAGAATAACTTCTAAGTTATAAAATGAAGGGGTGAGCACCATAGTAGTATTATCAAAACCTGAATCATTTTGGTGGCAATTCAATTTAGCTGTTGAATACCTCTTACAACGAAGACAGGTTTACTCCTGCTCTCGACAGCATGGGTGATGTTTACAAATAATAATTGTTAAGTAAGCCCAGTTTTGACATAATTCTCGGGCAAAGTATACCTCTACCATGTGATGAGGCCATTAATGAAACTAATGATTCCCACTCTAATCTTGTGCTGCCGACGAACTGTAAATTCCAGACCAGGTAGCCGTGGTGACGACTGCTTATGTTGGAATCAAAGACATTCAATTGACATCTTCAGTATCTCCATAATGTCACAGCTAGCTGTTTTTTTATTTTGTTAATAGTTCAGAGCACTCCGGAAGGCGCACTGGCGGTGAGGCAACATCTACGCTGGGCCCCGAAACCGTTTTGTGTTTGGTTTTTTTTTTCTTTCCGAGAGTTATAAATCCTTCCAGCGAGAGGCAACCCAGAACACCCTGTATTTGTCTTCTAGTTGCTCAAGGAATTTCCTTTGATGTTTGATGGAGAGGGGAGGGGAAACGAACTGCGTTCCCGAATGCCCCATGAACGTTTGATTGGGTCCAGATCGAGTGACAGAGCGGGTCACGGGTGGCCTGTGGGTAACACCTGTGCCACGCCCGTCCGTGTCATGCGCTGGGTGACCCCATGTGCTCTTTGCGTTGGGGGGCGTGGCCATTGGGGAAGACACCCCTCCTGTTGGGAGAGCAATTCTTCTGCATGGTGATTAATGGTGAGGGTGATAACTCAGAATCATTAAGTTGTTAATTAGCGTTAGCCTTGTCTTGCCGTTAGGCAGTGATTGGCGGTTGACTATTCCACACCATGGCAATACACCCCGTGCCATTATGTAGGCTAATCGGCGGGAACTCTTCACTGCGGGAAGTAAGCACTGTAGAGCTTCTTTAGGTGTGCATTTGTGTGTGGACACATCTGGTTTGTTTGGAGCATTGTGAAGGATGACTCATCTGACCACATCCACTGCTTGGTAATAAATTAATTAAATAAATAAATAAATAAATAAATAAATAAATAAATAAATAAATGTGTGTGTGCATTTTGTAGGGTAAAAGTTCTACTGTAGGGCTTCTTTAGATGTGCACCTAATGTTTGAACAACATTAGGAGGAAAATGGCGCCGTTCTAATGGCAACAAGCAGCAGCAGTTGTGCATTGTGTGTTATTAATATTGGGTAATTCTATGTTTTTTTGTGTGAATTGTTTGTGTGTTGATTGGTGTGTGTTGCTTGTTGTTGATGTCTGTATTTACTGCTGGCTGTGCAACAAATTGCCCCTCGGGGATAATAAAGATTACCTTACCTTACCTTACCTTGTGTGCACACATCTGTTTGTTTGGAGCATTGTGAAGGATGACTCATCTGACCACATCCACTGCTTGGTAATAATAATTAAATAAATAAATAAATAAATAAGTGTGCATTTTGTAGGGTAAAGGTTCTATCTAGGGGACATGGTAATTAGCCATGGAGGAGGGAGGATGGAATTTATTAAAAAAGAAAGACCAAAATGAAAGACAAAAATGTAACCAAAAAATGGCAAAAAAAAGGTTTAATTGGGGTATGTTAACTGAGGGAGGCCTTTACTACAGTTCCTGATGTGAGCTCTAGTTCCCTTTCCTCCATACAGGGTTGTGATGTAGAAGTGAGTCCAGTGGTGGTTTAGGTGGGCTTAGATGGGCTGGAACACAGGCCGTTCTTGTCTCAGGCAGAGGTGGAAAATCCAGGTTCAGAAAGTAAAAACACTTCCCCAGTATTTTGTTCCAATCGTCTGGACCGTGACCAAATCAGAACACTTGTCTACTATTGAGTGCACAAGTTGTATACAGCTAGTATGCAACTTGCATACTCAATAGTAGGCAAGTGCAATGATTCTGTCAGGGCCTTCAATTTGCTAATTAGCACAATTCATCAGCCAGGATCAGTGAAATCAGTCATGGGTGGTAGAGACGCATGGCAGGACTTTTACTCTCTGACCCCTGGACTTTCCACCTCTGGTCTCTGGGCCTCGCTGGAGGTCATTCCTGGCCCCGCTCCTAGTTGAACTCTCTCTCGTCCCCACGAAGGAGCCCGTCCAATGAGAAGCCTGAGCAGGTAGACCCAGTGAGCCAACCATCCTTTGAGAATTTGATTCAGATTTTGGAGAAGTTTGCCATCTCTATAGTCATTATTATATAATGTATTAACCTCCTCAGGCACGTAAACGAGGACATGATTTTTTTTTCCTTCTCCGAAATGTGCATTTTAGCTGCACTGCACTGTGTCTGGATGTGGAGGGAATTTTGGTTTCTGTAAGCTGTGAATGAGGTAAGTCTGTATTTCACAGGAAACCTTCCAACTGGGAGCAATATATTACTTTGTGGTTGAAAACCAGCTAGGCTAACTCGTTAAAGTGCCTTGGGTGCAGTTAACAGAACTTCCACCCTGGAATTATGGGTAATAATCAGGGTCACACCTGCTTATTCATATTTAAGTTGCACTCATCTCGATTCGATGGGTTTCTTGACAGAGACACGCTTTGTATTTGGTGCCTCTACACATCCGGTAGATAATGTGATATGGTACAGTTGGCTTCTTCTCACTGCGGTCAAATGAGTAGGCAATTGTAAACCAAGTTCTGTATATGTAACTATTTAAAATGTATTATGTTGATTGTGTGGGGTCTTTAAACAATTGATCACTGCTCTTTAAAAAAATTGCATTTGAAAATGTAAATTCTATCACCAATAGTCAGTTTCTGATGATTATTCCATGATTGTGGAAAAGTATTCCGCACACATACTCCGCCACACGTATAATTCATTATCATGGCAGAGGTGAAGGTATAAACTTGCGTTTTGCCTCGTGTTTTGTTTTCAGACCATCTCCTCTGTCGGGCAGTCCCTTTTCGGACATCTCCCTCATCCGGATCTCGCCCCACCGGAGCCCCTCGGTTGGGGGGGGGGAGTCCCCGTTCAGCGTGACGCACCCCTACGCCGGGCCCTACATGGATTACCTCCACTCCCTCCACAGAAGCCCCTCCCTCTCCGTCATCTCCGCCGCCCGGGGGCTCAGTCCACCAGATGGTGAGTAGGCCTGGGGGGGGAGGGGGGGGGGGGGGGGGGGGGTGGGGCGTTTCAACTGACACCTGCGCCTGGTGATGTAGGCCCACCTGAGAGGTGATGCTCACTGTGTACAGAAAAAAAAAAATCTAAATTTGAAATCACAGAGTTAAACGTCCAGTGTTAATTCAACTCTTAACCAGGGGCCATATGTACTCTGTAAAAGTTTATTTGACACTGAACATTTTTACTGTGTACAATGCTATGCTTTTATAATGAACTTGAACTGACATCCAGTCCCTAAAAGTCATTGATGTGCGCATGAATGAGATCACCTGTGTGTTAGAAGACCCTGTGTCTTGCTAGTACGCTACTTCGGTCGAACGCTAGCCTGCAGTTCCCTTGGCTGTCCCTGGTTTTAGCATCCCTGGGGATGGCACTGAATGTGCAGTCTTACATCAGAAGCTCGGCAGACCTGGTTTGCATCATGCGCTAGATGCCAGAGCCTTATCACCAGTGCTGTCAGCCTCCTCTTTCAGATGTAAATGAATGCACTCGCGCAGCACGGGGTGGTTGATGGGAATGTGAGGACGCACAAGGTGAATTAATTGAACGGGAGTGTTCTGAGTGGTTCTGGGGTTCTGGGGAGGCGCCCGGAGCTTTTAACAAGTGTGCAGCAGCAGTGATCTCATGCTCTGCTCGGCTTTTATGCTACTGAGGGGGGGGGGGGGGGGTATAGAGAGGGAGAGAGCGAGAGGGAGAGGGAGGAGGGAGATAGTGAGAGAGAGACAGAGGGAGAGACTGAAGAGAGTGAGGAGGGAGAGAGAGAGAGAGAGGGAGGGACAGACTGAAGAGAGTGAGGAGGGAGAGAGAGAGGGAGAGACTGAAGAGAGTGAGGAGGGAGGAGAGAGAGAGAGAGACTGAAGAGAGTGAGGAGAGAGAGAGAGAGTGAGGAGGGGGGAAAGGGGTGTAAGCGGGGCGGGGTGCCCCCGTGGAGGAATGCCAGTCGCCCCCTTTTACCCCGTCTTTGTAAAACCTGATCTAATCGGAATGACTGACCGTCAACTGAAAGACCTCTATTCATGCCAGTGGTTCCACCCCATCCCCATCCCCACCCCCCCCTCCACCCCCACTCCCCACCCGCCCCCTGTTCTGTGCACAAAGGCAAAAAAACAAACTGAAGGGCGCTTATTCGCTTCCACGCACCTTTAACCCTTTGGATAGTAAGACTCAGTGTTCTAGAACTCCGTCGCTTTCAACCACCAGCAGTGACTGTTACATCAGCGTTAGAATGTTCAGTTAAGAACACTAACATTCTAATCGCATGTTTGTGACCTCACACTGTAAAGGGTTAAAGAACGCGGACACTGGACACGCCCCCTCACTCGTTTTCACCCTGAAGAAGCCCTGGGAAAGAATGAATGCTGTGACTTACGTGTAAAAATGGCCAGATATGAGCACTGTGCATCTTGTGCAGGAACTTAGTTGATGAATCATGGCTCAGAGCCCTCTTTGGTGTTCAGCGTGAGGGAGGTGTCCATGGCTTCCTCAGTTCCCCCCTCCTGTGAGAAGATGAGTGGGATTGCAGGGTCGGGGTGGGGGGTGGGCCCTGGTCTCCATCACAGCCTGTCCTTACATCCCATGCCTACGACCGGCTCTGTTCTACATCACCCGCTGTCTCCAAACTTCCATGATCTAATCCTTTTGTCTACATCTTGGACTTTCCAGACCACCATTCATAAAGCCAATCAGATTCCAGTGTAAGACTGGAAAACCACAATGTTTTTGTGTTTTTACCAACCTTGTGCTCCCACTGAGAAGACACTGCTTTGAAGGAGTGCTTTTTGATTTGGTTTGAGAGGGTGGCAGAATGGCACAGGAATTTCATATGGTTTTTTTATTCCACATGAATTTATTGGGTCTGAGCATTTTTGTTGTCCCCCCCCCCCCCCCCCACACAAAGCTCTGTAGCTATGAGAAAGCTTTTAACCGAAGCCGTTTGTTTCCGTAGAGACGTGTGTTTACACTGTGCCTCGCCGTGCCGCGCACAGACCACGCGAGGTAACACCGGGACTCTGTTTCGTGTTTGCGTTCCTGTTCCCGCGCTCGAAGGCGTGAGGTGGCTGGCAGCGCCGCAGACAGGAAGTCAGCCCCCTGGCGTAGCGACCCGACCGCTTGTGCCAGGCTGCCCCTCCTAGATAAAGGCTTAAAAAAAAACGGTGCTGCTGGCGGATCTTCCGCTTGCGCAACGCCGGCTCGAACGAAAAAACGTCCGAGCAGACGCCCGTTCATGCCGCTGTAAAAAGAACGTGCAGAGATAGAGAGCGAGAGAGAGAGAGGGAGGGAGGGAGGGAGAGAGAGAGAGAGAGAGATAGAAGTTGCTGAACTTTGTTGTCCTTTCTTTTATCTGCTGTTATGTTTTTTTTTTTCCACATTAAGAGTTTGGAAAAGTTTGATTCTGCAGGAAAGTGTGAGTTGGGTGCTGGGCTAGAAAAAGGGGCGGTAAACACACTTGGTGACGCTATGGTGGTTTGGGAAAAAATCTACGTTCTCTTCCATTCTCTCGGGGTTGGGGCACATCGGGGGCCATGCTGTAAACTTTGGGGAAAATTATGGAGGTCTTCTTCTCTGTCCCTCAGATAAACTCCAGAAGTACGACTTGGTTAAACCCAACAAATGACAGAAAGCTCCTTTCACTATTCAGCTGAAACCCATCAGTTTTTTAAAGTAATATAATTTGATGGTAATCGTTGAAAATCTGTATCTACAGTTGCTTCCCCCCCAACTATAGTGAAAAGCGTGCTCATTTTTGTCCATTTATCTTGTTTTAACGAACTAATTTCTCTCGCTGGGTTCCCTTGCTCTCCCCTTCTCCGCAGTTGCCATGACCGCAGCGGAGTACTACCACCAGATGGCGCTGCTGGCGGGGCACCGTAGCCCCTACGCTGACCTCATCCCGCCCGTGGGGCTGACGGCGGGCGGCGGCGACGGGTGCCCTGCACATGGAGCACCTGCACGCCGCCGCTGAGGGTGGGTCCACGGGACTGCCACGTTAAAATTGGGACTCGGGTTCTTTATTCAGTTTGGGCTTGTTCGTTCTGCCTGGTCGACATTGCCAGTGAGGCCGCAGCAGTCGCGTTGCTAACCGACCTGGCGTTGATGTCACGTTGGTGAACCATTCCAGGCGTTCTTATTTTCTAAATGACAACTCCCTCTCTGTGGGTAGGCCAAATAATACAATTAACACAGACACCCTGAATCTCTCTCTTCAAACATGCGGCATGCACACACATGCATGAACACGCATGCACATACACAGTCACACGCATGTACACAGACACCTATACAAGCCATCGTTTCACATGACTGCGGGGGGGGGGGGGGGGGGGGGGGGGGGGGGGGGGGGGGGGGGGTGGTCAGCTGTCCCAGTTGTGTGGGACAGAGAGCCAGGTGTAAGGTTTGAAGATTGATTGGCGTTGTGATGGAGGGCTTCCATTCCCTGGCCTTTAGCCTTGTGCTGAGGTTTTTTAAAATGGACGTGAGCTGTAACAGGTAATCAGTGCATTGAGATGAGGAGGGGTGTGACTTTGTGAAGAATTCTAGACAAAACGCACAGCTGCTTTCTGTAGTAATTGTGCTGCTCGCCCCAGTAAAACTATCCGCTGCAGCTGCCGCCATATTATCTGAGCCACGCAATGCGCCACCGCACTGTGGAGTAGATAATTATCCGATTAAACCTAACTGCAATTGTAAAATCCAGTTGTTCCACTCCAAAAATTCATTATGGGTCTGAATGTCAGTTATATTCATGAGATATTCAAGTCGTGTGAGCAACTGATTAAAAACCGAATGGTTTTAAGCCGCGATGGTCGAGCTGCATTGTGTGTGCACTGAGCGAGGGATTAAGGGCATTTGTGAGGAGCTGAGAGTGCACAGGTGTGGGGCGGGGTCACTGCGTGAGGCTCACAGTGTCGGGCTGCACCCGACGAAATGAAGAAATGGATACGTATAATTGAAGGGCGTTGATTCGACGTATGGGCTCTCCCTGTGAGGGGGGTGAGGGGGGTGGGGGTGGAGCACAATGCCCTCTCTGTTCCGCCCCTGGGGAACCCAGTGAGTTTTTATCTATGTGAGATTTGTGGGAGATGGTTATCGGACCCCGGCCTGTGATGCGGCGCGTTGAAAAACGAGGCGGGGTCTGCCGTCGAGCGGACGCGTTGGAATGCGGAGAATTTCGCCCGTAATGAAAAACCCGTCTTCGCTCGATTCCCACGTGTTCTGAAATAGCTGCGTGAAAGGCCGTTGAAGGGAAGCGACTGTTCCACTGGCTGTCATTTAAAAAAAGAGAAAAAGAAAAAGGAAAAAGAAAGCAATGTCTCCATCCTCCTCCCTTTTGCTCTCCGCTCTGTCCCGACCCCCCCAGCAGGGTCCCCGTTCCCCGGCCCCCGAATGGCGTCCCGCCCCAGCCGCAAGCGGGCCCTGCCCGTCTCCCCCCTGTCGGAGCACGGCTTCAACCTGCAGTCCGTGATCCGCAGCTCGCCCAGCTCGCTGGCCAGCATCCTCAACAGCTCCCGCTCCAGCTCCTCCACCAGCGGCTCCTACGGCCACCTGTCCGCCGGCGCCCTCAGGTGAGGGGCCCCGCCCTTTTTCCGCAGCGTGCGTGACCTTTGACCTGAGCCGCCGCAGGCACCTCCTACACGTTCAGCAGGTGCCTGGTGCTAACACACTGCAAAAAAGTCTTAACAAGTGTGTTTAGTCTTGTAATAACACTTACAAAACTTTTTTTCTTCTTCTTTGAAGTAGAACATATGAGCTTGTTTCAAGTTACTGTTTACTTAAAAGCGTCTAAAAGCGTCTGCCAGATTAAATGTAGAGTACTGTAACGTAGAACCTTCCCATCCCTACCCTGTCTCCATCATTCCTTCCATCCTGTTCACTGACCTTTGCCCTACTTTAGACTTCAGACAGGTACGGTGTTTGGCACTAAAACTCAACCCCCGCTCTTTATAAATACAACCGCGAAGAAAGCCAGCATAACCCAGTGATTGCCTGTCAAAACATTTCAAATGGAATAGATTTTTTAGAAATTATTATTTTTAATAAATGGTTCTCTCTCCTCCATGAATAAATTCCAGAGGTATTTCCTGTTGATTCCAATTCCAGAAGCAATAAGGATTTCACCAGCACGGCTGGGCAATAAAGCACGTCTTTATTTAACAAAATGACAGAACGCGCTGTCTCTTCTCTGGCCAGTGATTTAAGGCAGCCTGTAGGTCATTTTCAAACAGACTGTTAACACCATATCTGTGCAGACAGTGCACAGATGTCCTAATGCAAAAAAAATATATATAAATAAATAAAAGAATTGGCTGTGTATATTAAAATCCTTTCTGGCTCTTGATGTCGGATAAACATAAACACCATTCCTTTGTGTAAATTCAAGTCCTTATTGAATTATGGTCTGTTACTGTAAAAAAAAAAAAATATATTTAAAAAGAGTACACAGGCGTTCTGTTTGGGAATTAAAAAAAAAAACAGCCAAAGATAATATGGAGACCTGGTTCTTTTCAGAGTAGATTTCCATTGATACCCCCAAACTGCCCCTTTTTTGCAGTAGGGGGTGCAGGGTATGTGGAAGGTTTGTCCCTCCCCTGTGAGAAGCCGGTCCGTCCGTCTTCGGAGGACATTTTGTGACGGGCTGAATCCGCGCAGTGTTTACACTCGATGGAGCCAGAGCCAGAATGTGCTCCGTACCTGGCTGCTCTCTCGTAAGGACAGACGGTTTGCGGGCCCCCCCCCGGACGCTGAAGCGCTCGCTCTTGGCCCTGCGGACTGTCGTTAGAGAGAGGCCTTCTGGGAGGCGCGCGATTAGTTTCGGCAGCTTCCCACGGAGGCAGGGTTTCAGTTGGAAGGGCGTTCCCGGCATAGGCGTACATTTCGCCCTCAATATTTAGAACCCGTTGCATTACCCCCTGAATTTTGTGTTTTCCTTTACATAAATGAAGACATTTCCACCATAAATTGATGCAGAAAAGGCACAAATTAGTGCTCAAAATTTCCTGGGGGAGGACCCCCAGAGCCCCCACTTAATGTGCCCCCCCCCCCACTTAATGTTCAAACAAAAGCAACGCCACTGATTCCCGGCCATGTCACACAGTAGGAACTCTGTGACTGGTGTGTCAGTCCTTCACCACAGTTCATCTGGTGGAGTCTGTACCCTCCCAAACTGACCCTGACTGGGAATTACAGAAGAACGGCCCAAAAACATTTTTTAAAAAGATAATTTGTGTAATGTAGGCATTGATCATTTGTGAATCATCTTTTTAAACTTAATCAAGCGGTTTCACTCACTGTTTATCTGACTTATATTGTCTGCATACACGTGTAAGCTTGTTGATTGATTTCAACAAACTTAATTGATCAATTATATTGACAAAAAGCAGAATACACAGTTAGTCCTCTGGACCGAGCTCGAAACAGCCCCTGAAGTAGACGACGGCTTTGAAAATGAGGAAAAAAGAGGGAAGGAGAGAGAGAAGGAGAGAGGAAAGGATGAGGGCTGGAGAAGTAATGAGAGGCAGATCAGGGGGGAGGAAAGGATGACCGGAGGGCAAAAAACAACAGAATTGATGGGGACAAGAATCCCCTGAGAAGACGAGAAAATGAAAAGGCTGTTGAAAGATAAATTGGGATGGGAACCGGCCAGCCGTCTCACAAAGCATTAAAATCACTATTAGGAGGGGAAACACGTGCGCTGATTCCCGGCCCTGCTTGTGATTCAGCTTCTGATTCACGTCCCCGTTCCTCGTGTTGCGGACGCCACCTCATCTTGACTGCACGTGGCGTGGTGTCACACGCACACGGGGCGAAGGGGGGGGCGTACGCAGGTGAACGCGTGGCCTGCGCAGCCTAATTGCGCAGAATGTCCCGTACGAGGAAAAGCACCGAGGAGAAGCGTCGGTCTGCGCAGATCTGCGCAGATCTCTCGCGTCGTGTTCCTGGGTCAAAGGTGACGAAGCTGTCTGCAGCCATTCGTTTTGATGAACAGCCGTATAGTTAGCATAGCGATGGCAGAAATGCAAACCGTTTCGTTGCTGTCGGAAGATTGTTTTCTGCGTTTGGCTCTTCGGTACAGCAGATGTTTTTCTTAGTGCTAGTGAAGATGACAGTTCTTTTCTGTATGGAAAAAAATAAATGTTACACTTCCATTTATACCTTTATTCCTTCATTTCCACCGCAGGAAGGACTGACCCATCTTATATGCAGTGTCCCGACAGAGTTGAAGCATTACAATGATATGTAGTCAAAGTGCTATATGAACTACAGTGAGATTTTTATGTGGGCAGAGGTTGCCTTGTCAGTAGATAGATGTTGACCGGTCAGCACATCTGTTTCTTTTGTAAAACTTAAATGTTGAAAATGTAAAGTTTTTATTCATTTATGTAACCTTTATTTAACCTTGTGAAAGTGGCTGAGAATAAATTAACAGCACTGACCCTGCCAAGGAGGCCTGTGTCAAAAATGCAAGAATTCATACAAATTAGAGTTCAAAAAGTGTTCATGGTGTGAATATTTTTGTGATGTTATGTGACTTGCTCTACCCAGTTGTGTCCTCACACCCTCTCTTTCCCTGGCTTTCTTGCACCCCTCCCCTCCGTCCCGACCCCTCCCTGACCCCTCTCTAGCCCGGCCCTGAGTTTGGCTTTCCCCCCGTCTCCCTTGGCGATGCATCACTCGCACAGGATTGGACGGCCGCCGGGGATCATGGGCGCGGCCTTTGGCCACAGCCCGCCCCTCATCCACCCCACCCCCACTTTTGTTGCCCAGCAACCGCTCCCAGTAGCACCCCCTGGGCTGGGGTGCACAGAAAGTGGAGCGATCACCTCGACTCCTCACAGGTGAGGGAACCCCGAAATCACACCAAAAATCACCCCACTGTCAGTTTCCCCCAAATAGTTTCAGGCGTACTGGCCTGGAGTGGAGCTAAAGACGTCTCCGTCACCTCCTGTGTGAGGTGTGTGCAATCATGGACCTAAAACACTGAATGGAGAATCTGTAGCTCCCCCCCCCAATGCTTCCTGTATCCCAGGAGAGCCTGGTTGTGTCCAGAAGAGGAGAGATGGAGAGATGGGAGCTCGGGTCGCTGCAGAAGAGGTTTTTTTTTTTAAAAAGGGCTGGTCTTGCGGAGGGAGCCGTATCAGGGCCATAATCTTGGGCTGACCTGGAGATTGGATCGTAGACTGCATCCTCACTGGTGTTTTTGGCTCCCCCCCCCCCACCTCCTCACACACATCCTGACAGAGTGAATTACAGTGTGATGGGTAAATCCACTGTTGGTTTACAACATCCAGAGCGTCTGTTTAAATAGCAGCACAGCACATCCTTGCTGGTTTTGGCCTCGATCGGACTTTGAGGCTGAACATTTCTGTCTCATCCCAGAGGGACGAGGTATTTCTGTGAATCATGTCCCAAGCAGGATTTTTTTTGGACTGTTTCATCTGTAAAAGTGTTTAAATCATAGCTCTGATTATTCCTGAAAGGAAATTAAAACTGAAAATGCCATGAATACTTTATGTGTGTGTGTGAATGCGTGTGTGTGTGTGTGTATGCATGTGTGCATGTGTGTATATGTGTGTGCGTGTGTGAATGCGTGCGTCCGTGTGTGTATGTGTGCATGCCTGCGTGAATGTGTGCTTGTGTGAATTTGTTTGTGCGTGTGTGAATGTGTGTGTGCGTGTGTGAATGCGTGCGTCCGTGTGTGTGTGCATGCCTGCGTGAATGTGTGCTTGTGTGAATTTGTTTGTGCGTGTGTGAATGTGTGTGTGTGCGTGTTTGTGTGTGTGTGTGAATGCATGTGTGCGTCCGTGTGTATGCGTGTGTGCATATGTGTGTGCGTGTGTAAATGCGTGCGTCCGTGTGTGTATGTGTGCGTGCCTGCGTGAATGTGTGCTTGTGTGAATTTGTTTGTGCGTGTGTGAATGTGTGTGTGCGTGTTTGTGTTGTGTGTGTGTGTGTGTGTGTGCAGAACAAGCCCACAAGTGAGTCAGCCGTGAGCAGCACAGGGGACCCCAGGCAGCACAAGCGCCCAAAGACCAGGCCTGAGGATCAGCCGTCCAGCCCCGAACCAGGAGGTCTGCAGGTAGGGGCCAATTTGTGATTAACTGGGGAGCCTTATTGGCTTCTCATCGTGAGCTTGTCTCTCTCTGTCCTTGTTTCTCTTATCTCTCTATATATATATTTCTGGAATATCAATTTCATCTCTCTCTGCCCATATCATTTACTATTGGATCTTTCACTCACTCACATGCGCACATGCGTACGTGCACACACAGACTCACAGCACATGCAAGCGTAGAACAATGTGTGAAAATTGTAAACATTTTGTCCCCTTCCCATTCAGCTCCTCTTGGCTATAGGCTATAAGGAGAGAAGTCCACTGATCTTATGAGAAAGTGTAAGAAATTAAAATGAACTCTCTTTCTCTTCCCTTCTCTCTCTCTCTCTCTCTCCCCTTCTCTTTCTTTCTTTTCTCTCTCTCTCTCTCTTTTTCTATCTTTGTGTCTCTCTCCCTCCCATTCTTTTCTCACTTAAATACTTTGGAGCCGTGCCTGGCTTGGCCTCTAAAGTACTGAGGCCTGTCAGCTCTAATGTGAACCAAATGTGCTGAAGAGGCACCGAACATCTTAGTTTCTGCTGGGACAGGCCTGGAGCTGTGTGCTGTAGCGCCAGTCATCACTCATGTGTGTGTGTGTGTGTGTGTGTGTGTGAATGTGTGCGCGTGTGTGTTTCTGTGTGTGTGGGTGTGCGTATGGCATAGACCTGGAGCTCTGTGTGTGCGCGTGTGTGTGTGTTTCTGTGTGAGTGGGTGTGCGTATGACATAGACCTGGAGCTCTGTGCTGTAGTGCCAGTCATCACTCATATGCGAGTGTGTGTGTGTGTGTGTGTGTGTGTGTGCACATGTGTGTTTGTTTCTGTGTGTGTGCATGTGTGTTACTGTGTGTGGGTGTGTGTATGACATAGGCCTGGAGCTCTGTGCTGTAGCACCAGTCATCCCTCATATGTGAGTGTGTGTGTGTGCGTGCGTGCGCGTGCGTGTGTTTCTGTGCACGTGTGTGCGTGTGTATGACATACAATACTGTACCTTACCCTTTTGCGTAGCACTGGAGCAACGTCCCTTCACACCAACCGCATCCAGCCTCCCCTACAGAGCTCTGAACCCTGACCCCTTTCACCCCACGCCCATTACCCCGCACGGCAACAAGAGCTTTATTACCTGCAGCTGTAGCCTCTATCCCAGACAAGCCCCCCCCCCCACACATTTTCAACTGACGTTTAAATATGTCATGGATAATGGAACAACCCACACGCACAGAATGGGTGGGTGGGGGAGGGGGGGGGTTCCTCACGTGTGGCCTACACCAGGAGGTGTGTTGTTTTTTAACCCTGAGTGAACATTTTGTGGCCCATTTTGTTCTCTACGTTTTTTCTGTAATTCCTTGGTACCCCCCACTGAAGGTCTAGTTAAACCGCCAGCCGTTAGTGTTTGTTCCGCAGCTCATGGTCTTGCTCTATTGAAATTTTAAGTCACATTTAAACAGCATGGCCCTACACCAGAGCTGCCCAGCCCTGTTCCCGGAGATCTACCATCCTGGAGGTTTGTACTCCAAACCTAACAAAGGGCACCTCATTCAATAGCTCCAGATCTTGTTGTCTTGCTTCTAATTAGTAGAATGAGGTTTGCCAAATTTTGGTTGAAATGAAAACCTACAGGACGGGAGATCTCCAGGAACAGGGTTGGGCAGCCCTGCTCTAGCTGCTGAATGAGGTGTGCTTTGTTAGGGATGGAGTGAAAACCTACAGGATGGTAGATCTCCAGGAGCAGGGTTGGGCAGCCTACCCTGGTGTAAGACATGCAGAGTGTGAATGAGCTGTAACTGGAAGGCATGGCAATGTGCTCCAGCAGGACCAGGAGGACCAGGGCGTAGCGCCGGGCGTGACGATGGTGAAGGAGGAAGGGGAGCAGGAGGAGGGGAAGCAGGAGCCCGAGGCCGTCTACGAGACCAACTGCCACTGGGAGGCCTGCTGCAGGGAGTTTGACACCCAGGAGCAGCTGGTGCACGTGAGTGAGCATTCGCATACGTACAAAACCATACACGCATACGCATACATACAAAACCATACCTGCACATATACATACATACATACAAAAACAAACATACGCACACGTACAAACATACATTCTAAAAAACACACTCACACATGCACATGTACATGCATACTGTACATACAACACACACACACACACACATAAATAAAAAACCATACACACACAGACAGATACAGACACACACGCACGCGCACACACCAGTCTCATCTTGATATAGCATTCAGCAACGTAGGCTGTGCAGACAGCCGTAACCTCTTCTGAGGCGTAGGGGGCGCTCACACTGTTAGCCCTTTCAAAAGCGTGGTGAACCCTGACCCCCCCCCCCCCTCCTCTTTACTGTGTTCACCCTCCCATGGAGCCATGCTTCTCCAAGGAGGTATCAAAGAAATAAAACTTACACTGCACTCCTCTCACAATGGATTTCTCCCCCCCGTGATATACAGCATGTGGTCTATTGTTTTATGGACCAGGACAGGCAAAGGCCTGTGTTGCGTTTAAGGCTCGCATAGACTAGTTTCCGGGTTTTCATTCATCTGCTGGGTCTTGGCCCCGTTCATGTTCCGTTTTTGTAGTTCCAGATGAAGCACTGGAGGCTAATGGATTCTCCCCCCGTTTTTGGGGGCTTTTGAAAAACCAGACGACCGCACCGCTTCCTTTTGCCCTCCGCCATGACCCGTCTGGTGGAGCCGGGTGATCTGAGAGAGCGCTCGTTTGATTTTGCGTTGTGCGTCTCAAGCGCTGGGGTCCAGGTTCAAGCAGTGCCGGCGATGGTGGTGATGGCGATGATAATTACTAGCCCTGCTCATGTGCATACCTCAGCCACGCACAGACGCAGTTTTAGCAGGCCGGAAATCTAACAGAGCGTTTTTAGTCACCCCATCCACAGATAAATAAACAATCTATTGTATGATCACAGAGTCTCCACCTGATAAATTTAAAAAGGAAGACAGTCACACGTAGGTGGAAGATGAATTCATAAGTATCTCAAAAAAATGTAGCTTGCATAACATTACATTTTGCATAAAGGTGCCTGATAATATTACTCAGTTTCCTTTTGACGTTTATCTGGTGAACAGACCCCTAGACTCCTCTGTGTGGCATTTTTTTTCTGTTTATAGCCAGTAAAAAATTAATGAACACAACATGCATCTGTCCATTGGTTTCTATCAGTGGCTGTGCATGGAATTATTTAAGAGAACAAAGCAGCACAGCAAATTTAGGGCCTTAAATGCTGTCAGCGGTGTATCCAACCATTCCTTCTCGTGTGAAAAAATAGTATGCTAAAGTATGTCTGAAGCATACTATTTTATACTTCAGAATACTTTAAATGTAATTTAAGTTTACATCAAGTATGCTTAGTATGTTATTTTTTTCACATGCGTTCCCTCTAACACCGGCTCCCTGATTCTGTGGACTTGGACTGAATTTGGGTTTTATTCCCGGGTAATGTTATGAGAGGGGGGGCCGGAGCTCCCAGTCGGGATGTCTCAGCCAAAATGCGGTCACGCCTGTCCCAGGACGGGTCGTCCCTAAGACGTCCCGCTCTGTGGACCGTTGGCCCGCGCCCTAACCGAACGAGGACCTTGACCCCAGTCACCCACCACAAATTACTACCCAGCGCCGGGTGCCCGTGATTTTCCGGATTAGGAGAAGAAAGAGGCGCGTCTGACCCGAAGAGAAAAAGAGAAAATGGAAAAACAGACACGGGGCGCATGTCATATTCGGGGTTCACGCTGGGTTTTCAGTCGCGGTGTATTTTTATTGCGGTTTCGCTTTTGAGCGAAACGCCACAAATGTTCACTGCTTCTGTAGAGCTTGCGCAGATTCAGAGTTGTATTCCCATCCCACTTTTCCCTTTCCATCTCGAGTGCCACCCAATGCCAGCTCTTTTGCCGTTGTTCTGTGGAACAGACTTACAGCGACTTGCGAATTCCCCTGCTCTCAGAGAGAAGTAATGTATGTGGCTCCATTGAGTTTCTGGTAGAAAGAATAAATTGTTAATTGTGTCTCCTGGCCCCCTGCTCTGGGTCATTGGTAAAATGGATTAGGCATGGATTAGGATTAGTCATATCATCTGTCTGGAGCGCACTGACCTTCACTAAATTACACATTCCAGTTTTAACCCCTCAGTCACCCCCCCTGCCTTTTCTTTCCCTCTTTGTCACTCATCACACTCGTTTTATCTCTTTTATGAAGGACTTCTGGATCCACATCACAGCAGAGAATGAGAATTTGTTGGTCTGTGTCTGATAGAACTATTTGGAGTTGCGTTTTGATGTTTATCTGGTAACAGACCCCTACAACTCTGTGTGGCATTTTTAATGTTTTCAATCGTTAAAAAATTAACAAACACAACATGCATCTGTCCATTGGTTGATATCCATTCATTAGGATTACTGTGAGATGTTGAACCTCCTGCAGACTATAAAGGTGACACAGGGACACCCTGCCTCACAGTTCTCTGTGAAGGACAAGCTCTTCCAGGAGCATGGTAGTGTGTTGTCTGTGAAGAACAAGTGCTTTCCGGCAGCATGGCAGTGTGGTTTCTGTGAAGGAGAGGTTCTTCTAGGAGCATGGCTGTGTGGTTTCTGTGAAGGAAGGGTTCTTCTAGGAGCATGGCTGTGTGTTGTCTATGAAAGACAAGTTCTTCCAGGAGTATGGGAGTGTGTTCTCTGTGAAGGACAAGTTCTTCCAGGAGTGTGGCAGTATGTTCCCTGTAGAGGACAAGCTCTTTTGCAGGACCATGTCTGTGTGTTCTCTGTGAGGGAGTCAGATGTTTGCTACGGGCATCTGTCTCTGTGCTCTTTAGTTCCCCTTCTCTTCATAACCTTGTTGTCAATCTGCACTTCAGCCCGGAGGTCTCTAAAAAATAGACACGATGCTGTAGGGGAGCTGCAAATTGCCATTTTGGCTGGTTGGACTGAACCCTTGATCTCCCTGTGGCCCGCCCCCCACCCCTCCGAGATTAAAAGTTGCCACGGCAGCAGAACTGTCAGAGCCCATTGCGATGGGGTGGGGGCCAGACGTGATGAGAAGTGACAGAGTATTGCTTGAAATCCCGGAAAAATCCAGGATTGGCTCCAGGCTCATTCCTTTGCACAGTAGTATCCAGGGGAAGGAAGGAAGGAAGGACAGAAAGAAAGAAAAGGAAAGAAAAAGAAGGGGAAAAATTAAGAAAGAGAAAGAAAAAGGAAGAAAAAAGAAAGAGAAAGAAATACATCAATCTCCCCATCATTCTTTCCCCCCAGTGAGGAGGAAACCAGGGAATAGTATCTGTGGTCTTTGTGGTCTGACACCTTTTAGGGTTAAAGAGTGAAGAGAGCCAAGCTGGGGAAAACATGCTGTTCTAATCAGGGACTTCTCACATTCAAAACTAGACTGTGAACAGAGGAACCATCCATCATGATTTCACAATCCATGAGTTTATACTGTAGGAGTTCCACCTGGTTTTTCAGTGCGGAGACCTAAATATCTCACTTCTAATAGTCAGCTCATTAGCATCTCCGGTGCACCCTGCCCTCTTGTGGTATTATTTTGACATTACAGCTACCCAGTTTCTAGTCTGCTTGGGTCTTTCTCTCGTCAACTTTACTTCATACATGAGAAATCTTGGAAAAATCCAAGCAAGTTTTTTTTGTGTACTGAGTGTGATGGTGTGTGTACTGAGTGTGATAGTGTGTGTACTGAGTGTGATGGTGTGTGTTCTGAGTGTGATGGTGTGTATTCTGTGTGATGTTGTGTGTTCTGTGTGTGATGGCGTGTGTTCTGAGTGTAACAGTGTGTACTTGAGTGTGATAGTGTGTGTACTGAGTGTGATGGTGTGTGTTCTGGGTGTGATGGTGTGTGTTCTGGGTGTAATGGTGTGTGTTCTGGGTGTGATAGTGTGTGTACTGAGTGTGATGGTGTGTGTACTGAGTGTGATGGTGTGTGTTCTGAGTGTGATGGTGTGTGTTCTGAGTGTGATGGTGTGTGTTCTGTGTGTGATGGTGTGTGTTCTGGGTGTAATGGTGTGTGTTCTGAGTGTGATGGTGTGTGTTCTGGTGTAATGGTGTGTGTTCTGGGTGTAATGGTGTGTGTTCTGGGTGTGATAGTGTGTGTACTGAGTGTGAAGGTGTGTGTACTAAGTGTGGCATTGTGTGCTCTCCCCCTACAGCACATAAACAGCGAGCACATCCACGGGGAGAGGAAGGAGTTTGTGTGCCGCTGGGAGGAGTGCTCCCGGGAGCAGAAGCCCTTCAAGGCGCAGTACATGCTGGTGGTGCACATGCGCAGGCACACCGGCGAGAAGCCGCACAAGTGCACGGTGAGCCCCGCCCTGTCCTGCCACGCCCTGCCCAGCCACGCCCCGCCCTGCCGAACCATGCCCAGCCCACCCCTGCCACACCCTTTCCTGCAACACCCTGCCCTGCCACACCCCGTCCCGTCCTATCCTGCTATGCCCTGCCAAGCCGTGCGCCACTCCGCCCAACCACACCCTTACCTGCTACACCCTGCTCTGCTACACCAAGCCAACCCCACTAACAACCAGCATTAATGGGCCAGAGTGCTGTCTGACCTCAAGTGCATTCTGGGAGTGCGGTGCTGCAGATGTTTGACAGTGTGGTCAAATCCACAGGACTTGCTGATGAAACTGCGGGACACCATCAGCAACAGTTCCTCTGTCTCAGAATCTCTTAATCACAGGCCACAAACGAGACCCTTTTCTTCCACATCATACATCATATGCAAACAATTTAAAGCTGTTTTGGCTTCCCTACACAATTTTGACATTTTATATTAAGAAGTTGAACCGGGTGCCAAAAGTTGGCTGTACTTTATGAAAAGCTAATGTACCATTTATGTTGGATGTAAAAATATTTTGTATTGATTTGAAATGTGCGGTTAATCACAATTTTATGCTTGTGCTTTTCGGACACCATGTAGAATAATGGGGGGAGAGGAAAAGATGTGTATACGATGGTATATAATAATATTATATGGATTGATTATTGCTCATTTGTGCCTAATAACTGATATAATGTGTTATTGTGTGTAATTTTACACAGTTTGAGGGCTGTGTGAAGGCGTACTCTCGGCTGGAGAACCTGAAGACTCACCTGCGCTCCCACACCGGGGAGAAGCCCTACGTCTGCGAGCACGAGGGCTGCAACAAGGCCTTCTCCAACGCCTCCGACCGCGCCAAGCACCAGAACCGCACACACTCCAATGAGGTACTACTGACACAGCGACCGCACCAGAACCGCACACACTCCAACGAGGTACAGACACTGCGACCGCACCAGAACCGCACACACTCCAACGAGGTACAGACACTGCGACCGCACCAGAACCGCACACACTCCAACGAGGTACTACTGACGCAGCGACCGCACCAGAACTGCACACACTCCAACGAGGTACTACTGACACCACGACCGCACCAGAGCCACACGCACTCTAACGAGGTTCTGACACAGCGTCCGCACACTCTCCAATGAGGTACTGACACAGTGAAAATCCACTCTTCAGCAAGCCCCACTGCATTATAAAGCATGTGCCTTGCTGAGTACTGACTGTGGGGTTTTAAACCTTGACGTTCATCCAGACCTGTTCTGTATTCCTATAATAAACCCTCCCTCTCCCCCCCCCCCCCCGTTCAAACTCCTCCAATGCCAGTCCCTGCCCACCAGTTTCACCAGTTTCACCAGCACAGTCTAAAACCCTGCGCTGAACCCCCTGCTCTCCCTCCGCAGAAGCCCTACATCTGCAAGATCCCGGGCTGCACCAAGCGCTACACGGACCCCAGCTCCTGCGCAAGCACGTCAAGACCGTGCACGGGCCCGAGGCCCACGTGACCAAGAAACGGGGAGACGCCCACCCCCGCCCCCCATCGCAGCCCCGGGACCCCGGCAGCCACGGCCAGGGCAGGCCCCCGGGGCAGGTTCCCCACGGGGGGGTCCCCGACCGAGGGGACTGCAACCACGCTACCTCCGAGGATGCCTGTGTGAGGGCGGTGAAGACTGAGAAACCTGCGGTGTGTCATCCGTACTTACTCAGACTCGGTCTGGAAACTGAGCGTAAAGGCTTCAGACTTCAGTTTCTGTTTTATGGGGGTGTATATGCCTTTCCGCTTCGCAGTCTGGTCAGGTGACATTTCCGCTAAAGCCTGTGTTCATCCTGTGCTGACATGCTTTGCAGTCTGGTTGGGGGGCGTTTCTGCTAACATCTAACGTTGTGTAGCTCAACTGGGGGAATACAGAGTGACTGTGCAGCTCTGGTGGGGTCTGCATAGTCACTGTGCAACTCTTATTGCCACTGGGGTCATCATTAAGTTTCACTCTAAACTGCCGTTGGTATTTACAGGGAGTCAGCAGGGTTTGTGAAAGAGACAGCTATGGCCCCAATACTACACAGTTGCAAAACATTCTACTGGATCAGCATTATGTAAACCTAGGTTTTCCATATACAGTGTAGTCATGTGTGGTGTTGTTGGAAAGCCGATGTCATGGGGAACAAGTTGGTTTCATCGATGGTGTGGTACAGTGGGCGCTGAATGAAGATCCTGGAACACCATTCCAAAGTGAACGATGAGTAATCCAAGTTACCTATGAGTCAGCATCCAGCTGGACTGCAAAGGTTAACCTGGTTTGATAGGCTTACAGAGATGGGGTTTTTCAGGGTATTTTGAGACTGAAAGGAGCACTTCATGAAAGGCATTGTGTTCTTTTTAATTGGGGTGAGAACATGAGGGTTTTTTCAGAATCCTGCAGAAATTAGTTCCTCTGGTCATTGTTCTTGCTAGTCTAGTCCCTTAGTTCATGGACAGCTTTGTTTTACGTGAGCATAAACAACCCAATTTGGCACTCGCCAGCCACCAGTCCCAAACAAAGTCGTCGTCTGTCCTCTTTTCAAAAGGAGCACAAACAACTTGGATTTCCAGTCCACATATTTGATTATGTCATCCTGTTTGCTGGAGAGCTCAGTGCAATTCCAAAGCCATGGACAAACTGTCTGTTAACCAGGCAGATTCTCTCATTTGGGCCTGCACCATATAAATGCCATTTGCAGTTGGAAAATTAGCATTGTTATTAAGTGTAGAGATAACAAGTAGGAAGACGAAATAATACATATTTGTGTTTGACCATAAGGAACTAATTGAAACTGATTTATAACTGATGTATTTTTAATTACTTTACTCAACATTGTCTATTTGGTGGGTTCAGGGTATGAAAAATCATGTAAGTGATAAACAAAGTAAATTGCTTAATGTTCATATACATTAGCATTCTACATCATTTCAAAATCATACTGCATGGTGGTTGCTTTGACCCAGTGTTTCTTAAACTACGGGCTGAGACCCAAAATGGGTCATGGGAGTGTATGAATTTGTCCCGGAATGGGTCTGTAGTCCACTAGGACTATGCTAGTATATTTGACAGGTCCCCGAAAGGTGCTAAATTTCTCATTTGGGTCCCAGTATTAAACAGTTTAAGAAGCAGTACTTTAGACTTCAGAGGCCTCTTACATTGACAATGTTGGTCATTCGGTGTAAATCATCAGGTATTTTCTCTCCGTTTCTCCCCCCACCTCTCTCTCCAGGCATCTCAGCCTAGCCCCGGCGGTCAGTCTACACACAGCAGTGGCCAGTCCCCCCTGAGCGCCCGCTCCGGTAGCGAGGTCCAGCTCTCCCTAAGGTGGTGCCCCGTGGGTGAAGAGGAGGAGGAGGAGGGTGATGAAGAAGCTCCCATAATGGACTCCACCGTGTCAACCGGTACCCTGGCCCTGCGTGGCCGTGGAAACGCTGCCCCTCTGCGGTGGGTGGAGCACATCAAGGTGGAGCGGCTGAAGCAGGTCAACGGCAGCCTGCCCCGCCTGAGCCCCACGGCGCCCCCTGGAGGCCCCGTGCTGCCGCCCATCACAGGGGGTGAGACCTGCTTTCTTTCGGTGTGTTCACGAGTTGAGAGTCCAGACTGCTTATTGTTTTTTTTGAGATAATTATGCCTTCTGAACTGTGCGTATTAATGGTCTGTCATAATTACAATGTTAACTAACCATAGTAATGTGCCCTCTTGGTGTAGCCCAACTTGCTTGCCTGGTGAAACCTTATGAAATAGATTTAGGCCTATATTGATAAAGTGCAGAATTAGGATTAGGCAGGATCAGGTTTCCCCTTTCCATATCATAACCTTACTCTTCATGAGACAACACAGGCCATAGATCAGTGGACTGATATTTTTGGAATAGTTATACCAGGGGACTCCAAATAAATTTGATTGATTATACTGATCTGAGCTGGGGTCTGAATTGGATGATCGAATTTTTAAAGTACACTTGTAAGGTGAATGCCTCTTCCCTTAAGCTTACTGACTGAGTTTTCTCCCCCCTGCCCACGCTTGTGTCCAGGAAGGGGCAGCTACGGGGGAGTGCCCCTGCGGCCGGAGCTGTCGGGGACGGACGTGACGGTGCTGAGCCTTCTGAAGGAGCGCCGGGACAGCGGGGGCAGCGCGGTAAGCTCCGCCTACCGGAGCGCCAGCCGCCGCTCCTCCGGCATCTCGCCCTGCTTCTCCAGCCGCCGCTCCAGCCAGGCCTCCCAGCCCGAGGCCGGCCACCACGGCCACCCGCGGCGCCACAACCTCAGCGCCACCGACTCCTACGACCCCATCTCCACCGACGCCTCGCGCCGCTCCAGCGAAGCCAGCCAGTGCGGGGGAGGCGGGCCGGGGGGCGCCCTCACCCTCACCCCCGCCCAGCACTACCGCCTGAAGGCCAAGTACGCGGCCGCGACTGGAGGTGCTCCCCCGACACCGTTGCCTAGTATGGAAAGGATGAGCCTGAGGACTCGCATGGCCATGATGGGGGACTGCCAGGACACCGTTCAACATGCACTGCCCCCGCTGGGCGGGAGGACTCATCACGGCAGCTTTGGGAGAAATGAGGTCTGTGGTGCATTCCCTCAAGAGGTCATGGGTAATTCTCTGAGGAGGGCCAGCGACCCAGTCCGGACTCAAAACCACGACCCCCTCAACCTGCCCAGGGTGCAGCGTTTCAACAGCCTCCACGACCTGAACCCCCTGCCCCCGCTTCCAACTCACCACCTGCCCATGGAGGGTGGAGGCCTGAGCCTTCAGGGGTACATGCGCTTCAACGGGAACCCCCAGCCAGGCCCTCCCCCGGCCCATCCAGAGAGCATCAGGGAAAACACGGAAATGGAGGCCCTTGCAGTCAAGCAGAGAGGAGGAGCAGAGGTGAGTGGGGTCCCTCTGCTCGGGGAGGAGGACATGCTGCCCGATGACGTGGTGCAGTACCTCGTTTCTCAGAGCCAGGGAGGGACGTACGGAACAGCCTCCGCCGGTACGTCTAGAGCAGGAACCCTAACGGGATGGCATTGGGTCAGCCGTACCAAAGCTCGGGACAGCAGGCACAGGTTGGCGACTCCGGTGTGGAGGCCATGCCCGTGCAGTGGAACGAGGTGAGCTCAGGGAGTGCAGACAGGTCACCCGAGATGTGGAGCCAGAGCGCCGGCAGCCCTTTTAGCGCATTCGGCAACATGATGGTACAACAGCAGCAGCAGCTACTGCCAATGCCCATGGAGGTCCAGCATCCATATTCCCACCTCCAGAGTGACTTCCAGGAGGTTAACGCTGACAGAAGTTTCACTGATCACTGCTGCAAGCAGGAGACAGAGGCAGTTACCCGAAATCCATGCAGAGCCGCCTCCTTAGAGGTTTCCCATGAGATGCAAATGAGTAATCCGTCCATGCACCAGGTAGCCCAGGCCACCATTTCCCAAGTGCCCATGGGTCTGATGCGGTCGGCCTGTCCAGGTCCACCTCAATTCACCAAACCTCAAGCCAGCTTTCAGGAGAACCAGTCTGCACACAGGCTATTTCACAGCAACCCATTACTCCCAGAGGCTGGATCACAAGACCCTGCCACAAACCTCCACTTCCAGGGAGTATCCACACAGCAGCGGCCCAGTGGAGCCTACAGGATCTCAGCCAGACAGCAGGGCTACCCGACCATGAGGAGTACTGGCAGTAACCCCACTCTCAGCCAGCAGCAGGGATTGAGCCTAGCGGGAGCAAGGAGTGGGAGTACGACTAACGACTTGCACACCAGTCAGTTGAACATGAAGATGGAGGATCGTCCCCAGGTGGCCCCTCAACCCAGCTGCAGTTAGGCTTCCTCAGCCAGGGTTTCCATCACCTCCATGCCTCGGCCTCCCAACTGCCCTCCTTCTCCAGTTCCCATGGCAACATCCCACCCACCGCCACCAACAACCCCGCCCTGCCCTCTCCGGGGGATGGCCGAGTGACTAGCACGGCAGAGGACGCCGCTGCAGGTCCCTCGAATGGTGCGGCGCTTGAATTTGACGCCGTCTTAGACGATGGGTACGAACGGGTAGTCTGTTCTCGGAGGTCCTGAGCCCCCGCATGTTCAGGAACCTCTCCCGGACTTCGTCCCGCCTCACTGGCCCCCGTGCCTCTGTGGCCTTGCACAGCATGCCTTCTGGAGTCAGCAACATGGCCATCGGCGACATGAACTCTCTACTCACCACTCTTGCCCAGGAAAGCCAGTTTCTTGCTGCGATGCAGTAGGTGCTCGGCAGATAGTGCATCTGCAAAAAAGGGAATGTGGAAGAGGAAAAAGGAAAATGTTTTCATTGTCATTTTAAACTAATCCCCTGAAAGCAGGGGGGGCACAAGACCTGTGTATTTCCATTTTATGGAATTAAGGCTGTATTCTGGCCCTTATTTTATATTGTTTATATAATAATAAATTGAAGAAGGTCCTTCAACCCAGTTAGACTAAAGCAGAGTTCTGCAATGTTGACGTTTACTTGCCAAGACTGTTGGCATGAATGTGCAAATGCATTCAATATCAAGGTCAAATTTAAACTGGTTTTTTGCTTTGTCAGCACCTTGAAGGGCAGGAAGTTGTCCTCATGTCAACAAGTTAAAACGGGTAATAAACTGCATTCAGATCACCCCAAAATAATGTTTTTTTTTTATTTACCATGCATCAAATCAGTGTTTTAGTGATATACAGTGAGTCTTCCATGTAATTTGGTTCTCTGACATTCCAGGTAAATATACAGTTTTCAAACATGACTATTTTCAAATCTTTTCTTTTAAAGACACAGTACAGTCCACTGGCAACCCGTGAGTAAAAAAATGGGAGAGGACAATGAGTTCAATTAAGAATTTTAAATTCTTCATGAAAATTGTTTGGAAAACAAGTCTGTCGCCTTCAGTTGAATATTGTGGCTAGGCCTTATATGAAGACAACATTTCTGCTGTTTTCATGCACTTAAAAATGTTCACTGCAAGTGCGTAGACTTGGAGAGACCATCAGTTTCTTTATTACAAACAAAGGTGCATGTCATGTATAAGGGGGCTCATGTTTTGCTATGATGTTTACGCACTTCACATTCAGTTATGTTTTAGTCCAAACCTGCCTCCAGTAGCTTACTGTTATAGTGAAAATGATTTAATGTAATCCAATCTCATTGTTACCATCTAAATAATTATTGTTACCACATTAAAGACAGTTTATAAAAACTACTAAGCTGCTGATGTTTGATCCTTTCTAAAACTGGCAAACAACCACAGTAAAACATTATGAGGATTACAATTAAATAAATGGCCATGTATATTGCAAACATTATCAAATATTAGAATAGATAATGGAGTATGTGTATACATTAATACAATTTTTATATAATGAAATATATGGTCTATATTTGACTAGATTTAAAATATGTTCTTTTTAAATCTATTCAAATATGGATTTCATATATAGTCATAATACATAATTTATTATATAATCATGATACTGAAATAATTTGTCATTTGGGTCTCATTGTATTTTTAAGCATGATGTGTCTATTGTAACGGCATGAAAAGATCATGAAGTGTATGCCTTATTTCTCTTGTAACCCAAAAAAAAGAATAGCCTATTTCACAGTGAGGTTTTAAAACTTAGTGATTTGTGAAACATGAAAAATCACACATCAGTTTTAAAAATGAAAACCAATGGAGTGTTTGTGGAAGGGAATTGTGCCATTTGATAGGCTGAATTTTGTGCTTATGAAGAAAACTAGCTATAGAATATGGTTTTTCTTGCCTCTATCCTACCCAATTAGTGTGTTTAACTGCATGTTGAAAATACCACATGGACTCAGCTGGGATCCCATGGGTCTTCGCCAGGGGGACCAAAATGCAAGTGTTTGTCAGTGGGAAACACTTAACTCCTTTTTACCTGACAAGTTTTTAATAAAAAAGGAAATTTTGTTTACTTGTACACTTTGAGCTTCCAATCGACAGTAAAGATTCAATTCGAAATATGACGTTTGGTCAGTTGAAGCACACAGCCCATTTCTAACAAAAGGAGCTTCGTTTCGTGCCACTGTGGCTGAACACAAAGAGGACGCGTACGCAAAGCACTGAACAGTGAAGAAGGGGAAACGTGCCTCAGTCACCACCGGTACTGTAAAAGATGGTGAGTAAAACAAGAAATCTTCCTTTCTCACACATTTCCCATGCTCTTACTAGAGTCATATGTGGATGAAACATCTGCGTCGAGGAGTGGACAGAAGTCGAGGTACTCAGGAACCAGGGTCGAAAAGGAAAAGCCCACTGGGACCTGAGCTCCTTCATGCTGCGCCTTGTTCCTGGGTCAAACAGATGCGATTACCTTACCACTCTCCAAACGCTCGGGTCTGTTTGAGTGAGAAACTCAAAACTCAAAGTCATAGTGTGACCTCGGCTTTAGCTTTTAATTATACCTGAAATACTGACTGTCCTTTATTTCCAAACCCAGAAAAGACGGCACTGTTCTGAGGGCGATATTTGTGCCAGCCGGAGAAAACCTTATTTGAGAAACCGCACCTTAACCTAACCTGACACCCCCCTTTGCCCTCCACTCCTCCACAAGTTTTTTTTATTTGATTAACTGCAGTAAGTATCTGCACTGACTCCTGCTGCCCATCTGCTGTAAACGATAAAGTTTAAGGAAACTGTTGGAGAAAAGCACCATTCAGAGGTAGTGACCAATTTTTACCATTGAATAATATGACATTGATATTCCAGGACACAAAGCTGGGAGTGACAATCATTAACACAGAAACTGGGTAACTATTTTACAGTCTGTGCTAGTCTGTAGGACTCTCAAATCCATAAAGCAATCCTCCTGTGTGGCACATTTGTTTGTTAGCATTTTTTCCATAATCTCTCAGGGGAGGGCACCATCTAGTGCAACGAAAAGGTAATACCAATTTCACTCAAGAGCAATGGGACGGTCCATTGAAAGGGTATACATTTAATATCAAGATTGCTATTAAATGCCTTACTGGTTGTTGTAATATTATTTGTAATAAAAGAGTATTACAACAACATCCTAACAAAAACAGCCTGCTTGGACCTCTATGCAATGCACCTGGAACACAGTGTGGGTAAAAGTTAATTATCCATAGAGTAGTAATAATGACTTGTTATTCCCCAGATAAAGGATTGATCCAGTGCAGCCTCCTAATTGCCCCAGCTGGGATTATCCCTAAAGCCAAACTATTCTAATTCTGGCACACATACTCTATAATGTGTCCAGCTGTGTCTATGCAGCACCAAAATATGAATTTCCATGACACTGAAGGTAGGGGAAGTAATTGTTCAGCAAAGAGGGTGTTGACTATGTCTTTAAGACAGAGACCTTAGTCATTAATCACAACATATATTAATTCTAGTTTCTGGACCCTCTCTTCTTAAAGTCTCCCTTGAACCAAAATCCAAATTTGAGCTGAATCATTTTGGAAAACCGACTGGGCTAGATGACAGCAAAAGCTCAATTAATTTGCGTCAACTGGAATGGTTGTATTTTCCAAGTGAAAAACAAGATGAATTGGGCGATTTACCAGAATCCAAACTTCAAACCCAGACTGAAAATGGACACGCACCTACATAGTGCCTGGCAAAATGTGTATATTTTGGGTAGGCTACATGTCTGGGATCATGGGCTGATTTAATTCTCATGTAACATACTGCTAAAATAAGGAGATTTAATGTATTATAAATGTGTATATTAATGCTCACACGGTCGTATAAACACTGGCAGTACAGTACAGACTTGCAGTGTGTGTTTTAACAAAAACGTCAAGCCAAACTAACAGAAAGCTAACCAATAGCTTTGTTACTCTTTAAATTAATCACCTTTCCATTCACATGGTCTGCATTACAAACATAAATTTGAAGTGCAGATGAAGTCAGCGCTGTCTACCTAACTAGCAAATAATAATAATAATAATAATAATAATAATAATAATAATAATAATAATAATAATAATAATAATAATAATAATGAAAAAGAATGGTCTTTACCTGGTTATATGCACGATACAGGTAACACAGGTTATTATTTTTCCTATGTGGATCAAAATAGGACTGCCCCACTCTCTACTTTGTCTGTTAAAATGAGGAAGATTTCAAAGTTACACTCAGTCAAACGGATTAACGTTACCATGGTATCGTGAAGATTAGCCATTCAGTCTCAGTTTTTAATAAGGAGGTACGACATGGTTCTGTGGAAAAGACTAGGAGGAGCTAATACTAAGTAATTGTATTTTATTTTTTAATGTGTTACGTTTTCAGAGTAGGGTTTCATGCGTAATCTCGCATTGCTTTTCCAATTAGACGTTGACAACGTTAATGTTTCATTGATAAATGTCAACGGCGTCCAAAATGAAAGGGACAAAACGGAGAAACCTGAGAACTTCGAGGTTATTAACCCTCCTTAGCTACGAGAGTGAGACGATTTGTTACTTGGAGACATGATCATGGGGAGTTGAATGACCAGCCCGCGGAGTGCTAGTTAGCTATCTAACATTAAAGTTGTCTAGTTATTAGTCTGTAAATCTGACGGACCACTGCACATTGCCAGTGGTGTTCCTGGTATTCTCCGTGTCCGTGACAAATCAAACGCGGGGTATTTTGCGCATGATACAGTTTGCATGCAGCTGACACAGAATGGACGAACGGAGACCACTGATGCCCAGCCCGTTAGTAAGTCCTCGGAAACCGGCATTGATGAATTGGAAGGTTGCTGTCTTTGACCAAATGTAGCACTAGTCTAGTAGACGTAAAATAGGAGGTCCTGTCCGAGCGGTTCAGCTAGCGAACCGTCCTGCAACTTTTAGTTGTTGCCTTAGACTAACTTGTTGGTTCAGGAGTCTGTGGTTGGAATTAAGTTAGTTAAATGGTTCATTTAGCTCGCTAGCTGTAGGCTATTAATGTCCAGCTAATGTTAGCAATCTTTTCAGTGGGATTATCAGTGGGAGAAACGAATTTCAACATTCAGCGCACCACCGAGACGTAAGTAGTGACAGAGTCTATTGACATTTAATGAACCAGAAGACATAAAGTAATAAAGAAATAATTACCAGTGCTCATCTTCAGTTAGTCATTGGGTTCGCATTTGATTCGTTTCCATGTTTGCACAGATGGCGTGCTGGGGGAAACAAATGGGGTAAGTAGGCTGCTACTAGCCGTCATATATCATGGAACTGAAAGTGACAACAAAACTATAGCCACCTAGAGCTAAGCGCACATTTCACTCTACTAAATCGCGGAGTAATTTGAAACTCCTTGGTAAGCATAGGTGGGCAGCTATATGCCGTGCCCAAACTGTGGTGTAGTCATTTGTTGGTAACTATTTCGTATATCATTAAAAATGTACAGAAAAGATGAGTCAAATGACGAGGCTAAATATGTTTTAGACTACTGGTTTATGCACTCATTATATTGATGTAGACTATTTACTTAGTTGTACGCACCGCGTAAGATGTCCAAAGGTATGTTGGCAGGTAATAAGCGATTTTGCATTCAACGGCTTGCTATTTTAACTAATATACGTAAACTTTTGCCAGTGTTACCATAATTAACATATTTCTTAATCTGTCGCTAATATGTAGGTTGTTACTGCTGAAAGTTTGTACAATGCACCTATTGCTTGCCTTCTCAGGGGATCTGTCTTTCTCAGCTGATGCAACAGCTGGATGAATTGAATTTGAGGGGAGAGGAACCCACATCAAAGGTAATGGGGTATCTTTTTCAACACTGACTTCCTGAATGCAGTCTTTGCTTGCATAATCCATTGATATAAATGTACAAGGATTGTCCAAAATTTAGCAAGGGTCTAATAAAGATAAGTCACTGTGATGGTGCTGTAGGGTATAGTTTGCAGTTTCTTTTCCATTTTTGAAGCTAAAAATTAGAAATTTATTTGGATGGCTTGCAGAGGATATGTTTGATCATATTCTTCTTTCAGTTGAAGGACACTGTAGAGAAATGTGTAAATTTGGGACAAAAATATTCCAAGATATTTCTACCAACACTCAACTCTAAGTGTAATTTGAGCACTGGATCGGGCATCTGCTGCAGCCCTCTGGAACCCAATTTGCTGTAAGTATATTCAATGTCAGTTGTGTTGCATTGTGGGTAAGGTCTGCTTGTGGCTGTCATGCCCCTCTGGGGGTATTCAAGTCTGCTGTTGCTACAATGGCCTACTGTTGGATTTTGAAAAATAGCTTTAGCACTCGATTCCAAGGGCGTGTGTGACAGGTGGCTTATTACCACTGACCTGTTCGGGTGACAATAGGATATTCTGTAATGAACCTGTCATTAGTTCCCTGGCTGCTCATCTGGAAAAAACTGAAACCATGCATGTCGAAATAAATCTGAAAAGCTAGACCAATCCTAATGACACTTGGCATCTGTACCATATCTCCTGTTGCCAAGAACTACAAGCTGATGCTGAACCAAGTATCTCACAGCACTCTTTGCCCGGACCTGTGTTCTGAACCAAACATTTTCTTTGGAAATGCTTCTCAAAATGAGCCATCATGGTTAATACTGGATGTCTGTGGTGTCTTTTAGCCAGGGGCAACTTCAGAGACACCAGCCGGATCTGAAATGCTACAAAGCCCTTCGGTCTTGGTCCCATCATCCCAAAAGAAAGTACCTCCTCACACCTCGAAACAATCAAGGAAACAGCGGTGTAGCTCAGAGTGAGATACCCCTGAGAATAACTCCAGCAGTGGTCACTCACAACCATGGACTGAGGGACAGAAGAGCAGAGGGACAAGGAACCAGAAACGTGGTTTCGAGCCCTTGCTGCTTGGCCCCAAACAGGTTTGAAGGTCCAGGAGCTGAAACGAGTAACAGCTCCTCAACAGGCCAAAGCAGCCACAGCAGTCTCTTTATGGACTTCCCCTCGGATGACAGTGACTTGTCGGACCAGGAAAGGACCACTATGTCAGACCACGAAAGGACGACCGTCTCAGCCCAAGATTGGGCAACTCCTGTGGAGCTGGAGCTGGACCTGAGGCCTGAGCCATTCGATAAGGACGATCCGAAGGATAACTCGGAATCAAGAGAGGATCGATTGCCCTATCCTGAGGTTCTCCCGGCACCCTTAAAGATACTGGACCTCACGCAAAACCTGTTCAACAGAGCAGACTGGGAGAGGAGGCAGAGTTTTATTAGGCGGGACCCTTCCCTGTTTGTCCTCGCCAACCGCCTGGTGGAGATGGAGAGGATGCAGGCGGCCACCGTTCAGAGAGAGAGAGGCTAAAGTGGGTTGGTCTCGATCGGCCACTGCCATAGGCATGACAAGGAGCACCGCTCGGATAAGGAAAGCGGATTCATCGGGATCTCAGCCTGAAAGCTTGGTGCCAGGAATGGAACTGGGGGGCGAGTGCCCCTCGGTTCTGCATGGAATAGCAGACCTCGCACTTCCTCACACCCCCATGGCCAGGCGACGTTCGAAAACCGCCTGCGTCCCTTCGAAACAAAGCCACGACGCGAGAGGCTCAACTGTCAGTCCCACCCTGCCCAGGCAGCCCCATTCGAGCTCAAGCAGACCGAGCAAGACGAGCTGCCTCTCAGGCCCGCCTGTGCAAGGCTTGTTACTGAACGCGGTACCATCATCCTACAAAGTGGAGAGGCTAAAGGGCTCCAAGAAAGTGACATCAAGGCTAAAGAGAAAGTCATCTTCCACAAGAAAGAGAAATACCAGGCCAGATAGAAAGCTATAATACGGTTCGTAATTTCATTTGATTTCTCATTGTATGAGCCGGCATTACTGTGTACAAGCTTCCATTCGATTGGTCTGGGAAATGAGCAGTCTTTCCCATATTTGTTGGCAGAATCCCAGGGTCACATGCACCCAAGTTGCAGTGCAACTTGGCAATGTACATTTTTGTTTTTAAACAAGCCAATTTTGGGACCATATTGGTGTCCTTTAAAACAGACTTCACTTACAAAGTCATCAGTCCCAGTTCTGCATTCATGGGTGTCCACAATGTAATTTGGTCCATAATAATGTAAACATTTTGAAGATACTTGGCCAATTCAATTATGTCATTTACTAGAATTAAAGTCTGACAGTTTACACGGAAACTGCAATGGAACCAATAATTGTTGCCCTACAAGCCTTAGGCTATATCATCTTGAGCTCAAGTATTCACTCTCTCCCAGCTGAAAAAGCTTCTTTTTCATACAACTGCTGCATTATCTATCAAGGTTTAGACCTCTGTAGTTTCTTCCAATTGCAGATGATTGACATTTAAGTCAAGTGTTACTACTGTATGCATGAACAAACTTGTTCATGACTTCGGCATAAAGACATCAAGGAGAGGGTAGGTCTGTTCTGAGACATAATTTAACAATCAATTTAAAATTATAATTATATGTGCAAGTGGATTAAGTGCATTCGTTTTGACTTAGCATTGCAGAATTCCTTTTTTGGGCCAATAAAGAGCAACTAAAATGGTAACTGAATGAGATGAGCCATTGGAGTCAAACATTAGCAGCAAAAACTAAAGCACTTTTAAGAAGCGTTTATTATGAAGTGGATACAATTCTTTTTTCCCCTAAGTTTACACTTAAATTGGTTACATTTATGCTTGAAATACTACGTGAATGCAGTTCATTTACAATGTTTATCAAATATGACGTGCAGTGCAAGATCATCATAATAAACAATGATGCAATAAGCATGCAACAATCATTAGCAAATGGTTCAATGGGATCAGAGCTGCTTCCTTGGGTGTCCAAATGGCCAAGTCCAAGTTTTCTAGTCAGAAGGGGAACAGGAAAATGCCAAATGGCAACTTACCCTGCAAGACAAAAAGCACACACAGAATCACACTGTTATTTAGGAAACCAAAAATCAAATTGGAAATATCTGACAAAAAAAGAGAGTATTACCTTATAGTTGGTGGTCGCTTTGGCATAGATATAGCCAAATTACAATAACTAAATTTTCTATATATACTGTTTAATAAATTCTACAAATTTTTTTTTTTGTAAAAATGGAAAAAGCTCAATGTATGCATGTTTTGATGTGTAACAGGTACCTGTGAGAATTGGGGGGGGGGGGGGGGTACTTCAAACACAATCAATGATACAATTCTCCAATAACTGAATTTGCTAAGCTGAATGCAAGGACTAAAGTTCTACCACATTCACAGAGCAGTAATGATTAAAAAAAACAGGCCAAGACATCTCCCACACTCAACAAGCTCAACAGAACTCTCTAGAACAGAAACCTTTGTCCAGGTGAGGTGCTCTGTGAGGATCTTCTAAGGGGCTGCACCTAGAATACAGAGAACACATAAACGAGTATCTGGATGCTTTTGCCGATCACTCATAACTGAACACAAAAAAAAAGGTTAACCGTCAAGTTTGAGGACAAACGTTATGTCAGGACTGGGTCCACTTGTTTGGCCAGGAACTTAAAACAACCTTTTACCATTGACATGTTCAGATCAGTAGAGACTAAACACGTGGCCCAGTACATCAGCACAGGAAGGATATACATGACAGCTCATGGACTTAAGCTTTAGGCTTAGGTCTGTAAGACATAAGAGATAAGAACGTTGTACCTTTCGTACCCATGACAAAGAGGCAGTTATCCATGACCAAAACATTACAGCATCATGTTCCTTCAGCACTTGTGAAGAGACAAACCATCCAAACCAAAAGAACTTAATGCCCCCCCCACCCCTGACTCTTAGACATTAGTTGACCCTGGTCTCACTGGCCCAAATGTACCACAAAGGAACCCAATTTGTACAAATATACCGAGAGTAGCATAGTTTCCATGCTCCCCCAAAGCATAATCTCCACCCAGACCTTATCCAGACATAGCCGTTGTGTACATTTGGCAATGTGATGACTAGGAAAGGACCCAATGACACATACTGAGCTTTAGATTTTTTTTTTAAAAGCTTCTGTTTACATCTTTATACGCGTCTCTCACATTGTCTTTGATCTACACATGCCATCAGAAATGACCTTGTTAAGTAGATGGAGGTCTTGTCTTTCAAAGCTGAACCAGGCAGTAGAGGACGGTGGACAGAGCCTCTTGGCCTGGAGGCTTAACTTGGCTTTGTCTCTCTCAGCAACCACAGGAAAGAGTGGGAGAAACATCACAAACAGTAATTAGTGTCAAAACACACAGCACCGCTTTTTCTGTCTTCCATAACACCCCCAAATATCAGCCTAAAGTGCAGACAAACGCTGAAACGGAGGCAGTACTGCAGTAAAGGCACAGGGTAAACAAAATGCAGCATTTCTTACTTTTTTGGTTCTGAATTTTACATGTGTTTGAGGTTAAGTGCTTCAGAAAGAAAAAGGAGTTAGTTCGCAAAAAAGACCACAGAAATTTCTGCAAGGTCCGCAACCATGTTTTGTCAATTTTTTTTCCACAAAAAACTTTATTTTACGCTTTTTTTTTTAATGCATACTGAGGATTTACAATAATTCTGCGCCATCCAGTCAACATGCAGGGAAGACTTCTCAGATGACAAGAAGCAAAACACATAAATCTGAAAAATAACTGCATAAACTATGCTTTTGGTTTTGCGGTTTCTTTTTTTCTGTCCAAGGATGCCCAGAAGATGGTTCAACAATACAATACAAGGGAAATAGTAAAGAAGCAATTACCGCTTGTAACAAGCAGATGCAAAGATCAGAGCAGGAATATCCCTGTATCAAAAGACAACATGATCACAGACATGAGTCAAAGAGGACTAAAACAGAAAAAAGTTTAAATGGCCTTTAAGAAAAAAGCACACAAAGAATTTTACACAACATATAATAGACTGCCATCTTAAGCCCTCACATGCAGTTTTCTAAGATCAATTAATATATAGTAAAGGGTGAAAAACTGACAGAAAGAAAAGGATAGACTACCCCTTACTAAGTCACATTTCTGCAAAGATTTGAAAAAACTTTATTAATAGAAGCAGTACACTGAAGGCGCCTTCATCCATCAGAGCTTCGAGTCCCACCAGCCCCCCAAATCTGCACACTATTGGTTTGCCAAAAAATGCATTCAGACTTTTCTTCAGACTTGCAACTGAATTTTCATTGACAGAAAATGTAATCGACGTGAGGTATACAACACAGCGTACAATCTGAAACAAACCATCAGCACATCGATTTAAATTTAAATTTTTTTTCTGAAATTTGTGTGATCGTCCATTTTGCGCGTTGCTCTTTACACATGCAAAGTAAAATGCCAGAGAAGCCAGGACTGGATTTTTTATTTTTTTAAATAATTTTTTTTTTTCTCTCTCTCGTTTTTGCCAGTGTGCTAGAATGCGCGAGAACACCAGTGAAGTTGATGGGTTTGGGGAGCTTACCTTCAGTGTACTGAAAGTGGTACACAACCTGCTTTAACTGAGGAGGGCAGGCCGTCCCTGCAGGCGGACTCAAGGAGGACACAAGACCCACGCCACGGGCGTGCCATGCTGCCGGGCCTGTGCACTCACACCTGGGGGAGACGCGGATATAGACAGCATTTACGCCGGCCTGCGCCACACACAGCAACAGCTGCCAAGCCTGCACCAGACATTGCGCGTGTACACCTGTACGGCGCCAGTACACCTGTACGGCGAGGTCTACTGCTTGTACACCTGTACGGTGAGGTCTTGTGCATGCGCACCTGTACAGTGAGGTCTCGTGCGTGTACACCTGCACAGCGAGGTCTACACGCACTAGGCATCGCACGTGTACACCTGTACAGTGAGGTCTTGTGCGTGCACACCTGTACAGTGAGGTCTACCTGTACAGCGCCAGTACACCTGTACGGCGCGGTCTACACGCACAAGACCTCACGCCTGTACACCTGCATGGTGCAGTCTACACTCACAAGACATTGCGCATGTACACCTGTACAGCGAGGTCTACACGTCCTGCACTGCGTAAAGGACGCGTGCAATCTTCAGGTACTCGATCTGCTCTGTCTTGTGCAGCCTTGGCAAGCTATAAATGACCATAACCCTTCCCTCTCTCAACCTGAACCATACAAAGCGTATTTTCAATTACTGCCTTCAGCACCGGTCTTTTACAGGGGCCCAAGAACGAGCACTTCAAAAATGAGGATAAAAGGTTTATTTATCCAGCGCAATAAAGGGTTTTTTTTTTTTCCTCTAAAACTTTATTCGGATGGCCCATAAACATCGAAGCCAAACCTTCCCACCAAAGCCAAACTGTAAGTCAGACCGGTTTTGATTTGAGGGTGTCCTGCAAGTAATCCAAAAAACGGAAATGTACATGTGATTTTTTTTTTTTTTGGACCCCTACCCTTTGATTTCTTAATAAATTCATAATAAAAGCAAAAACACGGGTATGTATGTGCATCAAAATAACAATAAAAAAAATAATGTTAACTATTTTTAAAAAATGTTTCTTTTCCTAGGTACTCTTCAGTCAGTCTCTGCAGTTACTAAACAAATCAAGTTTTTTTTTTTCGGTTTGTTTTTTTTCTCTGCCAGACCCCATAGTACTTAGTAAGTAGCAGTGGTTGCAGTAGCGCTGGGTGAGCAGGTCAGATCTTCTCTTGGATGTAGGGGTGCTGCAGGGCCTGGTTGATGCTGATTCTTTTGGCGGGGTCCAGCATTAGGATTTGGTCCAGCAGGTCTTTGAGCTGGACCACCTTCTTGCGTTGGTCCTCGGGGAGGCGCTGGCAGCCAATCATGTCCGTGAGCAAGTCCTTGGTGGGGTTGATGGTGCTCATCACCGTCACTTTTTCCTGCGGAAGACGAGCGCGACAGGAGGCGGGGAGAAGAGAAGGGGGGGGGGGGAGGAGGAGGAAAAGGAAAAGAGGGAGATAAAAGAATGGAATTGACAAGTAGAGGAGAATGAAAAGCAGAAGATCAATTTTATTTGACATGTTTTAAAATATTCATAGGGTTGGCGGTACAACCACCAACATAGTTAAATTATCGAGGAAACTAAGCAACGCAAAGTCATGGTGGCACTTCTATTCGGGTCCTTGTGGTTTTTCAAAACGGAACAACTCAATGCAAGAATGGAAAAGAATTACCTTAAAATTGGTACTTACAACATTTTCAATGAGCATCCATAAACTAAAAGTTGCCTTCTGAATTCCAGCATTCTCACAGAATGCTTTAAGTAATACATTCCTATCTGACCTCACGTTTCAGGACAGTGAAGGCATGTACAGTAACAATGGAGGTGATTTAAAAAAAAAAAAAAAATGTACATCTAGAATTACTGCAGGGACTGCCAGACACAATGACGCACAAGACAATTTTAAAAAGCTCAAGAGGTATGAAGAAAATAAAATTATACCCAACGTTTTCGCAAGAATGGTGTAAAATAAGGAACGGAAAAGATGGCGTACCCTTTCGGTCACTTTGTCCACTTCAATGTACAAGAAGTTCAAGTTCTGATCGAAGTGCTGATCCTTGAACAGCCCCTTTCGGATCATCTGTAGTCAGGGGGAAAAAAAAAAAAAAAAAGACGTTTGACAAGAGCAGATATCCCTGAGGACAGACATGCTCTTCGCTTCATATCCTATCATATGACACGCATCATATCCTGCACTCTCGGTGGCACAAGCGAGAGACTTGAAGAGAAACAGAGTCTCAGAGGCATAGCATAAACCACATATTACATTACATTCATTTGGCAGACGCTTTTATCCAAAGCAGCGTACAATAAGTGCATACCAAAGGTCATTTCAGAAACTAAAAACACAGGCCGATAAGGTCCAATACTCATTATGTAACAGTTGTCCATAGCCATGAACACATCAAGTCCAGTTCACACAGTTAAGCATAGGCTAGGTCAGAAAGTTTTGGCAAGTCGCACTAGGAGGCAACAATACATGTGCGATTAAGCGCTGGATGGAGGTACAAGGTGTAACATGAAAGTGCTACATAAGGATACAGGTGATAAAAGCGATTAAAGTGACGATACAAATGCATCTGGCTGCAGCTCTCACCTTGTTGGGCATCTTGCCCTTGAGGTCCATGGCGAGCTTGATCATGTGGTTGTTGGTCTTCCCGGGGAAGAGGATCTTGCCCGTGTACAGTTCGTACAGCGTGCAGCCCACGGACCACATGTCAATCCCGTAATCGTAGGGTTTCCCAATGACTGCGGGGGCAAGAGGGGGGAACCGCGATCAGGCCCGGACACACCCCTCAACTACTACTACTACTACTACTACGACTCTGGAGAGCCTCAACCCACCAATAGAACTACACTCCATGTAATTACATGCAATTACATAGAATGTAATTCTAGAATGCAACACGTTCTATGTAATTATGTAATAGATTACATTGTGGGTGCTCAAATGCAGCCTTGATTCAGTTCAGCACAGCAAGCATTTATCACATTTACACGTTAGGACGATTCAGAATGACAGTGAAACTCCAACCATAATGGTAAGACCTACTCTACCACCAGTGACCCCCAAAACATCTTGTACTGCCTTTGGCTCCAACAAGTCTTATTCAGAGGAGATTACGCTCCAATACAGGCGAAGGAAGACTCACTGATTTCAGGCGCCCTGTAGAACCTGCTGACCAGGTAGGGCGTGATGTCGTTGTCCGCTACGTGGGACGCCGAGCCGAAGTCGCAGAGCTTGAGGATGGTTTTGGACTCGTTCACCTGCGGGCGAGGAGGATGGGGATAAGAGCGGTTGGTGGCCGAGAGCGGTGCATGATGGGTAAGCTGTGCAGGGATGCGGCCGGGCTCACCAGGATGTTGTCGGGCTTGATGTCGGCGTGCAGGATGTTGCAGCGTTTGAGCAGCTTGAGGGCCAGGAAGAGCTGCTGGCTGTAGGAGCGCACCGCCTTGATGTGCAGCCCCACGTCCTTCCCGTACTTCTTCAGCACCTCCCGCAGGTTCATGCTGTGTGGGGGGGGGGGGGGGGCAGACGCGGCCGCGTTAGCTGAGATTAGCGGGAGCGTAACGGGGACCCAAGAAGCCGGGAGACGGACACACGCGCCACAGCGTTCGTAAAAAAGCGCTGACGCAGCTCTTCAGCCTCGAGGAAGAGGATGAGGCTGAGCCATGTGGAGATGGCAGTGTCTCCCAGCGAACAAATCATATTCTCACAATGCTGCTGCCATGTAGTGATAATGTTATAATGTTGACAAAATTCCAGTAACATTGTAAGAACACTGTGTGCCAGCTGGGGAGGGATCAGCAGGTAATTTAGACAGACTCTGGGGTACCTGAGGGGCCGAACACCAGGCACAGGTGCTGCTTGTTGTTACATCGCTAAGCAGGTTACCTGAGGGGCTCGAACACCAGGCACAGGTGCTGCTTGTGGTAGAAGTGTCTGAAGAGCCGCAGGCAGTGGAACTTGTCGTCGGGGTCGGCGTCGTTGAGCTTCTTGAGGAACTCCAGCTCCTTCAGACCCGTCTTTTGCCTGTGGGGAAACAGCGCCACCGTCAGCACAGTCAGGCACACCACGAACACTGAAAAACAAGCCCTTCCTTAAAGTGTTCACCCAACAGCAACGCATGGAGATGCATGTCACAGAACATGTGTGTGTGTATACGTGCTTCCACACGGGTTGTTGTGCTCACATGAGCTCGTTGTTGCGGATGATCTTTATCGCCACCTCCTGGCTGGCGCGGGCCATGTCCCGGGCGCGGATCACGTTGCTGAACACGCCCTGTCCCGTGTAGCCGTACACCCCGTAGCGCTTGTCCAGCACCTCCCCGATGTTCACCCCTGTGGGATGAAGCAGAGGGGAAAAGGCTCAGCTGCCTGCGGGACAAAACAGCGCAGCGCAGACTCAGCGTTAGGGTCAGTACTCACGGTAGTACCCCTCCGCGTCCGTCCAGTTGTCCCTGAGGTTGGGGTTCTCCTTAAAGTCCTTCCCTATGCCGGCGGCTCGGAGTCTGGCGCTCTGCGGGGGAAACCAGCGGCCTGTTAAGAGCCCCACGCTCACCCGCTCGAGTCCCCACCGCTAGCGTAGCTCTGAGCCGCGTTACTACACAGTGACCTCGGGGAAACGGCTTTACCACTTCAGGTGCTCTCCTGTTACTGTGTGAAAAGGCCCAGTCAGCAGAACGTGAACTGGCAACTGTGCAACTACTCATTAAAAATGTGAAGACTGTTTGACGTCAGTCATTGTAATTATAACTGACACTCTGGTGATCGCAATGCTTTGTTCGGTCTTCGCTTGCACTGTGATATCGGTTGTCAGCAGGTTTGACAAACCCAGTCTTACGTTAATGCCATTTCACAGTGCTTGGTTAGCTGTTACGTATGCCTAAATATTTCTTCTAGGTGATGCGTTTGCTATTACACTGCACCAAGAAACAGTTTGTGGAAAAACCAGTCTTAGTGTGTGTCCCCTGTTGCAGCTTGCAGTGATTACACTGAAGCAAAATTATTTTGTTTCATGTATGACCATTTTGAGTTAAAAAAAAAAGGCAGTTCATAGCGTTCAAGCAGAGGGACAGGCTAATTGAGAGGGATTAAATTACCCCCTACTCCACCCACACGCGACACTAGAGAAGGAAATTCAATCGATTCTGCGTACGCAGCCAAGACAGTGAAACGTTTGGACAGGAATCCAAAAGGAAGAGACGGGACTAAGTACACCAGCCCACACGTTATCGCCGCTGGGTCCAATTACTTTACCGGAGTTAAGAAATTCAAGTAGGGCTGCGACAAGGTCAAAATCTGGTGTGCTTGAGTTCAGCTCTTCGATACTCACATCAAAGTACGCCGCGAACATGTCGTCCGACTCTGTAAACATATCGGGTGCCGATGGCTTTTTTGGATTGGATCCTGGAGGAAAGAAGATCGGGCAAGGAAGGGGGGGGGGGGGGGGGGGGGGGGGGGTTCACGAAATTTTAAAAATAGTAATAATTGACCCAGAAAACACAACACAATGAGTACTCCTCCCACTCTTCACTCCCACATAGAATGCAACAGGCTGCCTCTTCACTGGCACTGAGCGCGGAGCTGTGCTAGGCTACGCTACAGCGATGGCGTTCGGGCCTACAGAGTTTCCTGCTCCCGAGCAGAGAACACCGCGTCGGTTGCCACTGCCGCCACAACTGAGAGAGGCGGGAAAACTGTTCCCACTGCACGCCTGGCGAATGCCCACACACCAGACAGCAGCTCGGCTCCACAGCGACGACACTGGTACGCACGTCCCTGGCTTTCCGCTAAGGAGCCCCTAAACGGTGGCTTTGCCGATGAGAACTTCGACGTTTAGACATCGTTTCAAACCGCAGCCACTCTGCTCCGGAAACTCAGGAGTGGAACACAATCCACGGAGCACAATGAATGAAAGCATGACTGGTTGACCTGGAGGACCAATCAAACTGCCGAATACTGCAGTTGTGCTGAAAACTACGAAAATTAATCACTAACCACTCGGGGCTCAACACTTATATTTTCTTCCAAGAAGCACATGTGCCCCGAAGTTGAAAAATTTAGGAGCACACTAATGTAACCCAATTAGTAGACGTGTAAATGTGCTCCCAAATTGCTTTTCCACTTAGCGCACACAAATTCCCCGGAGCAAACGCTCCTAAAATGGGAGCACTGCAGAAACCCTGCTATTAAGCAGAGGTAACCCCACAGCGCCCCCTAGCCCTCCCCCCGGGCATCGTACCGTCCTTCTCCACGGCGATGAGGTTCTGCTTGGCCTTCATGTTGGCCTCGAAGGTGTCGACGTTCTCCAGCTCGTACTCCTTGACGTCGGCGGCCACGCGCTCCAGGATGTCGTCGGGCGAGGCCGAGCGGCTGCGGGGGCTGCTCTGCGGGCTGCTGGGCTCCGACGGCATGGAGACGTTGCTGTCCTCGTTCACCGCCTTGTACTTCTGCGCGTGGGCCAGAGGGGGGCGGCGTGAGGTCAAATGTTAAAAACAAGGGGAGCGGTGTGTGTGGTCAAATGTTAAAAACAAGGGGGGCGGCGTGTGGTCAAATGTTAAAAACAAGGGGAGCGGCGTGTGGTCAAATGTGAAAAACAAGGGGGGCGGTGTGTGGTCAAATGTAAAAAAACAAGCCAAAAAAACCCCCCCAAAAAAAAACCACCCAAGCAGAACCCACCTGCACGATGGCCAGCCTCTGCAGACGTCTCTGCTCGATAACGGCCTCTTCGTCTTCTTCATCAACATCGAAGTCTTCCAGCCTACACAGGAACGCACGCCAAAAAAAAGAACACGAGTACATTCAGAACAGCCCAGTGCAGAAGGTTCCGGAACGTTAGTGCAAGCTGGTTCTTTGGCGGACGCTCACACTTCGTCATCGGACTCCTCCTGGTCGGCCTTCATGCCCTCCGACAGGCTGCCCTTGAACTTGTCCTCCTTGTCCCGGCTGCGCCTCCTCCGGCGCTCCCGGGACCCGGATCGCCAGCGCTGCCGGCGGCCCATCCTGTCCCGCTCCAGAGACCTGCGGGAGAGGGGGGGGGGGGGTCACGTCCCGTACCAGAACCGGGGGTAACAGAGCTAAAACGTCTTTCGAGTCTCTTTTCAAAAAGCTCTGCAGATGCCAGAGGTCTAAACTCCTCGAGTTAGCAAAAACAGACAACTAACTAGAAACAAGTCCTCTGATTTCCTCTTAACAAGGTAGGAAAAAAACATTTAAAGATATCTCTTTTCTTTTAGATGCATTGTTGGTGTCATGCAAAAACGTGGATGCCTCCAAAAAAAATGTAATTGTCAGAAACAAAGATCTACTCCAATTTCGATTTTTCGTCACAACATTATGGTTTAGGCAAATATGGTTTTGATCAATTTAACTGTAATAAATGTATCTGTGAGACCTTCAGCACATATAATACTGGATGGGGGGGGGGTGTAATTACATATGGACACAGAAGGCTTATGTATTTCTCCCATACAGTTTCAGGGCACCACCATACACTGGACCGGGACTGGACCGGGACTGGACCGGGACTGGACCGGGACTGGACCGGGACGATCCGTCCTCGAGGTGACCCGCTCGCCCGTCTGAGCGGGGATTAGGGACCGGCGCTAAACGACGTTATCGAGGCTCCGCCCCCTCACCTCCTTCTGAGCGGCGAGCGGCTGCGTCGCCACGGGGAACGGGACCTCCTCCGCAGGGGCGAGCGGCTGACCCTGCGCCGGGGCGGGCTGGCGTCCCGGCGCGCCCCGCCCTCGTCCCGCGACCGCATCCTGCAGGGGGGGGGGCGAACGACACGGCCGCCAAGCGTCAGTTACGGGCACAGTGGTCACCGCCATCCACATTAAAGGACCATGCCAGTGTTGCTCATTGTCCACTGTCAACATCGGCCACAGAGTTTACATAAACCTCGACCGTTTTTCCCAAAATTGCCTTATTTTTGAGATGTCGTGTTTGTTTACGTTTTGTCCGGACAGACGTCATTCACTGCCATTCGTGTTGAAACGGTGTGGAAAAACACTCTACGAGACTTGAAAGTTGCTAGGTACAGGGAATTCACCCTTTTGAAAATCACTACGCCGTTTATTTTATCTGAAATTACTGTATTACTCTAATTAATACAAGCCATTCAAATTCACGCATAATATCAAGTTCAAGAGCATCTCATTTAGGCGTACGCCAGCCTCAATAACAAGCACAAGCATCGAGGTCAACGATTGGCTGAAAGTTACACCTCAGACTTGTGTCTTTACCGCTTCCTGGTTACAAAGTCCAATCAGAGCCAGCCAGAGACGTTTTGGCCAATGGAATGCAGCCAAGGAAACGTGTTCCTTACGCGAAAACTAGAAACAGAGGGCGCTTGTTACTGAGGCTGGCTAAAATAAATAAAAAATAAATGATATGATGAAATAAACGGCATAGTGATTTTCTGTCTGGACAAAACGTAAACAAACATGATATCTCAAAAATAAGGCAATTTTGGGAAATATGGTCGAGGTTTATGTAAACTCTGTGGCCGACGTTGATAATGGACAATGAGTAACACTGGTATGGTCCTTTAACAACAGGAGCGGAGACCGGCAGGAGGAACAGTGAGGGCGAGCAGCAAACAGTGGAATTAACATAAGAGCATTAAGGGTCTTCAGCTTAATCAGGCCAAGTCACAGGCCCTCCCAACCGCCTAACTTCAACTGATAAACAGTTAAACACTCGGGCTTAAAGGGAGAGTCGGTGAAGGTTTTGATCATAAAGAGCCGTTAAAGGAACACACATCAGCAAATGTACAGACTGGCACGCCGTTTGGACTGAATGTCTGTTACGATCACGGCATCGCCGTGGCGACAGCGTGATATCAGCGAGTGCACAGCTGAATGAGGGGGCGGCCCTTTTATTCTGGAAGCTTCCGCTGCTCCCACAGGTCCCGGCAGAATGTGCAGGCCGGGCAGACAGCTGTCAGCGGATGCCCCGCGTCCCAGAGCATAAACACGCACGGCGCAGTAACCGAACTTCACTGGCCATTTCATCCTCCCCGTTACCCCTTCTCAACCAGGTTAGCAACGGCCACACTCGTAATCCGTTGCTAAGTGCTCTGAAATACGCAGATCATTCCCATTTAAAATAACCCCCATATTCCTTATCGCCCATGTTTTATATGATCAAAGAAAGAAATGTGAAAGCTGTGCCTTTAAATCCAACATGCTGTTCCCTAAACAACAAACCAGTAACGTGTGACTATTTCATGTATGCGACTATTTTAAGCGACTATTTTTTTATATCCTTATTGAAAGCTTCAATTCTGGAGACGGTCATTTCGTAAACAAAATGCAGGTACAGATATTGTAAATAAAATAATAATATCTCTTCCTTCCAGGAAAAAAGGGTGAAGTTACTTGCTCTATTTTTAGCGAGGCAAAATAAGAGCATCAGACAGGTACTTTTAAACATGTCACCCGATACCGCAGGACTGCATAGAAGGACAAACGAGTTTGAGATAGGCGGAGAACAATGGGGGGGGGGCTGTCCCACGCGTGACCTCCTCGGGGGGGTAATGAGGCCGTGCGAGCTCGGGTCTCACCTGACGGGCGACAGGCGCTGACGCTCCGCCTCCCTGCGCCTGCGCTCCAGCGACCGACTGCGCCCCCTCCTGGCGGGGGAGCGGTTTCGCGAGGTGGAGCGGCTCTGCTTGGACCTCCGGTCCCCGGCCTGGGCGTTGGCGGGGGGCTGGGGGGAGCGGCGGTCCCTCCGTCTGGGGGAGGTGCTCCGCCGCACCTGGGGCTGGGGCCCCGTTTTCGGCTGGGCGAGCGGTTCTCCTTGCCCGACGAGGCGTCCTTGGACGGGGACTTGGCCGGCTTCTTGTCCCGGTCCCTCTCTCTGTCCCTGTCCCTCTCTCTCTCTCTGTCTCTGTCCCTGTTACTGATACTCTCCCTGTCCTTGTCTTTGTCCTTGTCTCCCTCCGACCGCCTGGCTCTCCGGTCCTTGGACCGGGACCGGCGGTCTCGCGACCGGCTCCGCCTCTCGGGGGACTTGGACTTGCGGCCGCCGCGGTTGCGGCTCTCTCCGGACGGCGCCGGCGCCGGGGGCGACGGCCTCTTGTTGGCGCGGGCCGGCCGGCTCCGCCTCCCCCGTCGGAGACGGCGTGTGCCGGTTCCTCTCCGCGGAAGAGCGCCTCCTGCTGGTGGGGGACTTGGACCTCTTGGCCCTGTCCCTGCTCCGGTCCGGGGTTCGTGACCTCTTCCTCTCTTTGGACCGGCTGCGGGCCTTCGTCCTCTCCTTGGCGACGGCTCCGCCCCGCTCCTGCTCTTCCTCCTCTCGGACTTCTGCACTTTTGCGGCCCGGTCCTTGGACTTGCTCCGGCTGCGCCGCTTGGTCGCGGACTTGCCGGCGTCGGTGGACTCCCGCCGGGGCTTGGCCTCCTTGTTGGCGGCTGAGCTGCCCTGCCCCTTGGGGGCGAGGGTCTTCCCCGCGGCCCCCTCAGCGCCTCCCCGTTGCGGGCCCGGTCCTGAATCTCGCCCTCCTCCTCGGAGCCCGAGTTGTAGCCCTGCAGGATGAGGCCCATGCCCGACTGCACCTTGCCCTCCATCAGCTCGTTGTCCAGCTCGGCTTTGATCAGCGCCCTCTGCTTCTCCAGGTCCTCCAGGACCGCCATGTCATCAAACTTGGGGCGCTTGGAGCCGGGCGACGCGGCGTCCTTGCCCGCGCTGTTGGCGCCGGCGGCCGAGGTGGCGCTGTCTTTGCGCCGGTGTTTCTTGCGTTTGTGTCGATGCTTGTGTCGGCGGTCCTTCTCCTCGGGGGACGAGTGCTTGTGTTTCTTGTGTTTGCTCCGGTGCTTGTGTTTCTTCTTCTTGTGTTTGCTGTTGCTGCCGCCGCCGCCGCCGCCACCGCTGTGCTTGACTTCCCCTTCAGGCTTTCCCCCGTCGTCATCCTCGTCCTCCTCTTCCTCCTCCCCGGACACATCGCCGTTCTCCTCCTCGTTCCCGCTCTTCTCCGAACTCTCCACCTCCTCTCCCCTGAAAAGTCAAGGACAAAGCAGTCAGGCTTCATCAGAGGGCTACTCACAGTAAAAGCACAGTTTCTCACCTGTATCCACTAGCACTTAATGTATGAATAGATTCTATTGGTCAGCTTTAGTAGATTTTTATTGAGCTGAAAAAATGGATAGATAATATTTCCAGAAATATTCCCACCACTAATGTGCTGGACTGTCAGAGGAGGTAATTCGAGTATATTGAAGTGCTTATGCTTTCTAGACGGAGCTGTCAAGCTAGCTAGTAGGAAATATTATTTTTATTAGCCAAAGTAAATTTCTCTTTGACCTGCCTATGTATTTAACGATAACTTAATTGCCACTATTAGCCCTTCAACTACGGCGATTCCGTTTAGCTAAATGACCTGTTGCAACTATTTGGAGAGCGAGTTAGCTAGCTAACAAACACTCACCGCGGGCTAGCTAATATAACCGGGCAGACAAATTATTGCTCACACAATACATCTAGGGGTTAAAAATGTGTGGATTTGCTAAATAATCTACATTAGCCCAATTACCGGTATGGTTTGCTGACCAGTAAAACAAAATGGGTAACCTGGCTACAAGCGAGCAGTCGGTACCTAGCTAGCTGACAGGCTAGCTAACGTTATCTTGTTATATAATGTCCTATCATCTTGCTTGCGCGCAATGACAAGATGCTGTTACCCGTAAAAATACTTAACATTACAGATTCGAGTCAAGTAACGAGAAACGATACACAATCAAAACCGCTATTACAACTCGGGGCCAGCACATAGCTAATATGTCATCGGATAATGGAACAATCACTTATCAATCGGCTATCCTCGACTGTTTGCTAACCGTATCCAGCTAGACCTAGTTGATTTGTATATACGTTGTGTATGTCAATAATATGTTGACGGGTACCGCTACTTTTTCAAATTTAAACAACAAAACCAAATAGCAGCTAAACAAAAAAAAAACGAAAAACAAAACAGTGCACGAGAAAAATATTTAGCAGCCAAAGTTACCAAACCACAGCGTGTGTCAGCAATGCCTAACGTTACAATCTTTCACTAGCTAGCTAGCACCAGTTAAGTAACGTTAGCTGGCTAGCTAACTATTTGTTTTGACTTTTACATTGGCTAGCTTGTTTGGCCTTGGCAATGTAGAGAAGTCATAGGACTGCACTACTCTCGAGCAAACAGTCGACCTTTCCGTGTCCCTCCATTTGCAAAACGCTGCGAGCGTTTCACGTTCCGATGCTGTTTGATAACAATGTAGTGGATGCACGTTTAGCTAAATACACGAGTCACCCCCACACAAGGCACATAGCTAACCAGCAGAAAGGTAGCAGTAGCACTAGCTAGCTAAACGGCAAGGCTAAATGAGCAAGCCATCTTCGGACCTTGGAGCACAAAAATACGCCATCAAAAGAGTCACTAAGTTCTGATAATTTTGTAACGGAAAAGTTTCTTTCAAAACATATTTGGAAATATTTACGAACTGTGATGTTCTTACTCTCGTTCTTTCCCACTGTCCAAGCTTTTGCCGTCAACCTCCATCTCCATATCGGCCATTTTCGTTGTCTCGCCGTCTGCAATGGACATGCGCAATGGGAAAATTGAATAGAAAAGGAACTGAGGAGTAGGGGACCGTCACACATGTGCTTACTTTGTACAGAAGTGAACACACGAGCTGATTTTGGATTGTTACGAAACGGAATCGATAACTTTATTGTAGCGTTTTAAAATAGTGTCGAAACGAAGACAATATTATCGATTGACATTGTTTGAAAATTTCAATTATATTAGCCAAATAAAAAGTTAGCCACATGAAGAATCGTAGTGAATGAAATTTATGAAAATAATAGTTGACAGAGTATTAACAAATCTCAGTTTAGCAACAATTGGAAACAACTGAGAAAATACCTTATGTAATTAAAATGATTTTATAAAATGATTCGAAATCAAATAAAACCAGAATCGCATAACTATCAAGCCGTAAAAGTTGAAGGGGTCCCTAAGGTCAGCATGTAAATCATAGGATGTAAATGCATCCACGCTTCCTGGAAGTGCATTGATGTGATGCTTTCGTCGCCAACAATGGCTCAAGTTAATACAACAAAATGATTTTAGATACCAGTAACTTCGCAACAATTGCACGTCCTTCACACTTTATAAATAAGGTAAGCTAATATTTGCCAAACAAGTGGCAGTGCTGAGATTGCAACTCTAGTTAGCCTAAATAGCTAGCTTACCTAATACTGTACTTATGTATTGGCGAGCTACCTAACGTTACTTAACTCATCAGATCTCAAGTTAGTTATATCTAGATGTATACAGGACCATAACCAGCTAATATTTAGCTATGTAACTGTGCCCAATATAGCTAACGCTGCGTTAATAGCTGATTATCCAGCTAGTTGTGCAGCTTATTCGAAGCTAGCTAACTTTGGATTTTTTCCCCCGCAGCCTGGGAACCTCTTGGCAGATTGTGTCAAAACATGAATGAAGGCTCGTCTCTTTCCGGTTTCAGTGTTTTCCTGGACAGGTTCAGTGTTCTTAAAAAAATATATTTTATTTTTACTATCATAAGCTTCACATGAACTCGCGACGCATTCCAGGAACAAAACGATGGCCCTTAATACTGAATTTATATTCACGCGTGACATGTATTCTGAATGCATGATTGAAAAATGGCTTAGCAAAATACCGAGTAATTTCTTCCATTCTTGTACTGAGAGCCTGAAATATCATGTTTGAATATGTCATACTCATTGTTCCGTTGTGCAAGCTTCCAATTTTAGCTTGTGTATTGCTGATGAAGTGATGGAAATCTTATCCCTATAGTTTTAATCATTGTTCTTCACCATTATATTTCTTTTTAACATGTCTATCCTCGCTGATTTTAGATGAAGCCTCTGTCATTTATGTATTCCACATGTATTGTATTTTACATATCTGTTTAATAATCTTAATACTTTGTGTTTCAGCATATAGCCTCGGATGTATTTTGCAGACGCGGAGGTCCGTTCTTTCAAATACTTTCAGGAGCCTGAGGTAGGCCTACATGTTCCTGCTCTCATGTTTTTAAAATGTTCTAAAATAATTCTATGTGGAGGGGAGAATAAACATACGTGAGGTGTGGCTTTCCAGAGATGTCTGTAAGTAAAGTTAAAAATAAGGTTTCTAAGGTGAGAGTCTGCCTCTTCACCAAGGTTTTGATGAGCAAGTTAGAGACACCATTAATTACATACAGCGCTGTACTGAGCTGATCTGACTTTATGGTGGTTTTTCCCTACACTGAAGAGATTGTTCGGTATGTGGCGTGTAGCTTGGCTAGTTCGCTAGTAAACACAGCGAGATACAGTGAAGGGAAGGCCTTGTAGCAGGTTGCCGTGACCTGCACTCTCTGGCGATGCAACCCTCAGGTTCAAAATAATGACATTGCTTTTGCCTTTACCTGACTGGTAGCACTTTGTCTACAGAGTCCTTGTCAGTGGGTTCTGCATCCCATGACCGCCACTGTAAAATGCATACCTAGGGTTTGCTCTATTAACTGATCCTGGGTCTTGCACTGATGTCACGTTTTCTCTCTCTCTTCTCAGATTAGAGGATGAGCCCCCTGAGAGATGTTTTCCAGGACATACAGCCGGTAACACTGCATCTCCCGGAGGAGAGCGCCACCTCCAGGCTGTACTGCGGCACTGCAGAGGGGATGGAGGCTCGGGTGTCGACCCTGGTGGAGGCCTTCCTGGTGGAGGTCTACCGCTGTCGGGTGTGCCAGTTCACCAGCAGCCTGAAGGCCAGGATCAGCACGCACGTGGCCGAGAGACACGACCTGGGCCGCGCCTGCCAGCGCCCCCTGTCCTGCCTGGGGAAGGACGACGGCGAGAGCCTGGACGTGGAGGTGGGGGTTGCCGACGGGGAGCTGGACGGCAGCAGCTCCCCCTATGGCCTGGAGGACGACCTGCACTCAGGCTCGAAGGACGGCGAGGACCACATCGACCACATGGGCCTGGAGCGCATGTCTTTCCTCCTGCCGATGTACAGCATGCTGCAGAATATCAGCCCCCAGTCATGTGACATGGGTCTTGGCTCCAACTCCGATGGCGGCCTCCATGTCGCTCACACCTGCGAGGTAAGTTACAGGTTCAAGATAAATTACTTTCAATTGCACCATTCTGCTAATGAGGGAGGAATCCCAGACTTTGAGACTGGCTCTCCAGTTGTGCTACTCATGTACTCCATAAACATAATCACAAATTGAACTAAAATATCTGCCTTCATAAGAATAACATTTTGTGCGTACAGCTGAAAGCTAAGCTTGAACTATGACTGGTCCTGGTAGAAATTCCAGCTTGGCCATATTTATTGGTTGAGCTGCTTTGAAGGTTTGGAGATGGTCAAGCTGGAAACAAAATGGCTGAGGTAGCAACCATGCTGGCAAGACCATGTCCAGCTGGTGGGCCAGCTTTGTACAGACAACAGATCATCACCAAATTCCAGATGGTATCCAGCTGGAGCAGAAGCTGGTTCCAGCTAGATTCCATCTAGAATACCCAGCTGGAATTTCTGCTGGGATTGCACATTTGTAACATACATAAAACAGAACTGACCTGGACCATGAAGTGTAGGTAAATGAGCTATAGGCCGCATGGCTGAAGGCCTGAAATGAGCAGTATTGATATCAGTGTCCTTCTCCAGGTGAGCACGCTGTTTGAGGAAGAGGGGGGTGAGGCCGAAGAAGAGGTGGCTGAGTTCCAGCTGGAGGACCCCGGTTCGGTGGATCTGCCGGGCGCCCTTTCTTACCCGATGGACTCTGTGGGCCCCGAGGTGCAGGACGAGGAGATGGCTCAGTCAGCCCACCTCATGTCCCTGGGCCTGTGCAGGATCTCCAACGTCAAGTGTCTCCCCCGAGCCAGGACCCCCGAGCCCCGCTCCAGCCCGGTACCCGACCGGGGCCCGGAGGACGCCCCCCTGGCGGAGAAGCCGCCCCCGCCGGCCCGTTCGGGCGCCCGAAAGCCGTCGGGGGCGCGGGGGCTGTCGTGCGTCCTGTGCCGCGCGGACCTGGCGTCCCGCGGCCAGCTGGAGGCGCACCTGAGGTGCCACGACGGCGAGCGGGGGTTCCGGTGCCCCCGCTGCGGCTGGGCGTGCGCGGCGTGGCCCCGGATGGAGCGCCACTGGCGGGCGCACGGGCGGAGGCGCGGGGGCAGGCCCCACCGCTGCCGGCTGTGCGCCCGGGCCTTCCGGAGCGCCGAGTCGCGCGACGCCCACCAGCGGCGCCACGCCCGGCGGAGGGGCGACGCCCCCCTGCGCTGCCCCCGCTGCCCCGCCCGGTGCCGCTCCGCGCGGGAGAGGGAGCTGCACGCCCGCTGCCACGCCCCGGGGGGCTTCAAGTGCCTCCGCTGCGGCTTCACAGGTGAGGGGCGGGGCTTCACTGCGTCATGGGTGTGTCCTCATGGTCACATGACCCGGGCTCTAAGCAGGGACAGTTCATTCCACTCCATTCAGTTCAGCTCTCTCCACGAATCACTGTTTTATTCCCAGGGTTTCATTTCACTGCGCAAACGCGACGCAACTCCAGGGCCAAATATGTATAAAGCATTCATAAAGCATCTCTTCCCATATCCAGTCCAGGTCCACGATGAACTATGGGCCTAAACTGATCCTAGGTCAGCACTCCTGCGTTCAGGTGCTTTGTAAATACGGAGCCAGGTCCTGCAGACCACAGTGTCCGCAGGTATTTGCTCCACCATGCGCTACACCACCTGATTTCACTAATTACTTTACCGCCGTGGTTCGCAAAGTACGTAAGCTCATTAGTGAAATCAGGTGGTGTCGTGCACGGATGGCGCAAATACCTGCAGACTCTGCGGCCTGCAGGACCTGGGGTTGAGTATCCCTGCTCTACGGTGTCCTCCAAATCACCGTTTTCAGTTTGTTCATTTCAAGTCCACCTCAACAGCTCACCCTTTGGTTTGAGTTCATTCTTAATGTACAGGGACGGAACTGATAAAAAAAATGATTATGACTCAAAATATGCATATCTGTTTTGGTTCTGATTAATTTTTACCAGAGCTGTTAGAATGGTTGCGATCTGAATATAAAATGTTACTTCTGAAGCGATCAAATTACATGTCTTGGAGCCATCAGAGCAGGACATTGGCTTACCTCTTTCTTGTCCTGTTCTGTGCATGAACTACTGGATGACAGCATTTTTTATTTGCAGTCCATATAATCCTTCTGGTTGTAGCTAAGAAGCTCAAATTTACTCTGTCGCTCTCTTTCCTCCTGTAGACCAGTCTTGGGACTGTGTTCACAAGCACATGCTGACTCAGCACAAACACCTGGAGGGCCGGCAGACCAGTTCAGAGCAGAACAACTCCAGCAACACGTAGGTGTCCCGTTCTGAAAGCAGCTAGCGTAAATTCTAGCGCCTGATCACTGCTGCCCTGTTGGAAGTCATAAAACAGACCAGTCAGTGCTTATGAATTGTAAGGAGTTGAGTTATTTGGGTACTGATTGCAGCACTCACAAATTTGTAGTTTGTTTTTTAACATGGTGTGTATTAGACCACTCTCATTGCTTTACCAGTACTGACGTAGTACACAAGGACGTACTCTAGAGTAAAATGGCATCTTGCACAGCTCTCACTGCCATAGAGGCACCCACGGAGTTGCAAAAAGTATTTCATGTGTAAAAGTTCCTCTCTTGCTGTCCTCCACACAGGTTCTCTCGCAAGGGGGCGGAGCCTGACTCCCTCCGCCTCCCAGCTGCAGAGGCGGGGCCAGAGGACGGGCGGGTGCAGAAGAAGAAGAAGAGGGCGAGGGGGTGGACGAAGGGCGGTCTGCAGAACGGAGGTGGAGGTGGTGGTGGAGTGGTGGAGTGGGGGCACAGGTACAGAAGAGGAGGCACCATGCAGCACAAGGAGAACCCGGGGGAGGAAGGAGTTCTGCTGCTCCCTGTGTGACAGGTACGTCAGTCACCATCAGCAGCACCTTAACCCAGTTTGTTAATCCAGCTCATTAATCCAGTTCATCTTCATCTACGGAGTGGCTGTGTGACTCAAGGTTTTTGTGTTGCCTTGGATTTCTCCCCAAATGAACTTTTGTGGATACGTAGTAGCATGTAGTTTAACCATAGGGGGCAGTGCAGCACAATGGTTTGGGAGCGGGACTCTAAACTGTGAGGCTCGATTCCCTGGTGGAGTGCTGTTGCACCCTTGAGCAAAGCACTTAACCTGAATTACAGGTTAAGTAAATTCCCATAAAAATGGATTTTATGAAAAGAATTTAAGCTGTGTAAGTCTCTGTGGATAGAGCATTTGCTCTTAAGTAAATACTGGGGTATGAACACAGTAGATTTTGGAGTAATAATTCTTGTTTAGGATATAGTTCTGTTTTTGACCACTAGAGGTCAGAAGTGGGCCAAAATATGGGGCCACAGAGGGGGTAAAATTGTAGGGGGAGACTTGATGCCTTTCCAAAACATTCCGAGTTCCACAGCAATGATGTCACACTTCCTTTGTTAAAGCCGGGTTATTCCATCACTAAATAACTCCGCTTTTGAAACGAGGCCGATGTGAACCAGAGCCTTGGATCGCCCCTGTGACTTCCTGTCCCGCTGTTCGGCCAAACGCCAGTTCACGAGGTCCCCCCCTCGACCTTCTTGTGTTTTCGCAAGCGCCCCAGGTCTAATAATACCAGCCGGGCCAGGTTAGAGGCAGAACTGGTCTGAAATGACACCCCCCCCCCCCCTTACCAGAGTTCAGACCCCACAGGGACTGAAGTGCAGGCCCTGTGAGAGGGGGGAAAAAAACGAGCGAGCAAACAAACACGTGTCGCATTGCGCAACATTATTTACTGCGGGGCCCGACGTCTTCGTCCTGAACCTCTGCAGTTTAAACAAACCCCGCGGCTCATTTACGCAGCTGAATTTTCACTGTGGTTACTAAGTCAGGACGCTGTGCTCCCAGGTATAGCAGTGGGTATTAAGGTAAAGGCACTGTCCCCTCATGGTATAGCAGCGGGTATTAAGGTAAAGGCCCTGTCCCCCTGGTGTTACCGGTGTCCCGTTCCAGGGTTAAACACACACTCCCTGTACTACCTCAGCTCCTGTGTCACGTCTAAACCTCTGCCCAGGCCCTCCAAAGGATCCTTCCCTGGAATTTGAGCCCCGGACCCCCAGCCGAGCAACACTGAGGCACTGTTTATTCACTGTTTATTCACTGTTTAATCATTGTCACCAGCAAAGACTGGGTTATCCACATGTGGAAAGGGGCTCCCCACTCCTGCCAGAGGCAACTTTAAATTGACGTGCCGCAGATCATTTCTTTAGAACGGGTCTCGGTCGAATTGTTTTGCCGTGGCGACGACGGGCCACCTGACCTGCCCCGAACTCCGATTGGCCGGTTGCCGTCCATCGCGAAAGTGAGCGGGAAAGTGATAGTGTGTTCGCTGTATGTAATCGCCGGGATTCTGAGGGATCCGCACAAAGCCTCAACGATCGCACAAAGTCCGTCGCGTGAATTGGCCATCTGTATGCAAACGGCGCCTCCGAGATCGTCCAATCGGTGCGGACGTGAGGGATGCCTCTGAACGGCGGTAATCTGGGCTGCGGCGCCATGTCCGTCCCGCCCCGCCAACGGGAGCGGCCGCCGCCCCTGCCCGCCCCCGCCGCCCCGGGACGGTAATTTGCCGTGACAGACGAGTCAGGTGTGCCCCGACCGCTAATCCCTGACCACCAGGGCTCGGCAGCTTGGGCCCTACGGCGGCTACATGCTGGCTGAGCAGCGCTCATTAAATACTGTGTGAGTGTGTGTGTGTGTGTGTGTGTGTGTGTAGGTGGGAGTGTGTGTGTGTGTGTGTGTGTGTGTGTGTAGGTGGGAGTGTGTGTGTGTGTGCGTGTGTGTGTATGGGTGTGTGTGTGTGTGTGTGTGTGTGTGTGTGTGTGTGTGTGTGTGTGCACGTGTGTTTGTGTGCCAGGTGTGTGTGTGTGTGTAGGTATGTGTGTGTGTGGGGGTGTGTGTGTGTGCGTGTGTGTGTATGGGTGTGTGTGTGTGTACATGGGTATGTGCTTGTGTGCGTGTGTGTGGGTGTTAGTGTGTGTGTGTGTGTGTGTGTGTGTGTGTTTGTGTGCCAGGTGTGTGTGTGTGTTTGTGAGTGTGTGTGTGCGTGTGTGTGTTTGTGTGCCGTGTGTGTGTGCGCGTATGGTTTTTGTATTTGTACCACTATTGGTGTGTTGGTTTCTTTAATCAAAATGAATTGTCTCTTAAGTTACAGGACTTGATGCGTGACTGGAATCAGTCCGTATCGTACGCTCTGGTCAGGTCTAATATTTATGTAAGTAATACTGAAAAGGGGCTCAGGGGAAACTCTCCAGCAGTCAGACAGATCGCAGCCGATTTCGGTAATGTAAGCCAGAGTTGAGGGAAATTCCATGTGACTAGCCACCTCGAGAAGGTCAGGGGTCACGTGAGGTCGGAGCTTGGTCGGTTTCGAGCGTGCGCTAAGGGCAGCGTCTAGACGGAGCCCCGCTGCGTCCTCAGCCCCGTGGGCCTCCCTGCGGTAACCCCTCATTACGGCGGAGTCAGAGCTGGCGGGAAGGCGTCCTGCGCTGGCGGAGCTGAGCCGCGGCGAGCCGGCCCTGCTGTAACACTGCAGGGTTTAATTAGGCTGAGAGGCTCAGAGGGCGAGCCGCTGCCCCTCGGAGGAGGAGAAACGACAGAGGAGCTCGGGCGGAGTCGGCTCGGTGGGGGTCAGCTTCCGCTCCGCGCTGCGCTTCCGTCTGCCTGCTGTCTCCTTCCCAGAAAACTGGCCTTTCTCAGAAAAACAGAAAAAATCTCTGAGTGCTTTGAAGTGCAGAAGGTGTGATGACGATGCTCTTTGGTATGGACAACTGTCCACGGCCGTCTCCTGTCCAGAGACAATTTGAAAAAAAGCCTTTATTATGACGGGTCTTTCATGATGAATTATTTTAAAACCTGAGATAAAGAGGGGCCTGAAACTCATGCACAGTGGTGGGAACAGCCTTCTTCTCCGAACTTTTACACATTCACGGGTTCATCGGGAAAGGTGACATGGCGGCAGGTTTGGAATTTGACCCCCGAATCTGGGGGGTTAACGACTGTCAGCCCGCACGGCGCTCAGGGCACGCCCTCTCTCTCTCTCTCTCTCCCGACAGGAAGTTCTCCTCCAAGCTGAGCATGCGCCGGCACATGGGCATCCACCGGGGCGAGAAGCCCTTCCAGTGCCCGCAGTGCCAGTACAGCACCCGCCTGAAGGCCTCGCTGGTGCAGCACCTGCGCGTTCACACAGGTAACGCATAGCAGCGCGATACACCTGACTGCCATGTCTCTACATTTCACACAGGTGACATAGTTTTTTTTTAACATCAAGGACTAAAACCGATGACCTTCCGGTGCCGGCACCCCTGCCGCCTCAGAGCAGGTGACACTGAGCGTGTGGGTATGTTGAAGAGAATGCAGAAGTCATCGGGAGTGCAGCTGCGCGCAGCTCGGTTCTACACCATTACCGCTTAATGGCCTCTGAGCTAGCGGTGCTACAGAGGGGCTCTGGCACCACGTCCTGCACCACGTCCTGCACCGCGTCCTGCACCGCGTCCTGCACCGCGTCCTGCGCCGCGTAACGGCTCTGAGACGCCGCCGCCGCGGCCGCGCCGCGGCCTAATGAGCGCCGCGGGGAGGAAAGTTCAGCTGCGCGTGGTAAAAAAAAAAAAAAAGGGCGGGCGAGGTGCTCGCAGATTGAGAGAGAGAGAGAGAGAGAGATAGAGGGCGGAGAGCCAGGGAGCGGAGGGGAAGAGACGGCACCCTGGCCAGCCGTTCGACAGGGACCGTTAATTTTTGGAGACTGAGGAGCCCCCCCTCCCCTGCACCCCCCCATCTGCCAAATTGTTCCTCTTTCACAACGCAAGCAATTTCTGCTCTGGGGGGTTGGGGGGTTGGGGGGGGGGGCGTTTCTCACCCTCTCTTTAGCGGTCGCTACGTGGGCCCCTCCACGGGAGTGCCAAGGGGTGACATCGCGTGATGCTGAAAAGGAGGGTGGCGTTCCGTCAGCCGGTGTGCTTGTGGCTTTTAAACATGACCTGTCTATTAAAGGTCTCTGTCCCTTATTGGCTTCTGTCATACGGCACGGGTTCCACTGGGTCAAGATTTGTTGAAGGCGTGTATCTGGGCCATTGAAGGAGTGCATTTGTGTTTTACCAGCAAACTATTAAGGTTCAAATAATGTTGCTGTGAAAGGCATCAATGACTGTACCTAATGGCAGCTTGCGTGTGCGGTTACTATTTAATTACAAAGTAGATTATTAATCCAACTATGATTCAGTTTTGGAATGATATAGAGGTTAACAGAACCATCCAGTATAACTGTGACAGGATTAAAATCTTTTTTTTTTATTTTTATGAAACATGGACCAAATAATTTCCCTGGAATCTCTTGGTCCCTGTAGCCGCTGTCGCAGTCATTATCTACCCCATCTCATTACAGCCTGGCCATTTTTCACAGAAGCACCGTGTGTGGAATGCAGTGCAGTGGTAGTGGAGCTAGCTCACAGTCAATTTGCTGCCTGTGTGTGAGAGTTGTGGGTGAGGACAGTAAGCAGTCTTTCATTCCTCTTTCCTCCCTCTTTCTTCCCTCTTTCCTCCCTCTTCCCTTCTTCTTTCCTCCCTTTTTCATCCCTCTTTCCTCCCTTTCTCATCTCTTTCATCCTTCTTTCCTCCCTCTCCCCTCTCTCTCCCCTCTCTCTTCCCTCCCTCTTCCCTCCCCTCCCACTTTCCTCCCTCTCCCCTCCCTCTCCTCTCCCTCTCCCCTCTCTCTCTCCTCCAGGGGAGAAGCCCTTTAAGTGCAGCCAGTGTCCGTACGCCTCGATCGACGGCAGCTCCCTGCGCAGACACGCACGCACGCACACCCAGGAGAAGCCTCACCGCTGCCAGCACTGCGCCTACAGCAGGTAACTCACCTCAGCCAATCACATCCTCTCTCCCTGCAGCAGGTAACTCACCTCAGCCAATCACATTCTCTCTCCCTGCATCAGGTAACTCACCTCAGCCAATCACATTCTCTCTCGCTGCAGCGGGTAACTCACCTCAGCCAATCACGTTCTCTCTCCCTGCAGCAGGTAGTACACCTCAGCCAATCACATTCTCTCTCGCCCTGCGCAGGCAACACACCTCAGCCAATTGCACTTTTTGGGTTATGACAAGACATTCCAGAAAGGGTTGGAAGTTATTTAGCAATGAAGGCACCTCACATTTAACAAGGCAGAGCATTCAGCATTTTGTTTGTCATGAATACATCGCCTGTTTTTTATATATAGCCTCAGAAAGGGGTCTTGTGCACTGAATGCACCCCAGGTAACTCACTCATCCCAGTCTACCTGCCCCAATCCTTCTGTACACAGCAGTGGACTGTTTCAGCCAGTATGCTTCTAGCACCCTCTGCCCCCAGCGCTGATCCATGATTAGCACACCCAGCTGTAAATCTAACCTCAGGCATTATTTATAGAACATCCAAAGCTGATCCAGTGTCGGTGCAGGGTGGACAGTGTCTGCATCTAACCCAGCATCTGAGCACTGTTCACTGCACGCTATACACATCTGTGCAGTGGGGGTTCAGGCTGTGTTACCTCTATCATAATATTTCCCCCATCGTCATAATGTATTATTTTCCCTCTTCCTCTCTTCTTTCCCCACCTTCACTCCTTACTTCTCTTCTTACCCCTTTGTTTCTGGCTCTATGTCTCTCTTTTTCTCTCTCTGTCTGTGTCTCACTCTTGTCTGTCTGTCTGTCTATTTCTATCTGTCTTTCTTCCTCCCTGTCCCCCTCGCCCTCTCTCATCCCTCCCTCCCTCCATCTCTCCCCCCCCCCCCCCCCCCCCCCTCCCTCCCTCCCTCCTTCTTTCTCCCCCTCCCCCTCCTCCCTCTCTCCCTCCCTCTCTCTCTAGCATACAGAAGAGGAGTCTGGACCTCCATGTTCGGCGTCACCACACGGGCGAGTCCTTCCCCTGTCACCTGTGCCGTTACTCCACCCCCGACCGGCAGCTGCTGCACCGTCACCTGCGCAGGCACCACTCCTCTGATTCGCTGGCTCAGAGGCCCCGCCCACGCGGCCCTCCGTCCGGGGGAGGAGCTGCCACAGCCGCCGCCCCTCCGGCCCTGTCCCTGAGGATGCCCCCCCTGCAGCACACAGAGTCGCCGAGCTCCTGACACAGGCCCTATGGTGTGTCACTCTGCTGGACCTCAGGGAGACTTTAGCTCTCTCCACATCGCCCATTTCAAACAGCCCTGTGTTTTCTTTGCTCGGTATCTTCACCTATCTGTCTTTTCTACTTCTCTCTCGGATTCTGTCTCTCATTCCCCTCTCTCTTTTTGTCTCTCTCTCTCTGCCCCTCTTCCTACCCTTCTCTGTCCCTCTTCCTTCTCTGTTTCTCTCTCCTCTTTTCCTTCTCTGCCTCTCCCCCTCCCTTTCTTTATCTCTGTCTCTGTCACTATCTCCCTCTCCCTCAAAAACCCAGTTCACCCAAACCTTTCAATATACATACAATACTAGAGCAAGTCACATGACCATGAGTGGTCACGTGACCTGAGTCGGGCTACAGTGTACTTCCCCTTACTCCCTTCATGACCCCCGGCAGATTCCCATGCAGGGGACGATGAATGCACACGTACGTCATCACCAGCTGGACTGTCCCTCCTCTCTCAACTGTTGGAACCTCATCTCATCACAACAACAAGTCTGTTGTTATGCTGTTTTATCAAATTGATAAATATATGTTTTTTTTTTTTTGTTTTTGATTTGCTGGTGTTTGTTTTACGGTACTCAGGGTAGATTGGAATGCTTTCAGTCGTATATGTTCTGTAACCAACTGATTCAGCTGGATTTTTTTTCACTGGAACATTCTCTGTAAAGCATTGCAATCAAGAGTTTAACATTGATCCATTCAGGATTCCAGTCATCTGTATGTCTCTGTACACTACATCCTCCTCGTATCAGAAATTAGGGACAGTTATTACATACTGTTCTCTAATTCCCTAATAAAGTCATTTGCCCTCATAACGACCCCAATAATAATAATAGTAATAATTTTTTCTTTCCTCTTTCCAGTAACCTCTCCCTGATTTGATACCCCAAATCGCAGTCGTGGGCCTCTCCTGATGCTATCTCATAATCGTAAATGCTGGTGTGCACACACGCTGAAACAAGCCTGAGGTAAACTTGATGCTTGCGCGTGGCAGTCGTCCAGGTGCTAGTGTAGGCAGCTACTGAGGCATTTTAAAGCCTTACAGCTCTTTGCCTGCAGCACGTCAGCCGGCGTTGTTTGGAGTCACCGGACCGATTAGACGGAGTGTGTTATCGAGTGCGCTCACTTTGTAATCAATCACAGACGTCCCGAAATATGTGTGCGATTTCCTGACAGGCTGTGGAAATGCGTGTAGTAGCTGAATTATTATTTCTTTTAAGCTAGCACCTCGGCTCAGTCCCTTCAGGACAAACTTTCCCCTGTGTTATCGAAACAATTTTTCAATTTTTCAGTTCATTGTATACAACTTTTTACAGAGAACTGTGACTGTCACAAAGACGCTTTAGAAAGTAGAAAGGCAACAGAGTAGCAAGGCATTTTGTGTGTGTGCGTGCGTGCGGTTGTGTGTGTGTGTGTGTGTGTATGTATGTGGAGAGTGAAGTTGGGAAAGCAGACAATTAGTTGCCTTTCCTATATCAGGTTCATCAAGCCAAAAGTGTTGTTTGTATTGTGACAAGGAATGACCTTGACCGTCTGGCTGAAGCCCTGTGTGTCTGTTACATCAGCATACGCAGGTGTGTTTGCCTCAGGTTTCAGGTGCTCTTGTGTGACCCAGAGTGTCCGCAGGTTAGCTGTGCTAAGCGAGCATCACTCCATGTTTGGACTGTCTGCAGGTTAGCTGCCCTTAGTGGTCATTTTTGATGAAGCTTACAAAGCTTTCAGCTGGGAACCAAGGATACGCTTACCCACACTGCAGCAGTGTGAAATGGCACCAAGTAGCATCTCTGATTACTGGATGTCTGAAAAATGGTTCATGGGGGAGTGTGTGTGTGTGTGTGTGTGTGTGTGAGTGAGTGAGTGAGTGAGTGACCCGCACACATATTCATTAGTTAACTGCAGTGTAGCCTATCCTCGGTTTCCCTGTTGCTGAATTAAAAAGTGCATTAAAATATTTTATTGCACATATCAGTGTAATGGAGGAGCCGTGTGGTTTCGGATCCCGTGAGTGCGCCGTATGGGGCCTGTAATTGCTCGCCGTGTACTCTGGGATACCCGTTTCAGAGGCCATCTCAGGTTAGCCCTGAGTGTGGATCAGCAGGCCTCCATCATGCATCACGTGGGTTTGCATTTACCCACCAGAATCCTTGGCCTAAACCCAGCAGTGCAAGTAGCCTGCATTTACTGCCTGAGCAAAAACATGGATCCAATGGGAACCCTCCCCCCAATTGTCAATAATCTAGTACTTTAACCCAGACTTAACACCTGATTAGGTGTTGTTCATTTTGTGTAAAATTGTTCATTTTAATAGTTTTGTTCTTGTTTGTGTTTGCTTTGCCGCGAGAGCGTCTGCTATACGCCAGTGAAGCACAGGATACTTGTCTGACCTGAACTGTGTTTTTATGCCGCCTCTTTACAAAAATGGGTACTCCAAAGTTTGCTTCTGAGCTTGTACCGAGAGCCTGAACCCGAGTCGTGACATTCACGGCCCTTATAATTTAGTGTCCTTGGGACGAGCCCACGGTGACAGGGTGTGTGGCTGGGTTAAATGAGCAGTCTGTTGTTTTGTGTTTACGTGTCCTGATAGATGCACGTTTGAGGGAGGGGGAGAGTATTTAATCTCCTGCATCTAGAGCAGTGATTTCAAACTGAAGTCCTGGATGTCCACGGTGTCTGTCTGCTGGTTTTTCGCCGTCTTTCGGTGCTTAATTGTTTAGCTTAAGTCACTGATTGGCTAACTGTATTTCCAAGGCCTTAATTGGCTGCTGATTGAGAAGAAGCTACGAATCCATGCAGGGAGTGTTGCCTTCTCATACTGGAGTACGAGACCCCAGGTCTGGAGGCTTAAATGTGGCCCATCCCTCCACCACTGTCATCAATCACTGGCAGAGGTGGGAAATCCAGGTTCAGAAAGTAAAAGTTCTCCCCACTATTTTATTCCCATCACCTTTTTTTCCACTTTTACTTTCTGATCCCTGGACTTTTACTTTCTGAGCCCTGGACTTTCCACCTCTGAACACTGGCCTGTCTGTTACTGCCACCCAACACCTAGAACAGTTTCATTCTTATGCACTGGGTGGTCGTGATCAGGGTAGTATTTTTTGTTCGCTAATATTGAAACGGTACAAACAGGAACTCTCTTAATTCTCAGAACAGCCCCTGCTGTGACACATTAAAATGTTCAGTGTTAAATCAACTCTTACAGAGTACATATGGTCCTTACTGGGTCTCACATGTACTCTGCTAGAGTTGAATTAATACTGGACATTTTATCGTGGAAGCCTGATAGGTCCATGCAGCTATTACACTCACACTCAGTTGGCTGACACTCTACTTCAGGGAAACAGAGCGCATTATTTTATCAGTTGTGTGTCTCGCTTTCTGATCAACAATATGACTAGCTGCGGTGGACAGCTGAAGCTCTTCGGACACTGGTTTAAAAGGAGACCTCCTCCCATTCTGATTGGAGGCCTGTAAAGCAGAATAACTTGCCATTCGTTCAGACGGGACGCCTCTTATTCAGACAAAGGATGCCAGCGGCCTGCCGACATTAAAAAGGTTGCTCAGGAACCATTAAACGCACGTGACAATGACTTGCGCTACGACTGCCTTTTAGTACCGCTCATCAAAAATGTATTGTAACAGTAACATTATACAATGCACCTCGCTTATGCTTCAGGGTCCAAAATTTATCATTGCCCATTTTCTTTAAATGTCAGGATACCCCCCCCCCCCCCCCCCCCCCAAAAGCATTAGAGATGTAGCAGTACGGCTGAGGTTTGGCATTGAATCACAGAGCCATTGTCTTGGCCGCTGAAAGGTTGGGAGCTCTTCACAGGAGTTTCTCCAGCAGGGCTCGGCAGTTAATCTCCCAGCCGGTGAGGATCGCTCATGGTTCACACGGCTCAAAGTTACGCCGAACCTCCCCCCCTTTCATATGCCACTGGACTCGGGGAGGGGGCTGAGCAGATACGGCTGCCCTGCTGGGACGGTGTGGGGGAGATTTGGGCCCTGGGAGCCACCTCCTCCACCTCCACCTGCAGTCTTTGGAATGAATGGAACGAGAACAGAAGCCTGAGCATGTGATGCTGGTAGGAATTACTTGTTCCGGACAACCCCTCCCTCCCTCCACACACACACACACACACACACAACATGACAAGATGGTGGTTTAAGCAGACCCTCCTTTTTTCTTATGCAACAAAAGAAATTAATATACATTTCATCCCCCCCCCCCCCCCCCCCCCCCCCCCCACACACACACACACACACACACACACATTGTAAAGTTTTTAAAGATATAATGAAGAGATGGACAGTTGCATATAAATCCAGGGCATTCATTTATTGTTGCATGGACCACAATAACTCTCCGTAAGAATTGAATATTATTTGTATTAGTGCTTTCTACAGCGACAAAAAGACACTTTACTTTGGAAACATAAAGGAAAGAACAGGACAGATGCTGACTTTTACAGATGATGGCTAACTTTACAAGAAACAATCTACAGCGAAAAAAACATTTGCCTTTATTAGTTATATAAGATCATTGTGTGGAACAAAGTTCGGGCAATAAGGAAGCAGTAGCCTAGGAGGCTAATGTCAAACTCTCCGGGCCTTGTTGTATGGTTCTGAGCAGCACAGAACGCTTAGCATAGAGGCATCGCTAGTCTGCGGCTCATCTTGACTCCATTACGAAATGAGAAACCGCCGTTTGACTGCCAAAACCCACGAGCAGCATGATTAAAAATGTAAAGTGACTCCAGTGGTGTGTTTTTTGGGTACATTTAACTATAAACACTGTTCTGACAGCTTCTGTGAAATTCTTAAATCTGTAAAGCCCAGGCATTACTGAACCATGCCTAACCCAGCACGAGAAAAAGAGGAGCTGTGGCGCTTCGAAGCAAGCCAGGACACACGAGTGATTTGCGAACTTCAGTGCGGCGGCACTTGACAGGTTTGCGGGCCACCATAAATCGTTTTTGTTTTTTGCTCATCTGAAGGAGCTCCAAGATAGTCGTTGCCAGGCAGTGCTGACAGGGATCGACTCTGCACGCTAGGACACCACAACAGTGCGTCCCTAATTCTAACAACATGGGCTGTGGAGGGGAGAGGGGGACAGCTGCTTTTTAATTTTAAAATGCTTTTTATTCCAATCCGATAGCAAGAAAACGCCCAGTCCACGCGCTGGAGTTATACTGCAGGTGCGTAGAGCTGATAAACAGTAGTTGAGTTGAACGAAGTGAAAAAAGAGACTGGCTCGCGAGGCTAATTAAACAGAGGAAAAGAGGACGCTAGTAGCTATGCACTGTGCGGCAAGCATTCTGTTTTCCTTCTTTCGTTCTAATCTGGACACGGATTCTTTGTGAACATCATTCTAAACTCTTTCACGTTTATTGAGACTTCTGCTGCGTACCAGTTCACTTTCTTTCTCTTTCCTGATTGCGTCTAGCTAATGAGGCACAACAGAACCTCATGAAGATATATTCACTTTCAGAGCGGTTTAATGAAGCCTCTGTTCTGCTTTTCCACACTTAAACCAAAATAATCCATATTAAAACATTATTTTCTTTTGTTTCTAAACTAAGGCCAATGGTATGCACATTTAATTTCCATAAGTGATTTAAAACTGGTTTGCATCTACAATATTGGATATGTACGAGATATTCTGCGAATGCCTTTTTTTTTTAATATAAGGTAATTTCAGGAGTATATTGAGCTTCAAACTCATAAATGAAAGCGGCTCATTTCCTTCTGGATCACTGCTCCATTGTGTTCGCTAGGCTACCTTTTAAATACCGTACTTCTCAGTGAAGTGTTGATAAAAAGGAGAACTCCCTGGGCTATTTTAAGAGATCAGAAAAGTGTTAATTTATGGAAATGTCTCTTCCTCTGTGATAATGAGAGGGTGTTTCCTGAGAGTGAGTTTGACTTCGCATTTGAATTTTTTTTTTTTTTTTTTTTTTTTTTTTTTTTTTTAATCAATCCTCTTTCCCTCCATAGAGCAAGCACTATTTCTCTTCTGCATACCCCCTGTGATGCTGTGATCAGGGAGGCAGTGTAGTATAATGGTTAAGGAGTTGGTCTTGTAACCTAAAGGTCTCAGGTTCGATTCCCTGGTAGGACACTGCCATTGTACCCTTGAGTAAGGTACTTAACCTGCATTGCTGCAGTATATATCCAGCTGTATAATGGATACAATGTAAGTCGCTCTGGATAAGAGCGTCTACTAAATGCCTCTAAACTAAACTAAACTAAACTAAACTAAACTGATATGCTTGATATTAGGTATCCCATTAATTTGAGGTTTGTGCCCATTGTGTCTAGTATATGACCTGCCTCATGTGTGGGGCAGAGGCTTGCTAAGCTGGGCCCCCTCTGTGACTCAAACACTTTATGCAGGGTTCGAAGGATTGCCCAAAAGCAGTGCTGATGCAGGTGAATGTGTCTGTGGCCTCCTGCTGGGTTTGCGTGGACTTCAGGCTTCAGCAGGGGTTTCAAAAGGACTCGGGTAGGTCAACCCACAGCTGAGATCAGCTTCGTCATTGTTGCCAAAGTAAGTGCGAGAGAGATATGCCTTGGGCACCATTTGTCTTGCAGTTGGCAGGAATGTTACTACGCAGCAAAACCTCCAGTGTTAATTAAATGGTAAATGGGCTGTATTTATATAGCGCTTTTATCCAAAGCGCTTTACAATTGATGCCCCTCATTCACCAGAGCAGTTAGGGGTTAGGTGTCTTGCTCAGAGACACTTCGACACACCCAGGGCGGGGTTCGAACCGGCAGCCCTCCGACTGCCAGACAACTGCTCTTACCTCTTACCTCCTGAGCTATGTCGCCCCTATGTACTCATATGTACTATTTTAAACTCTAACATGGTACGTATGAGTCCAGCTGGGTCCATATGTCCTCTGTAAGAGTTGATGTAACACTGAGCATTTTTATTGTGTATGAAATATACAAATCCCTGCATCTGTCTTTATTGAGCAATTCCGCATGGTATTGTCCTAGCTGTAACAGTTTACACAGTGGAAAGAGTTTGCACTAACAATGCATGCCTGCAGGAGCGTATTATTGTATAGGCTGCTTCTATTGTATTGTGTTGTACAGAACTGCATGCTGTTGCCTAGGGCCCGGTGTACCCTTTGACCCTTTGAAATAGCTGGGTATTATGGGAGATAGAATCACAACGTCCAATGAGAAAGCTGCCACTCTTCAAAGGCCCCCCTCAAGCTGAACTCCTGCTCATTTTATGATGTTTTACAATATGTTCACCTCCAGATTATTTGTGGTCTGAAAAGCCAACAACTGAATCAGCCCAGCTTGCGAATTATAGCATTCCAGAGCCCCCCCTCCCCCCCCCCCCCCCCCCCACACACACACCTCCAGGGCTTCTAGCGGTTCATGATATTTACCCTGGCAGCGTTTTGTTATTGACCGACGCCTCTGTCTGTAGAGACCAGCCAGGCCAAATGCACTGTTTCTCTGGAGGAAAACCTGAGACTTTGCGATATGGGAGCCTGCTTTTTTGGGCAGGGGTGGGGATTGGCGTGAGTTTCAGAGTCTGCGCTCGGGGCAGAACTTGCGCTGTCCTGATAGCAAACTATGTTACGTGAGCAACCAGCCAGAATAATAACTCACGCCAATTAATATTAACTCATTGGTGTGAAATGTGTAATCTGCCTATAAATGTATCCATTGAAATTTATCAGTTGAAGGAGGTGATGTAGCCTGGTGGCTCCAGTTAAACTACTTCTCAGTGGAAGTTGAATGCCCATGGCCCAGAAGGCAATACTGACCACGCCAGTTCCTCCATTGGCTTAGAGTTCCAAGGAGAGCTTGTCATGGTTTTGAGCCAGGACATATCACTGGCAATGATCTAGACCAGTGATCTTCATTCCTGGTCCTGGTGGGCAGCAGGGTCTGCTGGTTTTTGTTGTTACTCAGCACTTAATTGACCAATTAAAACAGTCGATTACGCAGTTAGCTCACGTCACCTGGTTTCTTGGGACTGAACTGGTTGCTGATATTAGGACGGAAACAAAAACCAGCCGACCCTGCGGCCCGCCAGGACCAGGAATTAAGATCATGCATCTACACGCTTGTCCTTTAGCTGGAGACACCAGCGGGAAACACCGACGTGAAAGTGTCTCGGCCTCGAAAAGGGACATCAGCGTAATTTGGGCTTGTCCCATCCCAGGAAGCCCTTTCCCTGGGGCGGGGGGGGGGGGGGGGGGGGGGGGTCTATAGTCAAGTACTTACTGACTCGCTCCAGAAGACATGAAATTAATGTCAGGCTTCAATTACCGTGGCCATGCGCTTAGCGGTTATCGTAATGCAGGCTAATGATAACCCTGGGTGCCCGTGATTTCCGCCAACGAGGGCACTGTTTTGTCAGACAGAGTCCTTCCTTCCTCTGCACAGCAGCTGGGTGGGTTTGTTAGACTTGGCTTGGGGCGTGTGGGGGGGGGGGGTCTTTGTTAGGGCTTGGGGCGGGGGGGGGGGGGGGCGGGTGAGGGGGCATGTGGGGGGGGGGGGAGTGGGTTTTGTTAGACTTGGCTTGGGGTGTGGGGGGGGATGCGGGGGCGTGTGGGGGGGGGGGGGGGGCTGTTGAGAGGGACAGTCATCAGGGAGGCAGGAAATGCAGGACGCCGCCAGGAAACGGCTCCTGCGGTTTTTCTTAATCACTCCATCCTGACTGCTGTACTCGGCGCCCGTAGGAAGCCATCGAGGCGAGGCCGTGTGTTTTAGTTGGCGTGCGCACAGAGGGGGGGGGGGGTGGCCGTGGCCTTCCTTCCGAGAGATCATCCGCGAGGGCGGTGCTACCGGGATTGGTTTTCGAAGGAGAAAAGCTCTGAGAGCTGTTGAATTCAGACAGTTTCTCGTCGTGAGGGATTATGTTTGGAGTAATTGTCAAAAGATCCCCCTTCCCCCCCCCCCCCCCAGTATGTTCACCAAACTCATAAATCACTATAGAAGATGAATGCTATCCTTGCAATAAGAGGGTGCCCAAAACACTCAGGGATGCTAATAATTATGACATCAATTTTTTTTTTTTTGGAAATAAAATGACTTTTCTCTGGGACATTTTATTCAAGTGAAATCATATATTTTTTACATTTTTTTTTTTTTTTTTTTTACATTTTTGGATATTAAATCCAATTTATTACCTACTTTTTAAAAATTTTGTCCAGCCTTTTTTTGCTCTTCTATATCAAGGACAACAACAATTTTGGAATTCTCTGTGTATGTTCCATATAGCACATTGGTAAATAACCTCCATAGAGCACTTTGGTAAATAACTTCCATATTACACCTTGGTGAAATTTGAGCTACGATGCCATATAACAACCCAGTGTAATTCCCAATATACTTAATTTGCTATGTAACCTTAGTGTCAAATGGCTAATGTTGCTGCCTGTGTTTGGGCAGAGGAACATCGCCATCCCTGCCTAGCCTACAGAAGCTAACGGCTGTGAGAGCTGGTTGCTAAATTGAACCAGACAGGCTACATGAAACCAAGAGGAAGCTGTAAAGTTTTATTTATCATAAACTCGGTACGTAACTGCTCACCGCAAGCGGCCAGAGCAGGATAAAGATTTATTGATTTATTCACTGAATTATTAAATTAATTGTAATTTATTCACTGGACCGACCCCCGAGAGTCTTTATGAAACCAATGCCAGCCGGCTGCTTCACCCCATATGCCCTGTTGCCACTTAATCAGCTCTTGACGTGTTTATATTGGCATACCAAATGGGTTTCCACTGCTCGTCAAAATGATTATTATTTACCATAAATTGTCGTGTTTATTTATGCTCCAGATGTCAATGGAGCCAATTATGCGGTGAACAGGGGGCGAGAGCAGCTTGTCTGAATGGGAGAGAGCATGTTTTTGCTGGGGGGGATGGGATCAGGTTGGGGCAGGTGCACCTGCCTCTGCCCCCCCCCCCCCGCCCCCGCCCCCGCCCCCCCCCGCCCCACTGTCCTTGTGGAGTGCCCCTTTCTGTCACTCTCTTCTGAACAGGGAACAGGTTTGGTTCCAGCTGGCCCTGCACAGGTGTGGCCTATTAGGAGCACTGGCCAGGGTGGCCCACGGGGGGGGTGGGGGGGGGGGGGGAGGGTGGCATTCCCCCTGGGGCAGATTGTATTTGCTCCCTGACAGATATTCCCCCTTCCCCAGTCCTCTCGCCTCTCTTCTCCTCTCTCCTCTCCCCCATGGTTTTTTGTCTTCTGCAGGTTGGATTTCAGTGGCGGCTGTAGTAGACGTGCAGCTCACACCAGAGGTCTGCAGCCAGGGAATACGCTCCCAGCATATGGCCCTGTCAGAACATAGTGGGATTTATGTGAGTGGTGGGATTGATTCTGGGAGGCGGGGGGGGGGGGGGGGGGGGGGCTCCTATATTGGGGTAACTGGTGTGCCTTCTGCCTCTCTGTTCTCCTAGTTCAGTTGAAAGCTTGGGGGACCCATTCCGGCGACAGCCAGAGCAGGCCGATGCCTTTTGCTAAGTTTGCATCCGTGCCAGCCGCAAGAGCGCGTGAGGATCATCACAAGACTCAGAGGCTGATTTGTGGGGATGGCACTTGGTTACTTCCCCAGTGGACTTAACCAAAGTCAACTGAGGTATGCGTGTGGGGACTTTTTGCAAAGCAGAAGTGTTATTGTACACTGTTCCACAGTACCAGAACTGGGCTTTCCCTGCAGCGACACCCTCTGCTTAGATCTGAGGCAATTCTGGCAGCTCTGAACAATCCAAGGGTGGCAGAGCATGTCGATGAGATCATGTATTCAGCTTCGTCTGGACACGTTTCGTGTTACTTTGAGTGTGCACCTGCGGCCGTGCTCAAAGAAGCAGGAACCACAGTCCGCTCCCCTCTGCGTGGTCACTCGGGAAGCTCAGGTGTAAGAACCGGAGCGCGCTCAGTACGGCATATTAGCGTTGTTGTTGCGGCAGTTGGCTAGCCTTCGAAAGGCTAACCAACTGCCAAATGCCGCCAAAAATAGCGCGTGGATCGTACGCTGATGGACGAGCGCGGAGCAACCTGAGCTCGAACTTGACATTGTTTGCGTGGGCCGCTGCCAGCCGAGGGGCACAGACTGAAAAGCGTTTATACGTCCCCGACGTTATGAAAATGGGCCTCTCGCACGGCCCTGTCCGGCATGCCTGCCTCGCTCAAACGACAAATTTGTGCGACGTGAAGAAAGTGCTGTCCTTTTCTGAGAGATGGACAGACTATTAAAAAAAAAAAAAAAAAAGAAAGATGCAGAAGCATTGGAAAACATACTAATTCGATTTGGTTGTGGAATTACATTTCCTCAAGGATTTTAGTAGAGTGTAATTTAGCCATTTATCAGACAGTGCACTGTGGCTGACTCTAGCTGAGTATGCATAAATGGACCCAATCAAAGCTCCCCTCCTTATTTTGTATTCTTGTTCCTATGGCTCTCTCAGTAACATTTCTTTATCAATCAATACATTTTATTAGATTGATGTACATGCTGGTGTGGTGCTACAGGAGGACTAATCCCCTTTCATCCTTCCAATGGAACTGTGTGTATGTAACAGTGTACAGATTAGCAACAAGCACCTTCAGTGTTTGTAAGACAAGCCAAGTACATGTAGTCCTATGCAGAATGTCCAACCAAAACATTTCCCTGGAGTCAAGGGTGTAATTTATGGGGATGATAGGGGGGTTACAACCCACCCCCCCCCCCCCACCCCACCCCGCTCCAAAATATTACAGCACAGCCCAAATAAAATAATACGATGATGAGAAAAATTGATTTCATATAATAAAGGAAATGCCCTTGCCCGGAGTTTATTTTGAAAAAAACCTGCCAGTATACTGGGCTGAGTCATTATGTACAAAGGAACATAAGGAGACATACTGAAGGGAGATAGGGCTATTCATCCCATTCAGCCTGTCATACCTCTACGGTCTAGAGAGAATCCATCACCGTATCAAGCCTGGACTCGAACCTCCCCGGGCCTCTGCCTCCGTCACATGACCTGGCTGGCTGTTCTGTGTGCGTTCCATGCAAAAATAATACTTTCTGACGTTACTAAGGAATCTTCCTTTAAGTAATGTCCACGCATCCCCCCTCGTTCTGCAGACTTAACCTGAGAAATCTTTTGTAGTTTACTTAAGTTCTTTTTGAAGTTCAATCATAGTGTTCCTTATTCTGCTTTTGCTTTAAAATTAAAAAAAAAAAAATTAAACGCCTTAAGCCTTTCCTTGCAACTTTTAGCCAAATTCAGCCAGATTTTATGGTGAACCACTGATCGCTGGGCTGATCTCGAACGGTGGAAATGAAAATGGCGGTAAGGTTGCCGAATTGGCTCGGGGATCGAAGCGTGGCCTTCCGCCATTATCTGGATGGATAACTGGCATGGAAAACCCCGAGAGAAATGCTGATGTCGGCACTTTCTGGGAGCTGGGACCGCGTGGTTGTGGTTTAAGCTGGCCTGCAGGCGTCACGACCACCCGGTTTTGTTTTTTTTTTTGGCCCTGGGTGCGATCCTCTCAGATCCTAGTATGTCTTAAGAGCTCATTCCAACACTGTGCCGAGGAGGCGTCTGGAGGATCTATCTCATGTTTGGATCGCTCTGCTAATATGCAAATATCTCTCCCTCATTCCTCATCCCTTCTTCTTCTGTCCCACAGACATCTGGCTCCAGACCGCAAGTAACGAGAGACAAATGTGTTGGGGGGGGGAAAAAAAAAAACAACAAAACTGCTGTGGCTCGCATAATTGCGGTATTTTATTTTCTATTCAAATATTTTTTTTTTTTGAATCTCTCTTGCCGGAGAGAAGAGAGTAGTCGAAGTCTTGAGGGCAGAACGTGCTGACTGTGCTAGAACTGTTCCCTGCATGTGGGGAACATTCGCAAACTTGGTAAAAAAAAAAAAAAAAAAAAAGAGGCTGTGTACTGTTAATAAGACACCTGTGTGCGTGCAATAAGGACGCACATTACAGGGTTACAAGCTGTAGTTACGGGGGCAGCACATCCCGTCCGAAATAAATAATAAAATAGATGGGTCAGCGTCTAGACTTCAGGCTTCGTGTCGGTCGGATGCCCGGTCCATAAAAACAATTAGAAGTCATAAAGTTAAAAGGGCCATAAAAATCATCGAGCAGCCTGGTGTTAAATACTTTTACTGTATGCGTGTAATCCAGCGGAGACCGCCGAGTGAAAATCTTGCGTTCTTAACGGGATGTGAGAGGACAACCTTTAAAGGGAGGAAACGTGCTGGGGAGCCATAGGCGATGAAGCCACATCAATCAATCAGTCAGCCAATCAATCTTTATTTCGTATTGTAACATTTATAATCAGGTTGTCACACAGTGTATCACCATGAAAAACACCCGCACACACACAAAAGATCACCCTGACAGCGTTGATACTGTATTTCAATGCTTTTCACTGAAACTCCCTGTCTTGAGTTTTCACAACCCATCTCACCAAAAAAAAAAAAAAACAGGGTATCTGAGAGGATGGCATGAAGGGGAACTCCTCATTTTTCACAAAAGACTTTACAACCTATTTTATGTTTTAAAATCTTTAATTAAAGGACTTTAAAGGGACCCTGGGTGGTTTTACGGGGTAAAATAAAGCCAGGGGTAATTGTTAATTTGCACGGACTGTTACCAGCACTTTGCCACACTTTCCCTGGGGTTTTATTTTGAAATACATACTTGGATTTTTAATGGAAGGATCCACATGTTTTTTTAGAATTATATATGTCTTCAATACACATTGTGAGGGGAAATTTCTTCTACAATATGATAAATAGGTTATTTCTTTTTTTTAAGCCAATAACTAAAAGTCTACCAGTAAGGTGGCATTGAAAAAAAGGTCTGTTCTGTAAAGTAACGGCTTTAATATTTAGCAATGCTAAGAGAGATGGAGACACAAGAGGAATGCCACGGATTTGTGTTGCCATGGCGATTCTGAGCGGGACAAAGTTCCGGGGAGACGGGTTCAGCGTGGATAAAACCGCTCTCCCGCACTAAGGCCATCTGGGTAACACGGTTCTGTCTGACAGTTGGGCAGAATTACGGGAGACAGGTGTTTAACTCTCTCTCTCTCACCAAGGACAAGATCCCGGCTGCAGTTCTTATTGGAGCACGGCAGTTCCACATCATCCGTAAAACATCCTACGCAGGCGCATGCACTGCACCCAGCCACTACCCTAATCCGTCTAGTGTAACTTCACCTTGTATGTCCTGGATAGTGCATTAACTACAAACCATTTTCAGGTGCCCAAACACGCATTCTTTTGTTTATATCAAACAATAACATGCGCAAGTATTATTGATGGAATCAAATAGGAGGAAATGATGCATACTGTACATTCAGAAATACATTCATGTTTAGGAGCATACTAATACACATACAGAAATGAGTATGCTCCTTAACATGGCTGATAGTCTCATAGTATTCCCACCCATCCATTCTGAATTCTGTGTGTATGATTTATGATGCTTGCTTGATGTGATTTTTATTTTTATTTTTTTTTGCTTGGCATTAATGTGTTAAAGCACGCGTCCATACACCATTACACACATTCCACAGTTAAGGACAGAGCCTTCATCCGATGATTTTACAATATATCTTACTGCTCACTTCAGTAGTTGCGAGAAATGATCCACAGCCGTCTGTATGAGTAGGCCCATATTCCCTGATAATGACACCATCTGTGAATACTAATAATAATAATAATAATTCATAACACGCTAGAGTGCAATTTTAATTTGTGCTGCTTTTATTGTTTTTTTTCATGGGCAATTTGCTGTGTTCCCTGGAGATTTCAATTTCATCGACAAACCAGAAAAGAGCCAATCTGAAGACATCTGCAAACATGAATGCAGAACATGGGGGGGGGGGGGGGGGGGGGGGGGGAGGGGGTATGTGTTGAAAGTAGCCTACAACAGTTCTACTGGGTTAAAAATGTGTCTTCTCTGTCAATGAAATCTCTATGAGCATGAAAAGATGAAGGGACCAGCAATTAGCCTAACATCAGCTCTGTTGTAAATAATGATCACTGTGTCAGAACTTCACAGGTATTTTCCAAAAAACTATTTTCTCATGGTTTCACCTCTGAGGTAGAGATTTTCTAATTTTGCGCATGCAGATGCTTATTCCCTCAAAGGACAGCACGGTGGAATGCCATCTAATACATTACAAGCCATTTACGAGAACCCAGCCAATCGGAAATCATATTTATTTACTTATGTCATCATTCCGCCTTATTTTATTTTATTTGTTCTCGGTTTCTGGGGAGCAGTTATCATCTGAAGTGAGTTGTTGTTTTCATTTGTTTGCCTGCATAGCTGAGCCGGTTGCCTGAAGACATCGTAATGAAATGCAAAGTATTGAGCTTCTGAGGTTATGGAGACATTTGCATTCATATCTCTCTGTGTCCAAACATACCTGGGGCAATTGTTGCTCAATATAAAAGGGTTCGCTGATGCAATCCACACAGATCTTGGGTAACTTTGTTGTTCATGTCACAACTCACTCACAGTACCAATTAAAATTAGTCCTGCACATTAGCACCAGTACAAAATTGTAAATTGTAACAAATACATCTAATATTATCCTCATGGTTATTATTATTATTATTATTATTATTATTATTATTATTAATAATAATCATAACGCATTTTAAAAGTCAATCATTTTAATCGTCGTCTTATATTTCTGTCTGCTGCGTCATAAATCTGCAGACTGCAGCGCATTCGGAGGAGTTCTTGTTCTCCTTTTCTACGAAAAAAGAAGTCGGCGAATGTGTTTACAGCGAGTTTCCCCACAGCTAATGGCTCTGAGCCCGCATTGCTAACATACAAGGAACAGTGACAGTGAATGAGAGAGGGGGTTTTTTTCTGGGGTTTTTAGGAAAGGGGGCCATCCCATGGCGTGACAGGCGGCCATGGTGTGGGGGCGGGGGGGCGGGGGGAGTGTGAGTCAGCGCATGCTGGAACAGTCGGGTAACACCACTGTCACATGGGTGTGGAAGGGTGGGATAAGTTTTTTATAAATAGAGGTTCACCCACATTTGTTCAGCAGGTGGTTGCCATAATATCTGTGGTCATGAAGTAGCGGTCACTGCAATCTGGGTTATAACAAGAGGGAATCCATTCACTGCAATTTTTGACCTCAATTCAAGGGCGTGTGTTTGGCAATAGGGACCACAGTCTCCCTGGGCATTTATGTCCCTGTGGTTTTAAATAAGACGTCACTGCTGACGTGAGGATATTATGTTGAAAAATAAATAACTGTGAACAAAATGAAAATAGCAGGGATGTGATTTTCAATATGGCTGGATTACAAACTTCTGTCACCCCTCATATACTCATGCTAACTAATCACTGTGCTTTTAGAACACCTGTTTTCCACTCAAAGGTGTTTGCACTAAACATCTCTTTGCATGAATGGTACATGTTAAAGCCTTCACTGTTGCTCACACAAATAATTTGGTGATAATGTGTGCAATGTTGTGTGCCTGAACTTATAGAAATGATTATGCTCGCTGATGTTTAACTCTCTGTTTCAGAGGTACACAACTTTGACAGGAGAGTGGAGGAAACATATTCTGTAAATTCCTTCACACGTACGAGTGCAGGCAAAGGAGCGACAGAAGCTATATACAATTTACTTTGTCAATATAGACAACATAAACAAGCAAACACAGTACTAACTCACTTGTACGAATGCACCACACAAGATTGCTTCCTCATTTTATTGGATCTGTCGGCTTGTTTTTGCATTTCTCTGGCAATGAATTTTATTCTCTCACTCCCCCCCCCCATCCTTTCACATTGACCATTAATCCTTTAAGGTGTGAGATCACAAAGATGTGATTACAATGTTATTAACTGAACATTCTAATGCTGATGCAAGAATCACTACTGGTAACTGAAAACAACGGAGTTCCAGAACTCCAAAAAAAAAAAAAAAAAGACATTCCAAAAAAAAAACCCTACTCCACTCAAAGGGTTAAGGGGCCCTTTGTGTCCAAAGCCATGTCTTCTCCTCTTGACCCGAGGCCTTGAACAGGAAGTTCCAAGGGGGGGGGGGGGGGGGGGGGGGGGGGGGGTAGGGGTTACAGGAGATAACGGATGCAGCTGTCCAATGGAGAAGACAAGGAGTTTTACTATATGCAACGTTTTAAATACAAAATATCAACACCGTCCTATGCCTAGCTGTCTAATGACATGACATGTACTGTAACCAACCGTTGCGATATCGACTGATGCCAGGCTAACCAGAGTAACAGTATTTAGATGTTATCCGTTTAGAGACGTCCTATAAAAGATTAACTGTTGCTTGTGCCATCTTAGGAAGGATTAACAGAACAGAACTATGTTCGTTATTTGTCGTCGCCTGAGCTCGTACTGAAATTACCAGGGAACTGCTCTCCCGACACTGGCCTGGTGCTTATTCCAATGCTGCTGCCTCAGCCGACTCTCCTCCCGTTCCTCCCTGTCCTTTAAAATAAATAAATAAATAAATAAATAAATAAATAAATAATACAGTGTGGATGAGAGAAAGCCCGGGAAATCGATAGGGACAGGAATCAAATCCCTCTCCCGGTGATACATGCTGATTCAAAACAATGAAATGTAGTCCATTAGCAGCAGAGAGTGTTACTTTTATTATATATATATATATATATATATATATATATATCTGTTGGATGTGTCTTGACTGACCAGCCAAATAACAGGGAACTGCCCCAGTCACACAATACAGTCACAATATGGGCAAAATAATGCATATTTTATATGGTATCAGCCTGTTCTGTTTGGTTTTGAAATACACACAGAGCAGATCGCTGGCTTTGGGAATGGTGTCTTGTGGGCCGCTTTGCCATGTATGTGTGGAATCGAATCAGATAAAACCGTCAAAAAAAAAAATGTAGTTGGACTCAAAAATATATTTATCAAAGTTAGAAGTCTGTATCAAATCTAGAATGAGCACCATTTGGAAATGCGCTATGGTGTGTTCCTGCTGCACTGGCCAGGGAAGCCACACCGATGCACATCATCAATAAGCTTAACACTCACTCTGCTTGGCACTAAGATTGATCATGGCTTCCGTTAGTCTCGTAGTGCCACTGCTTAATGTGGGGGGGGGGGGGGGGGTGTTAAACAGTCGTCAGGGTTCAAATCCAGAATCTGGAGTGACAACACTACTTTGTGTTCGTCGAATGATATTGCTTTCATAATAATCCGTGGTGAGCACAACTCCTTGTCTTCAAAATTCCCAAATCACATTAGCGAGGACAGCGCTAACAGTAAACTGCTTCATGTGAAGTAGAAAGTCATGGATGCAAGAAAATGATTATCTTTGATAATGCGTCAGATAGATCTATGAAAGTGCTGCAGGATAGCCATTTGCTAACAGGTAGGAGTACAGGCCGTGCTTTCTAAAAACTTCCTCAGAATCACAAGGTTATTAAAGCTGTGATTTTTGCTCCCCTCTGAAAGAATGTGAACAGGCACATTATAAGAAACCCGATGGGCCCATTTTCTGGGTCCTCTGTGTCTCAGTATCCATGGAAACGGTGGAGATGTAGTGACCATGCTGGTGTGATTAAATCATTTTGGGTTGGTACATGTGGGCAAGAGCAGGAAAATGTAATTTTTTAAAACTTTAATAACACTCTCTGGCACTCTTTGAAATTTTGGAGTTTGGGGGGCCTTTGAGTAATACAAACTTTTGAACAGGCACAAAGGATACTTTATGTGATGGTCAGAATTTCTCCTCCGTTGTGTTTCTTGTTATAAAATCTCTCAGGGTTCACTGTGCTCTTCCTGGTGAATCTCTTCCTCTGGTTCTGGTTTTCCATTTCCTGGCTCCTCAAGAAAAAAAATTCTGTCAACGGGCCATTACACAGAGAAAAGCGGAGCCCCCTGTCTTCTCCGGCACAGTGTGAGGGATTGGATGCTGTTATGGGGAGCTATCAGGGAGGCTGCCGATGTAAAGGTCCGATCAGACCTTCCCACATCCTGGCCAGCTGGTGTCTGCTGGCATTTCGCATGTCACCCATGTGTGTGTGTTATCATTCTACTGTGTGGACATGAAAAGTTCCTGTTTGTTGCCCCACCACCCCCTTCGTCCTTGTGCCCCCCACCTATGTTCTTCAGCTAACACACTTTCCTGTACTTGAAACACATGCAACCTGGATGAGCCATTTTACGAGTTGCAAACCTTTATTAATTTAGCTCAAAAAACGAATCCATAATGACATAATTAGGGAGGGGGTTCTTTAAAACACGTGAATGGCCTGATGGATAAATCAAGCTCTGGCTTAGACCTCCACCTTGTTTGCCAATGCTCATGGGCTCTTTTCGTAGTGGGGACAGGTGAGACAAAACACGGCTTAGAAGCCAATCCAAAAACATGAGCCAAGTGGACCGGTTGCACAACACTTTGTGCCTTGCTCTCGACATTCCTTCTGAGCTGCCGTTAAGCGGACTAGTCCCCGCTCTTCATCTTCACCCACGCTGGAATTCCACCCCCTCCCCCCTCCCCCCCCCCCCCCCTCAAATGCATGGGGCTACCCTGAGACCCCGACAGGCCCCCCTGTTTTCAAAAAAAGTCTTTCAAATTTCAGATGGCCTGGGCCGCCTCCTCCAAACTGGCGTTACTGTAGCACACACAGTCTACCCCACAGCGAGGGCACGTGATCCAGTTATAAATTTGGCCTTTAATGAGCTGCGCTCCTCCGAGGAACAGTTTAGGGTCTTGGAAGGGGGTAAACTCTCTCCTCCTGAAAGCAAGCCATTGTTCGTGGAAGGGGGGCTCCCTCATGGTAGTTGCATTGCAACATCGAACCACCATCACTCTTCACAGTCTCTTCCCAGAATACTGATTCGTAACCAGACCCAGAAGTTGCCATTGAGCCTTCTGAAATGTATTTTTTTTAATGTGTCGCTAACGCTCTTTATTATTGTGTGATTATTGCCAGAATAGGAGCAACCCTCGGTCAATAATTATGCGACACCAAACTGCTGCAATGTAACTCCGTATTTTTGGATTGGATAGCATTTGGTCGCACGCTCGGAAATGCACGGCGCGTACGTTCGCTGATGGAATACCCCTGGAAACCCAATCCATTAATTCGTCCTATCAAAGGTTAATTCCCCTGGATTTTCGAGCTTAATTGTTTGAATCAACCGCTTGATTTGTTGAGGTTTGGATGGGGATTTCGACCGACATGCAAATAGCCTCATTAATTTAATACCAATAGACCATATATTGACGTGAAGTGCAATTTCCCTTTTAAGCAAGCCAGATCAATCCAATTAGCATTTGTTTTCGCAACCGCTGTATATCACAGTGTGGATTTCCCGTTAGCGTTATTAGCGGGAGAACAAAGAAAAATTTATCGGCCGAAGATTGCCTTTTTTAAAAGCGATCATTTCCTCCTTCTCTCCACTGAACAAATGAGAGCCACGGACCATTGCGGCTCAATCTGGCGCATTACCGCATAAAGAGGTTACGGCTCTCCCGTAAACTCATCGGCGCTGCCCCTCGCTATTATGATGAACACACAGAGAGAGGGCCATTGACGCGACATTACTGGGTAGTAACTGTCAACGGGCCATTACACAGAGAAAAGCGGAGCACCCCGTCTTCTCCGGTACAGTGTGAGGGATTGGATGCTGTTGGATGGGGAGCTATCAGAGAGGCTGCCGATGTAAAGGTCCGATCAAACCTTCCCACATCCTGGCCAGCTGGTGTCTGCTGGCATTTCGCATGTCACCCGTGTGTGTGTGTTATCATTCTACTGTGTGGACATGAATATTATCAATGTAACCTCAGAGGGGGGGAGGGGTTACTGTTGAGCAATAGAAACTGTGAAGGCGGTGCCAAAGGTTTCATCTCAAGCAATATTTGATTTTAACCTTTTAAGGCATAAAGCCACAAAGATGTGATTAGAATGTTGTTTACCGAACATTCTAATGCTGATGTAACAATCACTACTGGTACTTGAAAGAAATGCAGCTCTAAAGCACTTATTTCGTATTTTGAAAAAAAAACAAAACAAAAAAACATTCCCAAAAACCTGTAAACACAGAAACTCCCTTAAAATTTTCGAGTAGCCAAATCTCTCTTTCATGAAGCAATGGCCTGCATTCTAATATGACTAGGCCTCTACTTTTCTTCTAAAGTGGCGACAACTGGTGTATAAATTTGTGTATGACCAGTCACTGAGGCTCTTTGCCTCTCTAAAATTGTGACACACAGATGTAATCAAGAAGAAAAAGGCAGTTTTGTTTAAGGCCTGATTCATGTAATTCATCAAAAAAATAAAAAAAAAAATAAAAAGCTTTGAGAATCCTTATGAGGCGACTGCACCACAAAGTGCGGGAACTCTTTGTTTCCTTTTCAGGCTCTGACAGTGTCATATTTAGCCATGGTGGAAAGCGTGTCTGTTCATTTTTTACTGACATCGCTGTGAGTGGCCACATGTGGCCCAAGGCAAAATGGGACAATACTGGTCTGTCCAGGAGCTGACATCATATCACATGGCTTAGCATTAACTAAGCATACAAATATGGTATTGTGATATGAGGTTGACTTATGGTTGACACACACCCGGTTTTCGCCCAGTCTGTTTTCAGCTTCGTTGTCCATGTGACAGTCCAATTCAGAATGTCATTTGTTTGGTTTTCCAATAGATGTGTCATGACATTTTTTTTTAAGTACGCGCATTCGACACAAATGCGCAAAGTGGGGAGCGCGCCGCTTGAACTTGCTGACCAGGCACTTCCTCAAAGTTATTATTAGCGCTGTCCGGAGCCACGCGCTTGCCAAAGCAAACTCACTTCCTCTAAACCAGCATATGCGGGATTATGAGCTTTGCCACAGCCTTGCCAAACTCTGCATTCGTAGTCGACAAATCAGTGGCCCAGTTCATTGAGCATTTTTTTTTGTACTTCACCAAAAATTAAAAAAAAAAAATCCAGACACCGCAGCTGATATTTAAAAGCGCTAAATACCCTTATTAAATACCCAGGTTTCCCGTTGTTGAATTTCAGTTTATTTATTTTGCACAATACAGTGACAGTTTTTTATACGGCATTCTTACACCTTTTTTGCTGCAATTGAAATGCTGTACGAAAAATAACCAATGGAGAAAATAACTAGCACTTTTAAAAGCCTGGCCCATTCCTCACATAGCATCTAGTTGCGTTGAGAGAGAGAGAGAGAGAGAGAGAGACGCTACATTAATCACTAAGAGAACAGTGGGATGTATTAGCCTACTTACATTTTTAATTATACAGCCGACGCTGCTACACATTTTACATTTATGACATGACTTGTTGAAATGTTGAAAGTTAGTTAGAGTGGAACGGCCAAACATTTGAGGCTGCATAAAATATTAATAAATGGGAAGTTTAGGTAACGGATTTCATTTTCTTTTATGTACCGATGTGCTTATAAATGCATATACAAGTATTGGGGGAGCGCGAAAAATACACTCGGTAGAATTCCACTTCTCGTTTCTCTGTTAAAAAAAAAAAAAACTACGGAGAAACATCCCATCCCATCCTATGAGATTTCGTCGAAAAGGGGACTGGCAGTTCACTACATTTCTTGGCCCTACCCATTCTCCGTCCGTGCTTGTCACTGCCACGTTTGAGTGTGCGTGCTCGCTCGAGTCCAAGTCGATGCTTAACTTCTGCGCGTTTCAGAACGTCTGTCTGCGTCGGTGCAAGTTAACAAGAAGGATGAACGCTGCATAAATAAGTGAAAGGGAACATCCGGCGAGCCCGACTCCTGAACGACGCCTTGTAAATCCCCAACCCGGGACTGGTTCGCGGTGGACAGGGGCGCACCGGCTCCCAACCCAATAATGCTGGACTGATTCGAGGAATGGCATCTGCCGTGTTCGAGGGCACGTCGCTTGTTAACATGTTCGTCAAAGATTGCTGGGTTAACGGGATCCGACGGCTGATAATTAGCCAGCGGGGCGAGGAAGAGGAGTTTTTTGAGATCAGGACCGAGTGGTCGGACAGAAACATTCTGTATCTCCACCGGAGTTATTCGGATTTAGGAAGGACTGTTCAAGAGGCTCGTGGAATCCTTCCCCGAGGACAGAGGAAATCTCGCCCAGTCGCCTCTCATAGATGGTGGGTTTGTATCTGTGTGCTGTAACGCATAATAACATTGACACGGAATGGCTTAGCTTACGTGCGAAAGTGGATGCCATAGCATTTATGTGCGTAAACATCATAAAAACCGCTTTTGTTGTATGTCACTTGTGCTGCAGTTTGCTAAGGATTTAACTAAAGAGAACGCAACTATGCTTTATCATATAGAGGGACCACACAATAAATACACGTTAAAACTAATTTCTGGTGAATAGACCAAGCAAAAAACAAGTAACAATAAATACATTAACTTTTTTTTTAGATTGGATATCAACAGGTCAGTGTCACGTAGAAATCCCGAATGATTTTCTACTGAAATCACAATTTTTAAGGAATTTGACGGTTCAGACGACGGGTCGTCTTTGCACCCATAGCGCATTTCTCTTATATTTACGTACTGCGCGTGTGATCTAAATGCGCGTCCGTTAATAATGCAAGCTAGTCTGATACGCGAAACCAAACCGCCAAGTTGGCCATTTGGAATAACCGATTACTCAACAAAATTGACTGCTTTCTCAGTTCGGGAACAAGACAACATTTGACTCAACACTCGACTCGTCATTCTGTACTTCTGAAGAGTCCAGTTACAGTGAAATTTCTATCAATACGCATGACTATTATACCAAGGGAAAGCTCGAACGTCGCCCCCTGGTGCATGTACTCGTAACTTCAGAGCGGCCGGTCAACTTTCTAACCGTTAGTCTTTGCCTCTTTGATATAACATTAATATTTATTATCCCAAACATTTTTTTTAACATTCAAGCGATTTCAGAAGCAGTTTAAAAAGACGCACCTTTTTATATGTGGTTATAACTCTAACAGTGTAAGCAAAATGAATTAAGTTCCAGCGTTCTTACTGAACATAGTCAGAAAGAAATCATCAGCCACTTCCGAGTGGACTTCTAAGTGACCTGCTTTGTCGTCGAGGAGAGAGGAAAACTCGAAACTGGGCTCCTTTCTTGAATATACATTCCTATCAGTTCATCATTTTCTTTGACTTCCGTCCTCGTGCAGGGCAGCTTATACAGAATACATGGAATAACTTGCCAACTGTGTGTACCGTTATTGGGTGTTTGCTACACCAGTTCAGTTGCTGAAGAAAATAAACGCTCCCCACCTTGCGATTTTAACCTGGCTGTCTACGGACACGGGTGCACTTCCCTAACCGCTGTACCACACTGCTCCATTAGCTGCGTGCTGTCTGAAGCACCAATCATCAGGGCTGTTTGTGATTTACAGGTGCCCTGCCCGGTTTTCAGGTTGCGTCCAGTTGAGGTACGCACACGCGTTTGTGCAAATTCTGCAATCTTCACAGTCGTTACACAGGCGGGTCGAGTAATGCTGTACATGGAGAAATGGTTTTTAAGTAAAGTCTGGCAGCAGGAACTGGTCCTAATGGACTCCATTTCTCATTCGCTTAGACACTCTTGGCCCCTAGGGTGAAAGATGGAGTTGGCTGCGGTGTCTCGGGCAAGACTGCCCTATAGAGTGGGGGGGGGGGGGGCAGCTGTCTTCCAGCTGAGTTAATGTCGGGGGGGGGGGGGGGGGGGGGGGGGGGGGGGGGGGGGGTTTGGGAAGATGCACTGTAGGGAGGGATGGCCCCTGTCCTCTGCTTTATGTAGTGCCTTTTTATCTCAAACTAGTGAACTGTGATGGGGGTAGTGACTCACCTCACCACAACGATACGGCACCCACCAACGAGACTTGTACCCCAAAATGTATCCAAACCAAGGCAAAGAACTTTGGGAACATTGTGGGTTTCTAAATGGCAGGGCTGCCTAACCCTGTTCCTGGAGATCTACCGTCCTGTAGGCTTTCACTCCGATCCGGACAAAGTACACCTCATTCAACAGCTAGCCATCTTGTTGTGCTGCTAATTAGTAGAATGACGTGTGCCAAATTAGGGTTTAAATGAAAACATATAAGGATGGTAGATCTCCTGGAGCAGGGGTTGGGCAGCACTGCTAAACAGGATGCTGTAGTATCGACATTCTTCTCCTGTCCAGTATTGCCAACTCTCAATGGATAAATTAGCTGCATTATTGAAATAATGCCATTTGATGATGCTGTGCGCTAAGTGTACAAACCCTTTAATGTTTTGGAGTTTGTCTGCCGGGACATGGAACCATATTTTTAAAAACTGAAACCGTTAGTCTCACTGTTCACCTCTTTTCCTTTCCTCATGTAAGGTTCCTTCCACATTTGTCAGCTTCTTTGCTGTCACACGGCACTGTCCACGTTGAGCCCAAGGACACACTTTTTTTGTGAAGAGTGTCACAAGGAAAGAACTGACCAATAAGGGCCTGTCCTTAATTTACTTGAACGGAAACCGACCAATCAAATGGCGCTGTAGGCGTAAACGGCTTGTCAGATGAAAAGCGCGTCTTGTTGCGTTAAGCAGAACCTGGTGGCGATTGCAGTACTCTTTTCACATGACAGATTCCCCATTTGGTTCGCCACACGCGCGAGGAGGGCCACACTCTCGGTGTCTCTGATTTCTTACCCTCTCTGTTGTCATAGCTCTCTGCTGCGTTATGTCCGATTCAGCAGTATAGGATGTGGTTTTTTTTTGTATGTGAGGTTATATATTAAATCATGTTGTATTGCTGCTGTGGAATTAGCTGAGACAGCAGAGAACGGTGCCACACTGGGGCGTCTTGCGCTCGTCTGTCGCGTGCTGTTGCCGCACTGGACTGTGGGTAAACGGTAATGCCTTCGGAGGATGGGTTAATGTGCAGGTTTAGTATGCGCCGCACCTGAATCAGTGGGTTTCATGGGACGTTGATGAGTGCAGTCCCTAATGCCCTTCTCTGCCTGAGGTCGATATTTAATTTGCATCCCTTTTTAATTGCATTTGAGATTAACCCTTTGATGAGTAGCTTTTTGAATAGGAGGAGTGTAGCACAGTGGGTAAGGAACTGGGCTTGTAACCGAAAATCGTTGTAGGTTCGATTCCCGGGTAGGACACTGCCGTTGTACCCTTGAGCAAGGTACTTAACCGAAATTGCTCTGGATAAGAGCGTCTGCTAAATGCCTGTAATGTAATGAATAGTTTTTTCCCCCACAAAGTTCTGAGTTAGGGTTCTAGAACTCCCTTTGCTTTCCGTAACCAGTAGCGATTGTTACATCAGTATTTAGAATATACAGTTAAGGACATTCCAATCACATGTTTGTGATCTCACACCTTAAAGGGTTAATGATGGGCAGTGAACGAGTGGCTGAAGCTCTGTTGCCACGGCATCATTTCTGTTCCTGCGCTCCCTCATGGTTAAGTGACATGTAAAAGCTAAAGATAAAACATTTTGGATGAAAGCTCCAACCAGCATTTTGGCTGAAAGCTCCAACCATCTATGAGATCATCTCCCTGGACCATCTAAAAAGCAATGTTTGGAAAGTTTTTGGATTCCGTGTAGCTCAGGGGAGAAGATTCGGCAGAAGGGCGCAGTAGTTTTGCAGAATTTCTGTGAACTGGTGCTCGGATATCCAACGATGCCTTGTGACCTGAGGTCCACTAATGCACTTAGCGATCCAGCAGAGTTCAGAGAGATGACTGAGTCTGAGGCACCAGTGTTTAATCAGCCAATCACAATGGCTTGTTCTCCTCCTGATCCACGCAGCCTTTGTCTGCTGTGGGCCACAGGACCATCATGCACCACAGCCCTGGTAAACGTGTGTGTAATTATTACGGCCTCAGAATTCTTCCTCATGTTAATATAATGCTATATGTTCCAATATGTTTTGAATGGTTACATTTTTAAGGAAAGAATATTCCACAGACATTGTTTTGGGGGATGACCGAGAGCACTAACGCACATACACTCCTCCTGTATTCTCACTTGAAAGACAGTGACTATTTTTCATACTGCAGAGCACACACAATGGTATCAGAGAAGTAGTACTTATCAGAGGAGAGGCCGGTGTCTTGCTGACCACATCTCCTGCTTTTTGGCACACGGTGGGTTGGCATTGAGAGGGTGCTGAAGCAGTGGTGCTCAAGGGGAGCCTTGGTTTATTAGCCCAGTGTGCTAATGAGACTAGTTTCAGATATGAACTAGGTTCAGTTGAAACGTTCATAGCACAGAGCAATGCAGATTGGCTTTAGGTGCATGTGAGGGGCATGGGCTGCCGCCAGGCTGAACGCAGAATGATCGTGATTGGTGGATGACTCGTTTGGGCATCGGTGAACTGGTTTGGTGGAACTGCTGCAGCCCCAGTGATTGATAAGGCAGTGAGATAAGTAAATCGAGAGATGGAAAAGTGAGTTGACTAAGGAAGGCAGGACAGTTTGAATAGCTCCTTTCTACAGACCTTGGGCCTTTAAATAGACAGTATTTACCGGCAAATGCAAGATGCCACCTTAAAGCCTCTGACAGATGCAAGTCCACAAACAGAAAATCGCTTTATTTTTCACTGCTGTCACACATATTTTGTCTTTCCAGTCCCATTACAAAAATAACCGATATCCGATAATGGGCAAGGTAGGCCTTCCATCAGGGCATCGAGAAACTCATTTGCGCAGTTGGTTAACGGGCTCTCGTTTAATCACGTAAGGAAGTGGCAGCTGTGTCCTCGAAGATAAAGGACTTCCGTAAGTCTGGTGCGAGGGAAACACTTATCGCTAACGTCGCTCACGTCCGGGAGAAACCAAAGAGCGACGTCCGTGCGTTTCCGAGATCGTGGAATGCCGGCCACCAAGTCGACCGACCTTGGGTCTGCACGGGAGGGGAAAAAAAAAAAAAAAAAAAAAAATTCCCCTCTGCGTTTTCTCCGGTGCTTTTTCGAACGTGGAACGCAGTGCTTATCCCAGCATTCCCCTTGCACAGTGGCTCCATTGTGCTGCTGTGCCAGTGTTGCACTGAATTCAGCCACTCGAGAGAAAGCTGTACGGCCTACGGTCTGCACGTGAGGAGAAGTGTCCATCTATGGGCCATGGGGGGTCCATGACAAGGGTCGATCCGGTTCAGGATTTTTGTGGCAACTCCTTAATTAACTCAATCATATCTGTCTGACAGGGCGGCACAGTGGTGCAGTGGGTAGCACTGTCACCTCACAGCAAGAAGGTCCTGGGTTCGAATCTGGCCTGGGTAGGCTCCAGCACCACCTGCGAACCTGCCCGGGATAAGCGGGTATCGATAATGGATGGATGGATGGATATCCATCTGACATTTGTATAGACTGCAAGTTTATCCTAAAGGTTTTACTGTTCCTGGCTACAGGAGAGAGCCAGCGTAGTTTATAGAGCCGTCACAACACTAGAACTAAGGTAACTGGTTGGAACAAAAACCAGCACACAGACGGGCCCTCCAGGACCGGAGTTGTGCACCCATGGCCTACAGTGTGTGCATGAGGAGAGATGACGTGCTAGGCAGTGCCTATCCTGCCAGGATCAATGGTTATTATTGTGGTTGACTAACCCCGCTGGGGAGCAGTGGCCTCTGTCGTGCTCTGGCTGCTATGGATCTCCCTGGGCTACAACACTGTTGGCCTGTTACAAATTTTTGGCCAATACTACCGTATGATTGGCACCCTGCTATTCTTAAACACAGTGTTGTGCATCTCTGGAGTGCAATGCTACCGGCCCTACCTGGCTTCAGACGATGATCACACCATACCCTCCAACCACACCACTCCGTTCAGCATCCTCAAGAATAAAGCATAACATTTCTATAAAAAACAAACAAACCAACCCTTCTCTGCTTTTATCCTGCAGGTATTGAGGTGAACACCTGGGTGGTGGCACTTATATGATCATAACTGTACCTATCTCTAGTTCTAACGGTGATTGCTTACCATGTGAAAAGCACTTTTTTGTTAGCATTGGCTAAGAGCATCTCCTAAAGGACTACATTGTAGATTGTAATTTGCTACACCAGCCGAAAGCTCCTGTTGTCCTTCAGTTTTATATAGTTAGAGAAGGTTGTTTGGTGCAGCAGTTTGAATTGAATGTTTGACCTGGAGGCTGTTGGGATGGATTGTTTATTTGAATCACACAACTGCAACAGAACAGATTTATCACATGTGAAATGAAGTCTATGTTCACATAGCCCTGGATGCAGCCATCTGTGAGTAATTTAGTTCAATGTAGTCACACCCGAATTGATTGGTGAGCCCTGATTGCTTCTGTGTATATAGAAAGCTGCCCTTCTTTTATAATCAGACCACTGGATATATTTTTGTGAATGGACTGCAGTGTGTATGACAGTACTCTCGTGAATGGGCTTTGCTTCCTCCCCCTGTCTTCTAGAATGATGTTCACCCAAATGAGGACATGATCAATAGTGAAAAGATCTTAACAGTCAAAGAGAGAGGAATCGTTTCTGATTTACCTCTGAGAGGATGTTGGAGATGTTCCCATTTACTCAACATTACACAAAATGGCAGGCGTACTTTTTCTTGTCAAGTAGGTACTGCACTTACTACAAGCCTCCTCCGGGCTTGGGCTATGTCTGAAACAGTCTCTGCGTCCTCAAAATATGTTCTGTCTCCTAAACATACTGTTTACTGTTTAGTGCATATTGTTTAGCGCATGTTGGGCAGTATGTGAAAAATATCCTCCATACTGTTTTCCAATGGTACGGCTGCAGTGCCATAAGACATCCCGCCCTTGTAGTATAAAGGCCCTGCCTCTTCCTCTCCGATTTATGGGACCTCTTCCTAAGAAGCATGGTCTCCCTTCCTGAAAAGTGTGCTTCCAAATATATACCAGTGAAAACCTGGAAATAAGTATATAATCTGGGGATTTTAAGTACACTACATTCAGAGAGAATTTCCACTACTTAACAACTTTCTCATCCAGCGTACTCAACATATGTGCTCAATAGTAGGCAAGTGTGCTGCTTCGGACATGGCCATTGCCTCTTGTCTGATGTGCGACGCAGGTGGAAACAGCCGGTCAGACAGAAGTCCATCTGTCCACACCCGTCTTCAGGAAAAGTGCGCTGTCTTCCTGTGCATGCTGTCTCGGAATGGCCACTGATCTCTAAGCAGATAAAGGCGGTCGCCTGCTTCCTTTCTACCTCTGGCTTTGTCCGAGCCATTGTGTGCTTGGCGTGGCGTGACACTGGCGGTATGTTTCTGAACTCATTTGCCATTAGGGCTGTCGCAGTTGCATAAGTGTGGCATCTGTTGCTGTTGCTGCAGCTGTTGCTGTGAGCTTGTGAATCCACAGTCCTACTGTGTGTATCACAATTGCATTCACAGTCAGCACACTGCTTTTAATCCTGAGTTTTCCGTAATCCGGAGCTGTATCTCTCCTTTGCACTCATTGTCATACAAAGGGTAACCTCCTCGTCTTATCCCTTTAAGGTGTAAGATCACAAATATGTGATTAGAATGTTCCTTACTGAACATTCTAATGCTGATGTCGCAATCACTACTGGTGACTGAAAGCAATGAAGTTCTAGAACACTGACTTAGAATTTATAAAAAACATTAAAAAAAAAAAAAAAACTACTCTCCTTCAAAGGCTCAACCAGTAATTCCATGTGTCAGTTTCCAGTGATGTGGAAACACATGGCCCCCAAAGAATTGAGCCTGGACCAGCTATGCCTGTGTCCATTCATAAAATAGTCAGATATAAGACTGTAGCTGTGCTAGCCTATTCTGAATATGAGCTTGCTTTATTAAGCCATTCATCACCTCTAAATGTTTTTTTTTAATGTTCACTGGACATCAGGAAGATGGAAGAATGGAACACGAGCTATTAGCAGATGACTCATTCTTTCCCTGTGGTAAGGCTGGGCAGGATTCTGGCTATGTACAGTTGTAATGGCTGTGGTAATGCAAGATGATTCAGATGCACAGTCATAGTTAACTGTCTGTGAGGGCGGCGTTCTCAGGCCAAAGAATAGCCAGTAAAATTTAGCAACCATGTGATTTCAGAACCAAACGTATGAGATCAGCAGCCCACACCCCGTACAGAACCCTGTGGACGCAGTTGAGAATGGACTCAGTCGTCATCATGATGTGCTGCTGTGGCATTTCGCAAGGAGTCTCCAAACCCAGAGGAAATGATTTGTATGGGATTCTTAACAACGGTAGCTACAGACATCACAACGACTGTGCAGTCACTGCTAAGTTACGCCCCACCGGCGATTAGCACTGACAAACACTCCAGTGTCTTTATTTTGGGAACATTACCTCTCAGCTGAGAGCAGATTGACGGGAAACAGAGATGTGCTTTGCACGCCGGTGTTGGAATGGTTTGGGACTGAGAGTTCCTCATTAGTGGTGACTCCACTGTCTACTGTCTGTGCGGCGTTTACATTTGCTGACAGAAACACCCAGCTGTTCTCAGTAGCGCAAAGGGCTTTGAAGGACACGGCTTTGAGAGCTGTGCAGTTGTGCTCTGCTCACTTCGTTCCCCTGTTCATGGTTGTTGGGCCAAGGTCTGCTCACAGTACATCCTGGTGTTTTTGTTTTTACTGGGGGGCCCGTGGTGAGTCTGGGTATTGGCATCCAGGAAGTGCTCGCGGCACACAGGAAGCAGAGAGGGAGATATCCAGGAAGCAGTGAATCAGACATCACTGTGGCTGTGAGGAAGACCACAGAAAGGCACAAGGCTGTTTCATCCCTAGTTTTCCTTTTAGCCATTTTTTTATTTTTTTGGCTAATCCCTCAGGGTAAATGGATGGAAGATGGAGGCCAGTATAAACAACTGTTGTAGTTGTGATGCTGTAGACCAACTATGTTCCAGCCAGAGCCTTGAGTTCAAGCTGACATCTGTAACTGCACCATGTGACCCTTAAGTCTCAAACCCAACTGATCTGAGCAAGGAAACAGTCCCATTCATGCTGCTCATAACACTATGCCTATTAAATGTCAAAACTAGTGCCTAATAATAATAATCACTGTCATCATTCTTATTTGACTGAGCAAACACCCTGAGGATAGGCGACTAATATGGTGTTGTCTAATATAATGTGTCATGTGACACAATTCTAAATATTCTTTTGGTGAAAACACATTTTGGGGAAGCTAGTTGTTGGTTGACTGTGTATGTGTTCTATGTCAGGTGTGTCATACGTTCTGTGTTTTTTCCTCCTGTTGTGATAATTACCTAAGTTTGTCATATCCCATGTTTTGGGCAAATTATGCTGCTCTCAAGCTCCCAGCATGCAGCTCTCTAAGTCAGTAATCTGTGCTATCTGGGAGCTCTTGCTGAGCAAACAAGTGAGGGCCACAACATAAACACGTGCTTCTTAAAATGCATCTTGACCTATTTGACCATAAAGGTCAAGGAACCCGGCAAAACTGAATGGTTGATTCAAGTAGCAACGATCCACCTTTATCCCTTGAATTGCAGTTTTTCCTTCTTTTTTTTTTTCCTGGCATCCTCTCATTTTCAGATTTCGGTTTAGGCCTTTGGCGATAACCTTTGTCTTATCTGGGACTAAAAAAAGCAAAAGGTCACAGGGTGGGCCAGATAATTCAAGAGCTAAAGGCCAGACCCTTCCTGCTCGCTTTGGAACTCACCGTTTCCCTGGCGTCGTCGTCACGGATACGACAGAGGTCTGATTTACAGTTTGGCTTTCACGCGTGTATTCAACCACTGAGAAAGCAGCGGACAAGCTCCGTGTTTTTGTGCGAGGCCGTCTCGTTTGATGTAAAACGGAAGGCTGGCATTTTAATGGGTCAAAATGAGGGACCGGGGCCGGCCAGGCAATTAATGAGGACATTTAAAGGCCCTGATTTATGCTGGCTGTGGGAAAGTTAATTTGAAGTTGGGTGCAGACAGGAAGCCGGATTAAATAAACTGTGCTCCGCGCCCAAGGATCTTGGTTGCAGTTTGATTTAGAAACAACCGCCTTCCAACATATTAAAACTGCTGAAGGTACCCGGCAACCAGGCCGGGTTTCGCAATTAGCAGTTAGCGGGTGTGCAAAAATGTAGATTTAAACGCAGCTGTGGGTAGAGCTGTGTGAAACGGCGCATTGTGAAGTGTGATGTTAATGGCGTGTGTGTGTGTGTGTTTGCGGTGTTCTCCAGGGCTCGTGAAAATCAAAGAAGCCAACGACATTGAGGCCAGACTGAATGAGGTGGAGAGACTGCTGAAGAATGCCATCAACATGCCATGGAAGGTTGGTCTCACACACATACACACGCACACACACAGACAAAAGCACACATGTGCACACACGTGTACACACAGACACACGAGCACGTCTGCGCACACACACGTGTACACACACACACACACACACAAGCACATCCGCGTGCACACACACACACACACACACTGGAATATTTATTCACACACATTTTCACTGAAATACACACACGTTATGCCATTTTATGAGTCTAACGTGGAGTTTGATGTCGAATGGGCTTCTATTGGATGCGGTCGGCGGGGGGGGGGGGGGGGGTTTGCTTACACGGGTATATCTAAATATCTAAATATTGAAGCAAGCAACCTAAAAACTGTCTGGGGTGCACACAAAAGCCTGGGTAGGTGTGAAAATGACCCCAGAAGTGTTATAAAGTGAAATTCCCCTTTAAGTGTTCGCCCTGATGTCATCTTACAGGACAGGTACTGTAAGCTCATCATAATTACAGATCAATGCCGAATAACTGTTGTTCTGCAGTATTCCAGGTCAGAAGTGGTGCTGACGTTCTTCGAGAGGTCACCTTTAGACCAGGTGCTGAAGAACGATAATGTTCACAAGATCCAGCCTTGTTTTCAGAGTCCGGTCAAGATATCAGGTATGCATTCCCCCTTATGTACCATTTGCTGTTTAATTAAACAATACAGCACTTAGGCCGTGCTGTATTGTGAATACAGTCAGAGCCACAGGGTGTTGCTAGGCAGGATGGGAAGTGGAGTACCGGCAACCCCTTGCAGCCATGACTGTATTCAGGATACAGCACGGCCTCGAGTGCCGTATTGCTTTTATAAAACGGTTACAACATATAGAAACAATTAATTGATGACTCAGTATTATTCATATTGGAATATTTGTAAGTGATGCTTTGTGCGCAAAGTGATACTGTTTACAGACAGGCTGTTTGATTAATGGTTCAGATCGGTTTTCCAATCATTGTAGGAAGCGGTCTCAGCCAATCAGAATCCAAGATTGAAACAACCCATTTTATAATTTGCCACAACGCAGGTGCAATAGCACCTTTTTGGGCACCTAGACTATAAATAACTGTGTATAGTGTCTTAATTTTGCTATTCAAAATTCCTAGCTGGAAGACTGGCGTCAAGTCAATGCTTTGCGGTCCGGCCAACTGACTGTGTTTGACTCCACAGAGATCATGAGGTCCAATGGCTTCTGCCTGGCCAACACCGAGACCATTGTTTTTGACGAGGGCCTCCCCCACAGCAAGGAGAGGCCCCCTTCCACAGATTCCGCAGAACACCCGTAAGTCGTCGTCTATCGCTCGTTTGATTTTGTTTCGTTTGTTTGTTTTTCCCTCCCTCTGTCTGCATGCCCTGTTCATCTATTGGCTGGTTTTCCAGTTTCGCTGTCCTCAATTCAATTCATTCCCCCTTCAGTCATTCACTTGTGCACTGATTAACCCACCCATTCTGATATGGCTGTACGGACGGACTTTGCTCTTTGGGTCAGTGTAGCAACAAACGGGCATGGGGGTATTGATGGATTCTGACAGCACAGCACATAAAGTTGAACCACGGCGTCCTCTGGTGAAAGTATCGATCCCCACACGCATTGCATTCGCGAGACAGACTGGATTAAGCCGGCCTTGAATAACCGAAACAACGCTGACCGTGAGTGTCACGCAAGGAAATGGCAGTGGAACCGAAAAAGGACAAATAAATCGTTCTTCCTGAATGTGACCTCATTATGACCACACTGAGAGTTCAGGCTGGTCGTACAGACAGGTGGTCTGAGTCCTGAAAGTATGGGAGAGAGATGGTGAAGACCGTGCGACTGGGATTCTGAAGTGATACTTCCTCTCGGGGGCCCCTCCTCACAGGAAGTGGCTCAGCGTGTCACTTCCTTCCCAGGGAAAAGAGCAGGGAGCAGGGGAGGGGAAACCAGAGCGAGGAAATACATTCCTGTGATGTCAGGGGAGAAAAATGTCAAGAATGGCAGACGGAGAAGACTGAAAACAAAGGCCGTGCATCTTCGTATTGAGAGCTCATACCTCCAGTAACAGGGCACACGCTTAAGGGATTTCAGTGGTCAATTTGGCCAATGTTTGCTTGTTAAGGAATGTTTTGTGCAGAAAAATTTAAAAAAGGTGTGTCAAAGTTGAAATTCCAGGTCGTTTATGAAGCTGTTGTTTATTTACTACTTCCTATTTATAATAACGGGCTTGAGAATGTTAGATCAGGTCATGACGATTATTTAAGATTTAATTTGCTCATTTTTTAACGCTTTTTTATTTTATTTTTATGGCGCAGGTTTGAGAACAGCGAGGAGTTTGTGAGGGACGAGCCGGATAATGGCGATGACGACCCGGAGGCGTACCTCACTAATCTGTCCTACTACCACCTGGTGCCCTTTGAGACTGACATCCTGGAGTGAGGTGCTGCGCAGACGCCCCATCCAGCTGCGCACACTCAGGCTCAGCTGCATTGATGCTGGTCAGGCTGCGCAGATTTTAGTCCGGCTGCACAGCTTATCAGCCTGACTGCGGAGGTCCCGATGTGGAGTGTATCGTGGAGTGTGTTGCAGAATGAGCTTTTGGCAGTGATGTCACCCCCACCTGTTTTTGAAAAGGGTGGGGTCGCTGTCCCGTATTGCTTGGTGCTTCAGGGTCCTCCCTTGAGGAAGGATTGGACTGGGGATTAGGAAGTTGGGAAGTCAGGCCTTAAAGAAAACTAACACAGCTGGTTTGGATTTTTGGTCTTTTCCAGAAAAGATCTGACCCTGACTTCTGTACCCAAACAGAGTCATATGCTTAAATAGACCTGAGCAAAGAGAAGCTGTCCTCTCATATTTAACACCACCAATGTGCCTTGCACCCGTATCTTCATACCCAGGGGCTGAATGTCCCGTATTGGGATGGGGAGCACGACTGGGCTCCACAGAACCCTTGGCTAATCGGAATTGACCCCTCCAGGATCCCCAGTACCCCAAAGGCTAACACGAAAACGGAGGGGAAGCTGGTTTCCATTGGGCTGCTGGTCCCCAAAGACATGACTGTCTGTGAATCCCTGTTCCTGGACCGTACCCTGTTAGGTGATCGCACACATGCAGAAACAAAAATCCAAATAATAATATAAAGAACATGGAAGCTTTGTTTTAAAAGCCATAAAATAGCACAGCCTCGCCCTCAGAATCCCGGGATGGATTTGTTCTCTTGTGAAAGCTGTCCTCAGTGTGAAGTCATTGTTGAGAATGCAGTGGGAGCTGGAGTCCTGCTTATCCCACCACAGATCTACAAGCCACTGGCTTTTTTTAGGGGACAGCGGCTTTGTTATGGAAGGGCATGTCAAAACTGTCCTCATTCTTTATCTACTTTATCCACAGAGAGCACACACCTGTTGTTTAGACAACTGGAAAACAATCTGTTCACGTTACTCTGGAGATGAAAAGAGCATATATGTAAGGTCATCTAACATCTTGAATATCCAGATTCGTTCAGTGTAGATCTTACTAAAACCATAAACAGGATGACATTGTAACAGCTGAAAGGATTTGATGGCCAATCGTTTGCCTTATATTTGCTTTATTAATGCTGCCTGCAGCCTGATGTGTAGATATTGGGTGGCACGATGGTGCAGTGGCACTTTCTGTGTTGAGTTTGCATATTTTCCCTGTGTCAGCGTTTCCACCAAGTACTCCCACAATCCAAAGACAGCGGCTGACTGTGGGGGGGCGGGGGGGGGGGGGGGGGGGGGGGGCATTCACAGAGTGTTACTGTAAAAGAGCATGCGTGCTCAGTCAGCCCGCCCTGTATGACTAAAGGTTGTGCCAGCTTCCATTGGGCTGTTTATGCTTTGAGTGGAGTGCAGAGCCCCCTTCAGGCAGACTGTGTCTTCTTCAGCTGTAGTACCTGTCGTACACAGTAGGTGCATTCAGGTGCATTCAGCTGTGCAGCCGTTCCTTTAACTGGAGTATCTGTCCCCTCACTGTGATTTCGTCTCTCTGGCTTAACAACAGATGGGCTAGGTTGACTATTAAGTCATGTGAAAAATTTTAATTAGAAATTTTTTTATCTGTGAGAAAATAACCTTTAACAGTCTAGGAGAGTATTTGATTTATTCTCTTTCTTTTTAAAATCAGTTAACTTGCAAGCAAGCTAAATACAGTGCATATCGTGTGATATGTGCGTGCGAATGTGTAAGATATGCTTCAAGTAAAACATTTTGCCAATCTTTCGGTGTAACTGCTAATTGTCAGTTGCATGGCTTGTATTGAAAGGAGGTAAAATGGACAAACAGTCTGGGTACGCAGGCTGAGAATGGATTTTTCGACTTTCAGATTTTTGACGAGTTTATTTTGATCTGTAGGAGTCTGAATGAGTCTGTGTAATGAACTCTGCAGCCTGCGGTGTCTGTGTTTGCTAGTTACTTGTGCAACACAGACAGTCCTGACTTCTCGGCTACAGATTAATAAGTGTTATCATTGACCACAGTCGTTTATCATAATTAGAATTAAAGACAGAGGACAAATAAGATGTGCTTTTATACTAAGATGTTAATTTAATAAAATATGTAAAATAGAAAAAAGATAATTTATTTTTTTAGGCACAGTCTTAACAAGATTAGCTTCAAATGGTTTGTTTATCACTGAATCCCATATCTTCATTTGCATTGTACTTTCTGCTGTGCAAAGGCAACATTTGATGAATTCTGCAGTGGAAGAAACATTGAAATTAAAATTACCCACAATCCTACTTGATAATCAGTTTTCAGAAGAACATTGATAAATGTTGAAACAGTGTTATTTATATAAAGCCTAATAAAACCACGGAATGCTTTGATCAATGAATAGCATGTAATGTGTATATTAAAATATTTCTAATAAAAAAAGACATTAAAATGATTGAATGTGCTTCTAGGTTCTCTTTCAGTCTTTTTCAACTTTTTATTTTCAAGTTTCAGGGTGACAGTCCTTTTCATTAAGGTCAAAGTGAATGTAATCTGCATATTGCCAGGAAATCTTAATGTGCATGTTGATGAAAACATCTATATCACTTTTAAGACCATTTTCACTTCTTGCCATGGCTTAGTTCAAAGGGCCTTTTAACCAATTATATGTGAAACACTGCCCCCTGTGGCTAAAATTGGTCACTTACTGCTCTGAAGTTCACAAAACAACAGTAGTTCTATTCTTTTTTGAAAATGCTGATCTGCTAACAGGATAATAATGACCTTTTTGTCAATTAAAAACATTTCTGATATTTTCTGTTTTTTCCTTGAATGACTAAAGCACTGTTGTAATACAACAGTTGTCTGCTCTAAATTTATTTGGGAAAATCAGCTCCCTCTCGCAACAAGATATGACAAACACATCGTCACACCAGCAAAATCAATATTAAATAATCTTTATCCATTGTGCTATAAATGGTCTGCTTCTATCTGGTTGATGATACAGAGTACCTAAATTTAGATAGCGGATGGCAAAGATAATTTTCTCTCCTAAGCCAACATCAATAAACCAGGCTTAAAAGGACTATGATACAGTATATGTTGTTCATTGGTGTTATATGATTATATCCCATTCATGGATATTTATTCACTCAATTATTCACCATGTATTGTCTTTATTATTTCATTTAAACAAATATTTATGTAAATACGCATATAAATTTGTAACAAACTAATGCTCAAGCTAAGCTAAGCTAAGCTCAGCGAAGGTGCTCTTTATCCAGTCATTCCCAACTGGAATTATGACAAACGGATGACTGTAACTGAATTGCTTCAAAAACAAGTCATCAAAATGAAGATAATTTCATATCCTGATGATTACTGTACCTACTGCCAGCTGTGAAATCATTTGACCTCTTGAGTCATAAATTAATACATGTATAAAAGTATCAGAACCTTAGAAGATGATGACTAACAAGCCTTCAGCTCTGGGTCAGACGGAGAGGTCGGCTGTACTGGGATGACCGCCTGTTGTCGGTGACTCTGCGACGCTCGGTGCTTCCTGTAGGTGGAACGGGGCTGCGTCAGTATCCAGGTCAGTAGGCACCACACACTAGGTGGGAATGCTTTTTTTTTCCTTCTTACTCCCGCGGGAACAAACATCGCGCCCTACATTTGCACCACGCGTTGCTGTTATTGATCGGCACTGTGTGGTCACTCAGACAATCCATTTTCAGGTCATTTTTTTTTAGGCCGAAAAAGTGCACTTTTATCAACGGCTAACTGGGCCAGCATCGGCGGATAAGCTTTTCCTGTTTACTGGCCTATATTTCCTAGGCGGTGATTGCCCGTCCGCGAGAGAAACCATTTAAGGTCAGCAAGAATTGTAAAACAACCCACATTCCCGGAAGAAATTTCTCTCAAGGTGCTTCGTTCCAGAATTTGAGCTTTTGTCGAGCAAGACCTTCCCTTTGTGCAAACGGGGTCATCGATCTGTGTTCGGACTGGTTCCGCTCTTATTGGGTCAATGGCACTGTTATGACACGGACATCAACCGATCACCACACGGAAGCATAAACCAGACCAGCCAAAGGAACAGCCGATAATTTGCCGTCACGGCATTGATCAGTATATAAAGAGCGGACGCTTTGGGAGCTGTGGGCAGTTGGTGTGGAGAAGGCAAACACTGCAGTGCTGATGAAGAAGAACACATTGGAAAACCTGCCTGGTCCTGTTTCGTCACTCATTTGAAAAGCTAAGCGTCCACAAGAACCAGCGTCCGCTGCTTCTGTATTTCCACAACGTGCGCCGCCTCACAAGTTAAAAAAAGGAACCTTCGTAATCATCAACACACTTCGCCCCCGAAAAAGTGGTGCCATGAATTACCACTCTGCCAGAATGGGTGTCGGCTGCCGCCCGGGCCACCACGACTGCAACGGGACATTTAGGGAACCCTTGTCCGCCAGGAACTACCGGCTGCCGGACCGCCATTACCACCACCCGACCGCCGTCCCCCCCCACCCCCAGCTCCTCGACCCGCCCCACTTTCCCGCCGTGGACGTCCCGGACCACGCCCACTACATCATCGGCGCGGTCATCCTGGCCGTGGGCGTCACGGGGGTGCTGGGCAACGCCCTGGTGATCTACGCGTTCTGCCGGAGCCGGCCGCTGCGCACGCCGGGGAACATGTTCGTGGTGAACCTGGCGGCGGCCGACTTCCTCATGTCGCTGACGCAGTCGCCGGTCTTCTTCGCCGCCAGCCTGCGCCGCCGCTGGGCGTTCGGCGAGCGCGCCTGCGAGCTCTACGCCTTCTGCGGCGCCCTCTTCGGCATCTGCTCCATGGTGACGCTCGCCGCCATCGCCGCCGACCGCTGCCTCGCCATCACCCGGCCCCTGGCCTTCCTGGGCGGGGTCACCCGCCGGCGGGTGGGGCTCGTGCTGGGGGGCCTGTGGGCCTACTCCCTGGGGTGGAGCCTGCCGCCCTTTTTCGGGTGGAGCGCCTACGTGCCGGAGGGGCTGCAGACGTCCTGCAGCTGGGACTACATGAGCTTCACCCCCTCGGTGCGCGCCTACACCGTCCTCCTCTTCACCTTCGTCTTCTTCGTCCCGCTGGGGGCCATCGCCGCCTGCTACCTGGCCATGTTCCGGGCCGTCCGGACGGCCCAGAGGGAGGTGCGGGAGCTGGGCTCCGGGGAGACGCAGAAGGCCTACGAGCGCGTCCAGAGCGAGTGGAAGATGGCCAAGGTGGCCCTGCTGGTCATCCTGCTCTTCGTGGTCTCCTGGTCGCCCTACTCGGTGGTGGCCCTGACCGCCACGGCGGGCTACTCCCACCTGCTGACGCCCTACATGAACTCCGTCCCGGCCGTGATCGCCAAGGCCTCGGCCATCCACAACCCCATCATCTACGCCATCACCCACCCCAAGTACCGCGCGGCCATCGCCCGCTACGTGCCCCTCCTCCGGCCTGTGCTGCGGGTGCGGGACAGGGACCTGCGCTCCTCCTTCAGCTCCGTCAGCGGCGCCTCCTCCTCCTCCCGCCGCGCCACCCTCACCAGCCAGAGCTCCCTGGGGGGCGGGGCCCGCGCCACGGGCCGCTGGGGCAGGTCGCGCCTCTCGTCCGCCTCGGACACCGAGTCCTGCTGGGTGGAGAGCGAGGTCGACGGCTCCTCCTCCTCCACCGGCGGCGGCGGCGGCTCCCTCCCCGTCACGCGACACGCCTCCGCGGAGGTCCTCCGGGAGGGGGAGCAGCCGAGGGGGCGCGCCCAACCCCGCCTCCAACGCGGCCGCCGCCGCGGTGGGGGACGAAGACGTCCCAGACGGGGGCGTGCGGTGCGACGGGAAAGCTTTCCTGCTCGCCGGGAACTGAGAGAACGGGCGCAGGTACGTTTAGGCGGCGTAATAAAACAAGAGCCTTGTCTTGATGGTGAGTCGCAGTTTAACCCTCTGAGGTGTAATATCACAAATATGTGACTAGAACTTTCCCGACTGAACATTCTATTACTGATATAACAAACACTGCTGGTGACTGAAAGCAATGGGGTTCTACAACACTGACTTAGATTTTTTAAAAAGTAATTCCAAAAAAAGGGAATTAAATAACTCACTCAGTGATGCATACATGTCTGTTTCACCTTTCCCAGCTATTTAGGTCATTGCAGGCCTGTAATGTATAAGATCTGGACACAAAGTATGTTGTTATGTGCATAAATTTATGTTTGATGTTTGACATTGTATTTAACTGCATCTTCTAGGAAAATTAGCTGAAGTACTTTGGACAGGTTTCTCTACGCACCACGATGAACTGCCAAAATTAACCTAATAAATGAACTGTAAAGTAAGATAAAGTCAATGATTCTGTACAGTTGCTCCTCATAATGAGTTATGATGGCAATTCTCTAAAATGTATTTTTTGAAATGGTCCATACATTTTGCCATCATCATCTCTGCCAATGTCTTTTTTCATTTTTCAGGCCCAGCATATTTCATTTTATATTGTAGCAATACATTCTATTAGATTGTTTGATGTGTCTAGCTGAATAAACGAGATAATCTGCCACATTTGTGTAATAAAAGCTTCATGTGAATGTAATTTGTCTTTCAATAAAGAATTTAAATGACACTGATATTCAGCTCTTTTTTTCAACAGCCATCATCGAGCTGCATGTGCGCACTATTAATATCACTTAGGGAGTATTTTACTTATTTTACTTTGTTTTAGTTTAGTACTGCACTTAAGTTTGGTTTAGTACTACACTCAAATGTGTAATCATTGTTACTTGTGGAACCCATACTGTAGCCTATATAATAAGGAAATGCATGATTAAAAATTTCTCAAAATATCCTTATTTATTATTAGAACCATATCGCATAAATTCATTAATGTGGAATCACTATACAAGTTGACATATTTAAAGCATGTTGTTCTGCTATATTGGGGCATAACTGGTTTTAGCATGATTATTATTTCCTGTTGTGTCTTTCTGAATGTGGAGACCAGTCCTGTACCCTGACTTTTCCAGAGCTTTTCATCTCAAGGACACCTATAAGGTTTTGGTATCACAGAAAATAAGCTCATAAACGAACCCACTGCAATCTATCTTTCATCTCTCATTCAAAATGCAATCAAGACCGTTATCTGCGCGTAGAATTCATATTCGTCGAGGCGCGCCTTGCGCTTGCTTGCGCGCATGCTCGGAAAAGCGTCACTTCGTTTGGCTTCCTGTTCACATTGTTTTCATTCGGAAAGATGGCAAAAGAAAAAGCTGCCTTGACTTGTGCAGGTAATGTAACTTCATAAAGCACAACTGCGCTGCAATGTAAACATGCTGTTTTGTTTTCTTTCGAAGTGTATCATCAAACTAGCTGGCTAACGTTACAGTATGTCCATCCAGTTAGCTATCTTGCTAATTGCAGGAGGCAATCTCCCTCTCCTAATAGGTGCAATTTAGCTTAGCTACTCGCTAATAACTTTTGATTTGACTGAGTTTGTTTATGTTTTTTTCTGTTTACAGTGGTTTTATTTAATATAGCAGCGTCGTTAGCCTATGTGGAAGACCTCGATGACAAGTAAGTGGTCTAATTTAAAAGGGCGCTTTGAAATGGTTTATTTAGGTGTTCAATTTTCATCGCTTGTATTGCATATGCATGCAAAAACATGGCATCAATACAATGACGTCGGAGAGAAAAGTATCGGGAACACAATAGCTGAATGGACGGATGCGCTCCAAGATGAGTTTGGTACAGCCTTCAACCCTCAGGCAGAAGGTCTTCGTTCAGTTTTTACATAAGGTTACCTAGCTGATGCTAGGTCGTCATGTTATAATTTTGTTGTCGTTTTTCAGCGCTTATTTGTAGCTGACGAGTTAGCTGTTCTTCGGCTTCAGTAGTGCACATCGCCTGCTGCGAATGTTAACGCATCTAGCCAGATTCAAGGTTATGATTTTAGATTAAAGATCGTGTATGAGATGCATTCATACAGCATGCTTATTGAAGCTGCATTACAGTCATCCACGTGGTAGGTAAAATTTCACCCCTGTCACTGTGTCTCAAAAGCATTTTTGTTGTTTAATATATTGTTTGCTTTTCAAAGGGCCAAACTCCAAGCTGTTACAATTCTGTGCATACATGCAAATGACTTGTCTGCAATTGCTCACCTGTTTGTTGTGCTAATCATATCGTTCTTCATATTGTTGTGTTGCAGGTTTAAAGATGGTAGGATGGATGACGTGTGGCTGGTGAAAGTAAGTAATTTAAGACTTTCACTGTCACCAGGACCACATACGCTAGTGGTCTGGGGAAAACTCTTGAGTGTTTTTCCTGGCTATGCTGCCCATCAGCCAGTCCTGGAACTGATGCATGTTGTGCTCAGACAGACATATGGACACTGGACACTGATAGATGTACAAAATGGCCAGCAAATAGAAAATGTAACTTAATTCAGTTGGAAATGGAGTTATGGCAAGACTAGCAGACAAGTACCCATTGACATGCATTCACACAAACTGACATATGGGCTATAGTGTGATGGAAGAAGTGATGAATCCAAGCATGGAAAGAGACAGGAAATGACATCATTAAGCACCGCAACCCTCTGAAGAGTAGGGTTTTTTTTTTTGAATGCTTTAGCTCAAAAGTCTTAGTCAGTGTGTTCTAGAACTCCATTACTTTCAATCAGTGATTGTTACATCAGCATCAGAATGTTCAGTTAAGAACATTCTAATCGCATACACGTGATCTCACATCCTACTGGGTTAGAGGTAGCTGACGCTGTCTCTCGTGTGAATGGTTGTGTTGCAGTTCTACGCCCCGTGGTGCGGGTACTGTAAGAAGCTGGAGCCAGTGTGGCATGATATTGGGGCGGAGCTGAAGAGCTCGGGGTCCATTATCAATGTGGGCAGGATGGATGCCACAGCGTACTCCAGTAAGTCACCTCCATGCCATGCACCCTGCTGCGGGTAGCTGACCCACACTTCTGCACTCATACATAAATGCCTGCTAATGCCGCTTGAAATCCCTTCTTTATTTGGCCTGTCATACAGCAATGGATTGCCGACCTGTGTATTCCTGCCTCTTGCCCAAATGCATGCTGGGATAGGCTCTGGCCCCCCACCACCCTGACCATATTTCCATAAAAATACAGCTGTAAACGGCAAATACACTACATGGCCAAAAGTATGTGGACAACTGACATCCAACATCTCATCCAAAATAATGGTCATTAATATGGAGTTGGTCCACCCTTTGCTACTATAACAACCTCCACTCTTCTGGGAAGGTTATACTAGATGTTGGAGCATTGCTGCAGGGATTTGCAACCATTCAGCCAGAAAAGCATTTAGTGAGCTTGGGCACTGATTGGGTGATTAAGCCTGGCTCGCAGTTGGCTTTCTGATTGATCCCAAAGGTGTTGGATGGGGTTGAGGTCAGGGGGCTGTTCAGGCCAGTCTAGTTCATGCACACCGTTCTTGACAAAGCCGTTTCTATATAGACCTTGCTGTGTGCCTGGGGGCATTGTCATGATGAAACAGGAAAGGGCCTTCCCCAAACTGTTGCCACAAAGTTGGATGCACAGTAAGATTAACCTACATTGGAGCTAAGGGGCCTAGCCCAAACCATGAAATACAGCCCCAGACCAAGGGGTGTCCAGATACTTTTGGTCATATAGTGTATCAATAGAGTTGCAGAGTTGCTCCTAACAAAAACAAATCAGTTATTGTAATGAGGCACGCAGGAACTTTTAGCGATGGGTGAAGATTTGGTTATATTGCACTTCGCCGATGACGCTGCGGTGCGTTTGAAAGCCCCCCCCCCCCCCCCCCCCCCCCCCCCCCCCCCCCCCCCCCCCCCCCCCCCCCCCCCCCCCCCCCCCCCCCCCCCCCCCCACCCCCCCCCACCAACCCCCCCCCCCCCCCCCCCCCCCCCCCCCCCCCCCCCCCCCCCCCCCCCCCCCCCCCACCCCCACAGAAACGACGAGCGTGACGCGCGGTCGGCGTTCCAGATGGCCCTACCGCGTCGTCGGCTCCTCTCCGGGGGGGTATTTTCCCCGCCAAATCCCTTCTAAGTCCCTCATGTCTGCTCCCAGGAGTTAATGAGGCTGCTGTCGTTTTAAGCGCGGTTTGGCGGATCAGCCCGGTCCGGTCCAGTCCAAATCCTGCCGCGGTGGCTATTTATAACGACCGGGGAGGTGGCGACGGCCAGGATCGCGTCCGTGCCAACGAGATTCTCTCGCCCTCTCGCGCTTTTCCCCCGTCCTCTGGACTACCCGTCGATGGATGTCATTTCTCAATCGGGGGTCAATGGATTCTTTGTTGTGTTTGTAATGATTCATGGATATTAGTAATGGGCGTGGTGCTCTTCAGTAATGCTAACACAATGGTGACAGGTAGCCATAGTGATTAGCACTTGGACCAAAAAGTAAAAACAAAAATAAATGTTGCAGTGTGGGTACAGCAGATGTTTATGAGTAGGTGGGTAACATCATCACAAAAATTACTTTTATGGGCTGTAGATTACAGCTGGGCTGCACAAACCGTGCACAGATGGTGAAACTGCTTCTTGGACCTATGACACACGAGGTTTGAATAGAACAGTTTGCACAAGCACGAGGTTTAACCCTATGAAGAGCAGGTTTTTTGGAATGTTTTTTTTTTTTCAAAATTCTAAGTCGGTGTTCTAAAACTCCATTGATTTCTGTTACCAGTAGTGATTGTTACATCAGCACTACAATGTTCGGTTATGAAATACGAGGATAGTGGGAACCGAATTAAGAGAGTGTTTCTCTGTGTTCTGATTTCATGTTATTTTCAGTGGAGGTTTCCCTTAAAACTAGCCTGAATAAATGTTCAGAGTGGAAGGTAGACGCACATAGTACCAGTACAGTGTATGGAGTGTGAGCAAAGCTTGCTGTGCTTCTTAACGAAGCTAATAGAGGGCATGTGGTCACATTACGGTGTACTATTGTTGGGAATTTCACACAGATATGGTCATTCTGTAAGGGATTCCATTATTCTGGTGTGAAGAAAAATACTTCAATCATGACCGTGGGTCATAAGGCTTTATGTTGCCGTTTGTGGAAAACGTATATATTGAAAACATGAGTATTGTGTTAACTTTGCACCGGGTAATGTGATTTATTTAGTGGTTTATATAATAAGCTAGCCATTGATGACAGTTTGGAAAACACTGTGTTGTAATAAAAGGAAATGTAATCTCTTCTAGGTGTCGCGTCTGAGTTTGGAGTCCGTGGCTACCCCACTATAAAGCTGTAAGTCTGGACTTTGTCAGTTTGTTTTCTAGCACCAGTGTTTTTAGGTGCTGGGTTTAGCACCTAGACATACTGCGATTGCTGTTGTAAGACAAACGGATCTTGGCCTACATTCAGAAAAATGTGTGGCATTAATAGTCTGGAATAACTGGTTTTTAGTACTTCTGAAAGGTATTCATAAGCGATACACAAAAAACAAATAAACTAATATGGCTCGCTTGGGGATAGTTTGAAGATTGGAGATGGTAGATAATTTGCGTGCCTGGTTGAGACCAGTCCCATTTCAAATCAGTGAAGGAAATCAATAGAAATTAAATTCATGAATTGAAAAAGAGTTGAGGATTTTTCAGTCCCTCAACTGAATTTGAATTGTTTCCTGAATTGAATTGAAATGGACACAATACAGCATGTGCCACCTGCAGTCTATTTACTTAACCCCCTGTTACTCAAATCACGGTCCTCACGGGCCACGGAACTGCTGGTTTTCCACCCTCCCTTTACCTGCGAGTCAGGTGTAAAGACAGTCTGCCCAATTGGTAGCACTATTTGAATCAGTTAATTACCCGGGAGAAAAGAAAACCAGGGCTGGATTTGGATTCGAGGGCCGGGATTTGAGTATCTGTGACCTTGCCATTCAGTACTACGACCCCACTGATTGTGCACTGTGAGCCAGCCAGTATTATTCTGTCCGGCTCTTTGCACTGACTGGGATTGCCGCCCTGTCCTCGGAGCGCTTTTCTGTAACCGACGGTAACCCTTTTTTTTTTTTTTTAACAGGATAAAGGGAGACCTGGCCTACAACTACAGAGGGCCCAGGACCAAGGATGACATCATCGAGTTCGCCAACAGGGTGGCGGGGTAAGGAGGCGCGGCTGGGCCCTGGTGTTCCTCGTTCGTCGGGGGTTTTTTTTACGTCGTGCTGCATCGTTCTGTCCGACGCCTTCGGCTTCGGGCCTGCGGCTGCATTTGCTCCCGCCCCGCCGTTAGCATTCGCGAATAGCCGCGATGTCTCGCCGCCGCTTTCCAGTCTACGAAATGCTAGTGTGAAGTGAGCCAGCCGTATAAAAAGGCCTTTATGTGAGTTGGGGCCTGGCTGGGCAGTGGAGAGTAGGCTGTAGCATCACCTGCTACACGCGCCTCATTTAGACAGTCAAGCCTCTGCTCTGCACACACTAGTTCAGTGCCTTCCAAACTTTTTCGTTCAACCCCCCCCCCCCCCCCCCCAAGTTCACACTCACCACACCCTGCACCCTCCCCCCCATGGTGTCTCTGTGCCCCCCCCCCCCCCTTTGGGAAGTGCTGCAGTAGTTGTGTATGTGGTGCAGCCCGGTGGTGCCACAGCTGCACAGCTCAGCTAGATAACTCCAGTGTGAGACCTGGGCTGCTGCCTGCTCAGATTAATAGCAGGGCATTGATTAATCGATACGGCTAAAGCTGAGATATGTCAGGAGGTCTGTCAGACAGTTTGTTCTTTTACTGTGTCCTGTCTGCTTCACCCCCGATCACAGTTCATCATCACTCTTTCCTTGGCTGTCTTGTTGTATACTTGATTGTCTAGTTGAGTTTATTAATGTGTGCACTTTTAAAAAAAGTTAAAAAGTTAGTTAGCAAGCATTGAAACTTGTTCCTAAAAAGAGAGATAATTTGAAAGATGATAAAATTTGGACATTTGTTTGTTTGATATTTTTCAGATTTTGAACATTTAACATGCATTAAAATGTGATGAATTGCAGTGGTTAATTGTTTTTACATGTATTCTAGAGAAGATAATCAAATGCAGTGTAATCTAAAATCCTTTAAGAGGCCTATGGATTGGTTCACTTTTTACAGTAGTGAACACATTCACGACATGTTACACTTGTTCTTGCATGTTTTTGTGGCTGGCTTTCTTTGTTGCCACTAGGTGGCGCCACATACCAATAAATTTAACTGCTGCACTTTTCTGATGAATGGGATCACCTTTCAGCTCAGTGTTCGCTGTCAAACTGCAGCCTAGCCCTGAGAGGAATATCTCTCCAGATTGCTCCCATAAGAGAACCTCAGGTTAATTGCCCTTTGTGTGTGTGTGTGCACTCGTGCGTGCGTGCGTGCTTGTGTGTGAATGTGTGTGTGTGTGTGTGTGTGTGTGTGTGAATGTGTGTGTGTGTATGTGCGTGTGTGTGTGTGTGTGCTCTCTCTCTCTGTCTCTCTCCAGGCCCGTGGTACGCCCTCTCCCCAGTCAGCAGATGTTTGAGCACGTTGTGAGCCATCACAGCGTGGTCTTCGTCTACATCGGTGGGGAGTCGCCACTGAAGGTAGGCCTCTGATATCAGGGTGTCCTCTCTAAACAGCCATAAGGGTGCCCCATGTGACCCCGTCCACTGTGCAGATACTGAACAAAAAATGGAACCACCTGGGTGAAGTCGCTAGCTGAATCGCCACACGCACAGAAACGGCCTGTGTGTGGAGTGGCATAGAGTTAGCCAGTGCCTGGAGACCTGCAGTGACACAACGCTCTTCTATGAGAACGTCAGCTAACTCAGGCTTAGTTGATGCAAGTAGAGAGTATCATTAAGTTGTGATTGTGATCAGCCTTGCCTTCTGTGGGTTTTTTAGTTTGCCTAAACCGTACCAGGATTATGCACAACACAACTCTCCTGAGCTCTCCACTGTTGAGCTTACAGTTTTTTTTTTTTGTGTTCACTACCTTTATGTTGCAACTTACGCAACAACCAGATGCTGGTTCAGAAGCCGAGCCTATTTTAAAAGCTGAATAATGAGGTGTTTGTCTGAAAATGAGAATCTGAAAGTCCCTTGCTGTCCTGGTAACAAAGCTGTGGAAAGGGTTTTTTTTTCTTCTCCTAACCGATATAGGCGCTTAAAATGGCAGTCCCCCGGGGTTGATGCTATCAGCTCTTTTGTTTTTTTGCGTTTGTTCGCTCTCGCTGCGACGGCTGTGTTTCTTATCCCCTCCCAGGAGAAGTACATCGAGGTGGCCTCCGAGCTGATTGTGTACACCTACTTCTTCTTGGCCTCGGAGGACGTTTTGCCCAAGGTGAGTCTGAGCGTGAGGACAGGCCTCTCTCTCTCTCTCTCGCCCTCGCCCTCTCCCTCTCCCTCTCCCTCTCCCTCTCCCTCTCTCTCTCTCTCTCTCTCTCTCCCTCTCTCTCTCTCCCTCTCTCTCTCTCTCTCTCTCTCTGCTCCTCTCTCCCTCTCTCTCTCTCTCTCCGCTCTCTCTCTCTCTCTCTCTCTCTCTCTCTCTCTCTCTCTCTCTCCTCTCTCCTCTCCCCCTATTCCTCCCTCTCCCTCTTCTCTCTCTCTCTCTCTCTCTCGTCTCCCTCTCTCTCTCCCTCTCTCTCCCTCTCTCCTCTCTCCCTCTCTCTCCTCTCTCTCCCGCTCCTCCCTCTTCCCTCTCTCTCCCCTCTCTCTCTCCTCTCCCTCTCCCTCTCCCTCTCCCCTCTCTCTCTCTCTCTCTCCCCCTCTCTCTCTCTCCCTCCCTCCGTCCCTCTCTCTCGCCCCGCTCGCCCCGCTCGCCCCTCCAGCGCTCCCTCAGAGAGGGCCCTTTCATCTGGATCCTCTTAGTGCTCCTCTCCACCGCTCCCTTTCATCTTTTGTGGAGGGGAAGCTTTGGGAGAGTGTTTGCAAGTTGAGCGTTTTTTTTTTTTTTTTTTTTGGGGTGAAGCGGTTTGTAGTTTCAGGAAGCGGGGAAGCGGTGGTGGGGGGGGGGGGGGGGGGGGGGGGGGATGAAGATGGAACCAATTAAAGGAATGCGCTGCGCTTCTGAACGTGAGGGACGAAGGCTCAAGGAAACCCTTTTAAGGGGAAGCGTGTGCTCGACGCGCTCCTGTCCTGGTTTTGAACGTGCGAGGTTCAGCAGGGTTTATGTTTCACCGCTCGGTAGCAAGTTTTACAGCGGGTCTGAAGAAAAACAACAGTGTCTGATCGGAACAAATCACCTCAACCACACTGCAAATCCCTTTGATATCTGAAAAGCACTATATATATATATATATATATATGTATGCATTACATGATTCAGAATTGGCATGTTTCCTAGAAGGAGGCCCCTGTGTAACCCAGCGCCCCTGTCTAACCCAGCAGTTGTGCTTACGGGCAGTCGTTTGAGCTCTTCGGAGGGTATGGGGGGGTGTGGGGCGGGGCACCTGCGCACAGGAGATTAAGGGATCTCTCACGAAGGGATCGTCCTGTCGGAACGAGGCTCCACCGTAGCGTCCCGAAGGCCTGGCCCTTTGTCCTTTACCCTCTGAGGGGGCGAGGAGGGTACGTGCGAAAGCGAGGCCTTCTCAGTGGGTCAGGGAGCTGAGGATTACTCGGCGTGGGGTTCGAGTCTAATCCAGTCTCACATCGTTGGGAAAACGTGCTGCTTCCCAGACCTTAACGCTTTTTTTTTTTTCACAGTGTTTTGGTTGCGGTTTATCTGTGTGAAATCGCTGCGGTTTATTCTTCTATTCTTTTTTTTTCTTTTCGTTTCTTAATAAAACGTGCTACTAGAATCCTGATTTGCTTCGGCATCTCCAAAATAATTGGCTCTGCTCGCTGTACCTCTGTTCCGATCTACAGATGCTCGTGCGCAGCTCTTTCTAAAAGATTCATGTATACTAATTAACAGGGAGGCGAACGGTTTGATGTGGGGGGGGGGGGTATGTGTCGCATATGAAGGGTTTTACGTTCTGGATGGAGGTTCACCGAGCGGAAGAGAAAGCCTGCCGAAGAGCGTGCCGATAATTGCTGGGAGCGTTGCGGCGTTTGCTTCATAACTCCCGCGACGCAAATGAATTTACCGAGCGAGCTCGAGATTTCCCGTTCGCCGAGCGCCGGCATACATCACGCGCTTTATTGGAGGATTTACGCGCGCTGTCATTGGGTAATGGGCTCTCACGGGAGCCCGAGCAATTCCAATTCATCGAACCACTTTCGGCTTATTTAATAATTCCGGTTACGGGGATGAGATCCGCCTCATAACACGGGTTCTTCTTGCGAGCCCCAGGAGGTGTGAAACTTTGGCGCCCCCCCCTCCCCCCGCCGCCTCGCCAAATCACGTCTCCCGTTTCATTTTTAATGTGCCTCGACTCGAATCAGACACGGGTAGCTTGGCGCGGTGCATATTCTGAAGTTCCAATTTAATTTAAATTTCATATTTCATTGTTCTGCGGGGGGGAGAACGGACTAATAAATTTAATGTCGTGTGTCACAGGATACCTTTAAGCTGGTTGCTGGTTATTAGGAGAGCAGGTTCCCGGAGAGCTCGTTTCGTCTGCTCTTATGTGCTGATGCGGGGCCTCAAAGTGCATAAAGAAAGCAGGTGGTGGGATTCCAGAGCTGGGGGAACCTTTTTTTCGGGGGGGGGGGGGGGGGGGGGGGGGGGTAGGATGATTCCAAGGGCCCTGACTGATGGGGTCCTTCAAAAAACTGTGTTGTAATTGTGCAGGGATGGGGTGGGGCCCGGGGTATTGGGGCCCAGAATCCCTGGCGGCACTGGCACCCCTGTCCTGAGCGAACACATACCCACTAGATCAGGGATCAGCAACTCACGGTCCTCGACGGACGAGAACTGCTGGTTTTCCACCCTCCCTTTGCCTGGGAGTCAGGTGTGAAGACAGTCTGGCCAATCAGTTGCACTAATTACCCGGGAGAAAAGAAAACCAGGGCTGGATTTGGATTCGAGGGCCAGAGTTGATGATCCCTGCACTAGATGTTTTTAAAATGCAGTGTGTCTGTACGCAGGGACCCAGTTTCTGAAAGACACATATAATATAACACATACTGTAAGTGATATTACGCATAATGCGGTTAGCCTGCACAAAGCTGCACATCAGCCGTATGCGTGTTGAATCATTTCTTCACAGCTCCTCAGATAGGTAAACTTTCAGGGCCTTTTAACTGGAACTTTCAAAAACATTTTTGTCCTATATGTCAACGCAAGTAGAGATTAGTGTCCTTGTACTGCTTACAAGTATTCTTAATCTTTGATAAAAAAATTAGAAAAAGTTGATTCGGTTCGATCGTTGTTTAATTACATGGTGTTTTTCTTTTGTTTGCGCTGTCGGTTCCTGTATCCATGGCGACCTCCGTGGAGCGCGTGTTGTCCGTTTGCTCAGCGGGTTGTTTGCGGAGGCGCTTCGGGCCAGACGGCTTCCTCGAGGCCACAGGCCTCCGAGGACGCAAGCTTGCTAAGCCTCGTTTCGCTAGAAGGCTCTCTGACCTCTGACCTCTGACCTCTGTCGCACTGCGGCCCCTTTGAAGTGAAACACAGATCATGCGTCAAAGCGGGGGAGGAAAAAAAAAAAAAAAACGTGTTTTTTCTGTGTTCTCAGACCGTGACTCTGCACGAGATCCCCACCGTGGCGGTGTTCAAAGATGGAAGCTACTTCCTGTACGACGGTGAGTCCAGCCCTTTCACCTCCGGGAAACCGAGTTTACTTCAGAGGGTTGTTAGGCAGAACTGCTGTGTGGCAAAAACAAACATTCGTCTCTTTCGCTTCCACGACCGCAGTCAATCAAGTTTCTCATTTGTGTGTTTTAGCATTTAAGTGTTTGTCCATGCAGCTGAATAGCAGCTGTTCTGCCTGCTCTTTTCTAATGATAGGTTGTATAAATATGCAGCAGTGTGTGTTGATACATTTTAAGGGACATAGTTCATCTGTTTTGTTCAGTTTTATTCTTCAATTTTTACGGTGTAGTTCAGTTTCATAGTTATGCAAATCATTGTTTCCCATCAAAGGGGCTTAAGAACATTGGTAATGCACTTTTATTTATTATTACATGACATTACATTACAGTACAGGCATTTGGCAGACGCTCTTATCCAGAGCGACTTACACAACCTTTTTTTTTTTACATAGCATTTACATTGCATCCATTTATTCAGCTGGATACACACTGAAGCAATGCAGGTTAAGCACCTTGTTCAAGGGCACAACGGCAGTATCCTTCCATGGGAATTGAACCTGTGACCTTTACATTACAAGACCAGTTCCTTACCCTTCATACTACACTGCCGCCCATATACATATACTTCACAATACTGTTTTCCCTGCCACCATTAACTGTACACGTACTCAAAATATTTGGTATGTTTTTTTTCCCCCAGAGTGTTCTTCACATAGTAAAGGAGATTTGGGAGGTTCGCTTTTTTCTGAGAACCAATGAGAAGCCTTCTGTGGCACCTGCCTTCCTCTTAGCCTGATTTGCTTTAGCGTTTGATCGAAGCAGCGCAACTTGGCGATAATGTCTGGCAGCGCGTTGCTACGGTGATGTTTTCTTTAGAGACGGGAAAACGTGTGAGGGGGGGGGGGGGGGGGGGGGGGGGTGCTTACGGGCCAGCCAATCAGAGCGCCGCGGCGCGCGCCCCGTTTCCGAAACGGCCACTCTCATCTCAGCATCTGTCTCGCCGCGATCTCAGCCATCTGCACCCCCCCCGGCCCTCCTGGTCGCAGTGTCTGTATCCTGAGGCATTCTGGGATATGGCAGCGGTCCCAGACCGGCTTTCCTAATGAAGCTATGTCCCGTCTCTGTTTGTAAACTCGTTTGCCTGTGATTCGGGACGCGCAGGTGTACTTTAGGCCCGTCCCGGGCCGGCGATGTCCTCTGGCAGCCGGGCGTCTTCGGAGGGGGGCGTTTCTCCGCTCCTCCGGCTCGTTTTGTTTGGAAGCTGCGCTGCTCACACGGCTGCATGGGTCCGATCAGCCTCCAGCATCGGGGGGGACGGGGGTGTGGGCAGAGAAGCCTGCGGGCTGACACCCTCCCTACCGCCAATTACACATCACCCCGCCCTCCCTACCGCCAATTACACATCACCCCGCCCTCCCTACCGCCAATTACACATCACCCCGCCCTCCCTACCGCCAATCACACATCACCCCGCCCTCCCTACCGCCAATTACACATCACCCCGCCCTCCCTGCCGCCAATTACACATCACCCCGCCCTCCCTACCGCCAATCACACATCACCCCGCCCTCCCTACCGCCAATTACACATCACCCCGCCCACCCTACCGCCAATCACACATCACCCCCGCCCCTCCCTACCGCCAATCACACATCACCCCGCCCTCCCTACCGCCAATCACACATCACCCCGCCCTCCCTACCGCCAATCACACATCACCCCGCCCTCCCTGCCGCCAATTACACATCACCCCGCCCTCCCTACCGCCAATTACACATCACCCCGCCCTCCCTGCCGCCAATTACATGTCACCCCGCCAGGGTTTCCAACCCCAGTTGTCATGGTTGCAATCAGGATTCGATGTGATAATCTGAGGCACGTCGCTACACTGAGAACAAACTGCCACATGGCTGTCCTCACAGTAAAGGCCTAACCAGCCGTTCGTCTCAGTGTGTGAGGACCACAGCCCAGCGGCAGACACAGCTGTCCTGTAAAGCGTGATTCTCATGGAAAAGAGCCCACCTGTGTCCCGCCTCCCTGAGCCTCGACCAATTGCGAGTCCGGTTCTGAGATCCTGAGATGGGATGTAACCCAAAGCCCTCCTGGAAAACATCGTTTCAGGCTCTCCCACTATCCAGGAACAGGATCTACTCAGGACTAAGAGAAGTGTGTTCACTGGCTCTTCTTACTTACACCCCCGTCATTACATCAGCACAGACCACACCTCCTCAGCCAGCAGCTCAGGCCACACCCCCCTCATTACATCAGCACAGACCACGCCTCTTCAGCCAGCAACACAGGCCACACCCCCTTCATTACATCTGCACAGGCCACACCCCCCCTCAGTGCAGCAGCACAGGCCACACCCCTCAGAGTGCAGACGGGCTAGATTAGTGCCGATTTGTTGGAGCCGGCCGTGCCCTGCTCTCTGATTGGCTCCAGATGAGCCGACCCCCTCAGCGCGTCGGCACGGGCCACACCCCCCCATCAGTGCATCAGCGCACAGGCCACACCCCCTCCTCAGTGCCTCAGCACAGGCCACGCCCCCTCCTCAGTGCATCAGCACAGGCCACGCCCCCTCCTCAGTGCCTCAGCACAGGCCACGCCCCCTCCTCAGTGCATCAGCACAGGCCACGCCCCCTCCTCAGTGCATCAGCACAGGCCACGCCCCCTTAGTTAATCAGCACAGGCCACACCCCCCTCCTCAGTGCATCAGCTCAGTCCACGCCCCCTCCTCAGTGCATCAGCTCAGTCCACTCCCGCTCCTCAGTGCCTCAGCACAGGCCACGCCCTCCCCTCCTTCTCTCAGCGAGTGAGCACCAGGGTGTTCTCCTGCATGACGTGCTGGATGTCGCCGTTCCACTGCAGGCTGGCCGGCAGGCGGTAGCGGAATAGCAGGGCGTCCAGGCACAGGCCCACCACGAAGGGGGTCCAGTAGTGCGAGTTGGCCAGGCGCTGGGAGCGGTGCAGGGCGTGCAGCACGAAGGCCAGCCCCGCCCCGTCCTCCCGCAGCCGCATGTCCGTCTGCTGCACCTGGCCGTTGTAGAAGAAGGCCTTGCGCCGCCAGTAGGCCAGCAGCAGGGGGTCCTGGCACTGGACGCACACCACGAACACGCCCGCGTCCGGCGAGTCCTCCAGCACCCGGATGCACAGGGTGTCCCCCTCCCCCTCCCCCTCCCCCGCGCCCGTCCCGTCCCGCGCGGCGCCCCGCGGCGTCGGCCACGGCGGCGGGCGGGGCCGGGGGGAACGCGGACGGGCCGGGCTGGTGCGGATTGGCTGGAACGGGCTGCGTCCTGCCCTCTGATTGGCCCAGGTGGGCTGACATTTTCAGCGACGCTGGGATGGGCAGCTGCACTGCGGGTCTTTTTTGGCCGTCGAGTGTGGCTGTTGGAGGAAAGAAAGAAAAAGTTTTTTTTTAATAACAAAGACTTCCGAAAGTTCTGTTTGATATATTGTGTGCTCAACACATTGTATTTTCTCATTCAAATGAAAAATGGTGATAAGAAAAGATTTATTTCGCCCGAGTATTAGGCTTATTTACTTTCTGGATTCTCATCTCGAGTATTTTCCTCTACTGTGAAAAATATTTTCAGCCTGTACAAAGATGAGCATTTGCATGCATCAGACTTTGTCCATTTATAGTGGAGCTGTACCTTCACTGCAAAAAAAGTCTGTCTTCACAAGAGTTTGAGTCTTGTAATCAGACTTATTTTTTTTCCCACAAGTAGAAAATATTGGCTTATTTTAAGAAATTGTCTTACCCCATTGGCAAATCTTGAAATGACTAGAACTGTCTCACACCTCACTGGCTCGTTTTGTTAGTCTTATTTAGCAAAAGAATAGAACTAAGATTTTAAGTCTAAATTTAAGACTACAGTACTTGTTTAAGACTTGAGTTATTTTTATGGTGTTTGCAGTGTTGTTCAAGGTCCTGGTTTTCTGCCTCAGCTCTGCTCGGGGCTATGCCGGCGGAAACCAAGGAAACCGTCGCCTGCTTTGGCACGTAGCATTAGCCTAGCGAGTCGTGACGCGTCGACGGACGCCTTTATTCATCGACAGTAAGCAGAGCTTGGTAGTTGCGATGACAGGGCAAAAAAAACCACTTGTTCCTTCTGACTTGCCGCCTGGACCTTGCGTCTCCCTGCCTCCTCTTGGTCAAAAGCTTCCTGGTCCTCTGTGATTGACACTTTGAGATTTTATATCGTATTGTTTTCATATTTGAGAGAGCAGGAGGGATACTTTTTTCGGCTGAGTGCTGTCAAACGAAATGTCGCGTGCCTGTAAGGCGTGTTGATTAGGTCACGCCCGCTTTTCAATATTGGAGCGTCACGTTAAATTGGGAGCCAACTCCACAGGCACAAGAAAAAATCGGGGGGGTTGGGGGGTGGGGTGGAGTGGGTGGGGTGTAGCCTCCTATAAACACTAGACGAACGGCACGTGCTTTGTCCCGGTTGTGATGGTGGAAAAGTCAACTGTGTTTGATGATGCATAAGCGCGAGAACAAAGTCAAACAGTTGGACAGGGGCCAAAGGCTAATGAGTCACTGAAAAGCAGATGAGGGCTATCATTCAGCAATCCGCTGTAGAAAAAGAAGAGAGAATGAGGTCCTGCTTTATGCTCGAGTATTGCTTATTAACTTAACCTAAGATATATGGCCAAAATAAGATATGGTTTAAGTAAGGGTGTGGATTCCAATAAAGCACTGGTTCTTAAACTTTTTAATATCAGGACCCAAAATAGAGATTTAGTACCTTTCGGGGACCCATCAAATACACATACTGGCACAGCCCTAGTGGTCTACAGACCCATTCTGGGACCCACCTAACACGTGGCCTATTTCAACACTGCAATAAAGGATTCAAATTAAGATTCGCTTGGCTATATCGACTCTTACTTTTAAAGTCGTGATGCGTCAGGGTTCAGAGCTAGCCCCCCTGCTCCCAGGATGTCCATATCCTCCAGGGTTTTATTGTGTTTGTGTGTTTAAGCCCGGTAATGACCGTGTAATGGCCGCCTCGCACTGCTGTCAATGCACCGCGCGGGTTTTTTTTTTTATGGCGCCGTATTAATCTCGGTGGACAGCGGCCATTTTGTGCCCGCGTCCGTCTTTAACGTACAGCCGCGCTTAGCGTTACGGCGCTAAGCGGTTCTAACGGTTTTGCTTGGCGGAGTTTCTTTCCGGTCTGCTTTGCGGCCAGGCGATATCGCTTCGGAGGGCGAAGACGGCACCGTGATGTCGCCGAAGATCAGCAGGCCGTTAGTTCCTTGAATGGATGTGTTTCGCAAATCTCGCAGGGCGCCAAGCGCCCCCGCTCTCGCCGGACCGGCCCGTCGAGTTTCGTCTGAGATGCGGATGATCTTGACTCATTGTTCAAATACTGTCGTCTGCTTTGGGATAGCGGTGGCTGATGGGAAGCTGGAGGACTCTGGAGTCCTCCGTTTTGGTACAGAGAAAAACAAGGTGCAGTCTGGGAGGCCAAACTGGTATAAAATAAAAACTCCCCAAAAAAAACATGGTGAGAAATTAAGTGGTTGTTTAGTTTTAACTGAAGGACACAATTTCATATGACTTGTGCCTCATTTGAACTAGAAAATACATACAGTAGCATTATGAATATGGTCTATGAGCAAGTCCTTGTGTCTGAATGAGAGCTCGGTGAAGGGTAGACTATTTCAGATTCTGACCCCCTACACACATACACACACACACACACACACGCACATGCACACACACACACACACACTCACACGCAAGCACACACACAGGCGCTTACACACACACACACGCACTTACACACACACAAACACACACACACGCACATGCACACACACACACACACAAACACACACACACGCACATGCACACACACACACACACACACATTCACACGCAAGCACAAGCACATGCACTCACACACACGCACACGCTTACACACACACACACACACACGCACGTACTTCTTTCATGTGTCCATTGTGCTTTGGCCAGCGACTGCACCGGTCTAAGAATAACCAAATGAAGCGCAGTGAAACTGCATTTCCCTGCGAGCACGTGAGAGAGTGAGGGGAACAGTATCGGTCGAAAAGACGAAGCGGAATTTTTTCAGCGCACCCCGGTTACACAAAACCTCTAAACAACAACAACAACAACAACAACAACCCGCCCCCCCCGTGTACTTACGTCTCCGTGCGGAGCTGGACGTGTGTCCCGGTGGCGGCCGCATCCGCCCAGGCTGGCGCGGGTTCGAGGGCGCGGCGGGAACGACGGCAGAGAGAGAGCGAGAGAGAGAGAGATCGGCCAGGTGCTCCAGGGGTCACATTTGAATAGCTCCAGGTCTGCTGCAAGCTCTCCTGTTGCTCCTGCTGCCGCTGCTGCTGCTGCTTCCTGAAGAGCCTGCTGTCGCACTGCGATCACAGAGGAAGCGGAGAGACACTTTACCTGTGCCTGAGTGTGTCAGGTGGCCTCTCTCTCTCTCTCTCTGTCTGTCTCTCTCTCTCTCTCCCTCCCTCCCTCTCCCTCCCTCCCTCCCTCCCTCCCTCCCATTTGGTCAATAATGCCTCTACCGCTGTACACTTGAAGCTGACAAGCCATAATTTTTTCGTCAATAAGACCAGATCCGGGGCTGAATATTATTATTATTATTATTGTAAAATTCCGCTTCTCCAGTGTGGCTTTCATTTCTCGTACGTTTGCGAGGATATTTACTGAAGCAAAGTACGACCCCAGCAGCGCCAGTGTGGGGTTCACACCCGCGACCTCCCGTTCGCCTGCCCAGTTTCGCGCCCCTCCCTGCCACCTCGCTGGTGTCCCGGGGCTACAGGCGGTCACTGTGGGGAAGCGCGCGATTCTGTGTTTTTTTTGCATAATGGGTATCGCCTGTGCGTGAGCCTGCCACCGTCGCGGGTTTTGAAGACGAGCCGAACGTAGCGTAGCGTCTACCGCGCGGCTCCTTCAGCGCTGTGCTAACTCACTGGCAGAACGCCGGCGCCGCGATGGCTAAATGAGCGTCTCGCCTAATTGGGCGGTAACCGGAGCGGAGCGTAAAGCAGCTGCTGGTTTCTAACCCCCCCCCCCCCCCCGCTGTACCGAAGGGGGGGCGAGACGCCGGTGATATTCGGCGTGACTGTGACAGTGACGCGGCGCGTTTTAAGAGCCTCGCCTCCGCTCTCCGGTCTCTCCTCGGCGCGAATCCGTCCGCGGATTTGAATAGCGGATTTGCATTCGCTCCAGTATCGCGGGCGATATCGTTCGGTTTTTTTTTTTTTTTTTTTCTTTTGTGCGGAGGCTGTGATTTTAAAGGAAAGTGTGCCGGACATCGAAAAAGGTTTTTTTTTTTTTTTTTTTTTCTGAAATTTCAGCTGCGGCGGGTTTAGGGTCGTTAGAAACGAAACGAGCGCAGCGGACCTGAGGATAAACGCGGTTTTGAGAATTTTTTCGCGAATCGTCCAGACGTTCCGAAGGGAAAGCGCAGAACTTCGCCCCCGGCTGTCGATCGCGAATGTGTGTTCGCATTTGCCTAATCCTGTAAGCGTCTCCTTTGGTTATACTGAATTATTTATGGCGCTGAACTGGTCTGTCCGAGGTTTGCCCAGACACGTTTTTTCGATGCGTGCGCCTACGACGCGCGTTTCACCCGGAGGCCTCGAACGAGCCCTGCTAAAGCATGTGCCCCCGGCTAACGTGAGCGAACACGCTTCGTCTTTGCACAGATAAGACGTTAAGATAAAAGCGGAAAAATGTTGAGGTCGCGCTAGCGGGGAAGATCAATCGGGTACGGCTCTCGAGCCCCCCTGTCGGTTTGACTTTGCCGTGCGCGAAAAAATTGGCCGTGGCCCGGCGCCTCGTTTAGCCTGGTAATGTTTGGCTCGCAAAAAAACTTCCTGAGTCATTCCTGAACTTTTCACCTGTTCTGTGAAGGTTATGTGGAGCAGGGAAGAAGCTGTTCTGTTCAAAATAACATTTATGTCCTCCATGGTACGGCCACTAAGGTTTAAGTCTGTTTTTGAGAGTTACTGGGATATAGGAAGGTCTGTCTTTGAGAGTAACTGGGACATAAAAAGGTCAGTCTTTGAGAGTAGATGGGATATTGGAAGGTCAGTCTTTGGGAGTAGATGGGATATTGGAAGGTCAGTCTTTGAGAGTAACTGAGATATGGGGAGATCAGTCTTTGAGACGACCTGGGACATAGAAAGATCAATCTTTGAGAGTAGATGGGATATTGGAAGGTCAGTCTTTGAGAGTAACTGGGATATAGGGAGGTCAGTATTTGAGAGTAACTGGGATATTGGGAGGTCAGTATTTGAGAGTAGATGAGATATTGGGAGGTCTGTCTTTGAGAGTAGCTGGGACATAGAAAGGTCATTCTTTGAGGGTAGATGGGATACTGGGAGATCTGTCTTTGAGAGTAGATGGCATATTGGGAGGTCAGTATTTGAGAGTAGATGAGATATTGGGAGGTCAGTATTTGAGAGTAGATGAGATATTGGGAGGTCTGTCTTTGAGAGTAGATGGCATATTGGGAGGTCAATATTTGAGAGTAGATGGCATATTAGGAGGTCAGTCTTTGAGAGTAGATGGGATATTGGGAGGTCAGTCTTTGAGAGTAGATGGGATATTGGGAGGTCTGTCTTTGAGAGTAGTGGGATATTAGGAGGTCAGTATGTGAGAGTAGATGGCATATTGGGAGGTCTGTCTTTGAGAGTAGATGGGATATTGGGAGGTCAGTATTTGGGAGTAGATGGGATATTGGAAGGTCAGTATTTCAGAGTAGATGGCATATTGGGAGGTCAGTATTTGAGGGTAGATGGGATATTGGGAGGTCAGTATTTGGGAGTAGATGGGATATTAGGAGGTCAGTATTTGGGAGTAGATGGGATATTAGGAGGTCAGTATTTGAGAGTAGATGGCATATTGGGAGGTCTGTCTTTGAGAGTAGATGGGATATTGGGAGGTCAGTATTTGAGAGTAGATGGGATATTGGGAGGTCAGTATTTGAGAGTAGTGGGATATTGGGAGGTCTGTCTTTGAGAGTAGATGGGATATTGGGAGGTCAGTATTTCAGAGTAGATGGCATATTGGGAGGTCAGTATTTGAGGGTAGATGGGATATTGGGAGGTCAGTATTTGAGAGTAGATGGGATATTGGGAGGTCAGTATTTGAGAGTAGTGGGATATTGGGAGGTCTGTCTTTGAGAGTAGATGGGATATTGGAAGGTCAGTCTTTGAGAGTAGATGGGATATGGGGAGGTCTGTCTTTGAGAGTAGATGGGATATTGGAAGGTCAGTCTTTGAGAGTAGATGGGATATTGGAAGGTCAGTCTTTGAGGGTAGATGGGATATTGGAAGGTCAGTCATTGAGAGTAGATGGGATATGGGGAGGTCAGTATTTGAGAGTAGATGGGATATTGGAAGGTCAGTCTTTGAGAGTAGATGGGATATTGGAAGGTCAGTCTTTGAGAGTAGATGAGATATTGGGAGGTCTGTCTTTGAGAATAGATGGGATATTGGGAGGTCAGTATTTGAGAGTAGATGAGATATTGGGAGGTCAGTCTTTGAGAGTTGCTGGGATATTGGAAGGTCAGTATTTGAGAGTATCTTGGATGTTTGGAGGTCAGTATTTGAAAGTAGATGGGATATTGGGAGGTCTGTCTTTGAGAGTAGATGGGATATTGGGAGGTCTGTCTCTGAGAGTAGTGGGGTATTTTAGGACTGTGCTTTATCTGTTTCCGTGTCTGTTTTCTTTTCAGAGTACCGGGATGGCGATCTGTCAACTTGGGTGAACAGGGAGCGCTTCCTCGGCTATCTGCACATCGATGGGTTCATCCTGTATGAGCTCGGAGAAACAGGTGGGGTGACTGCACTGATAAGCACGCACACACACACACACACACACACACACAAGCATGCACACGCACACCAATTCATGTCAACCCTTCCACATGTGCATGTTCGGTGCAGGCCACCTGGTGTTTGGAATTCTGCAGGTCGCCTTGCGAGTTATTACTGCATTGTTGGCTGACAGGATTGCAGGACGCAGTTGGTACGCTGTCAGTCACCCATTTGGACAGTAAATATGTGCTGCATTCTAATGTAAACCTTCTGATTAAACCACAAACTTTCTCTCAAAACTGTTTTTCCTGACAGCGCTGTTCCTGACTGCACTGTTGATACAGTGGTTTGTTTTTTTACCTCGCGTTCGTCATCGTGTTGAAATTATTCATGAGCTCTTAGCCGACGGCCTGTTTTCCACTTGTGGCGCTTGGCTTCCCGACAAGCGGCGTGCGATCCGTTTTGATCCGCCTTCCTCCCAGAGAGCAGCAGTCATTTTGCACAGTAGCAGACGAAGACGAGCGCCCATTTCTCACCTGGACTGACGGCTCTTGATGCACGAGGACACCTGCTCTGCGCTAAAGGAATGCAGCTGATGCAGCTGCAGGGGAGGTTGGGGTGGGACAGGGGGGGTGTGTGTGTGTGTGTGTGGGGGGGGGAAGGGGGGGGGGGGGTCAAACAGAGTGTGGAATTTTGGGAGCAGCCAGCACGCCAGAATCGTGTCCCCCCCCCCCTCGCCATCGCAGACTTAATGTTTGTGAAATGGGGGAACTGCTGAGCTACGCTGTTGCGTTGCTCCCCCTCTCCTCGTTCGTAACGGTGGCGGATGGACGTCCGCGTGTTTACGGTCACTGACATGTGATAGGCAGGCGCACCTGTTTTTTTTTTTTTTTGGGAGTTACCGGCAAAGAGTCGTCACGGTCCCTGCCGAAAGACCTTGAGTCAGCAGTTCCCACGAAGCTGGAACATGAATGTGTCTACTGAGCGCGCTCAGTACGCAAGCCCGAGTCCCTTCGGCAGTGCTCCCCTGCTCCACCAGCCAATTAACCCTTTACTGTGCACGTTTCATTTTACATAGCATTTACATTGCATCTGTTTGTACAGCTGGATGTACATTGAAGCAGTGCAGGCTAAGCACCTTGCTCAAGGATTACAACGGCAGTGTCCCGCCCGGGATTCGAACCTGCAACCTTTAGATGACAAGACCAGTTCCTTACCCGTTGCACTACACCGCGTAAGATCACAAATATGTGATAAGCATGTTCCTACGTTCTAACGCTGATGTACATTCTTGCCAAACATGTAGAGGCATATATCTTTGCTATGGACATTCTGACAACGCTGATTTAACCCATATAAAACCTGTTAGTGCTGTGATGTAATCACTAACAGTCAATGCTAGTTCTAGAACACTGACTCATTTTTGAAAAGACATTCCAAAAAAATCTACTCTTCAAAGGATTAAAAGATTAAAAATGTGGGAGAAAGTAGGACTGGGGCTGTCCAGCTCAGGGCAAGGTAAATGAATTTCCTGGAGTGGCACGGTCCTGTAGATCGTCGCGTTTCTTTAAATCGTGAAAGAGCGGCTCGCGTCTCACCTGACGCGCGAGCTTGCTAGCGCTAACGCGGTGAGCTACGTCGGCTGTGTTATCGGCGTGACCATGTCCGGCGCTTCAGGTCCGGCTTTCACCGGCCTGTGCCCGTCTGTGCTATCGATTCATACCGCTCTCTCAGATTGGGGTGTCGGCGCTTGATCTACAGCTGACCTGGATGGGCGAGGACAGGGGATGCTTGTCCCGCACAGCTGTAACTAACACTGAAAGGTTTTAGTTGGAACTATGGATCCGTTTTTTTTTTTATTTATTTCTTTATTTCTTTTTTATTGCTAAACTACCACCCCCGTATGACAGCTTGTTCAAATAGTTCAGCCCTTTTGTGTGGAGGCTGCAGGCAGGCCACCTGTCTTGGTTTAGACCCAAGCCCGCCTTAGCGCTGGAGGGCAGCGGAACATTCCGGAACATTTCGGGCCTCTTAAATCAAAAGGGGGAAATTACCCGGGGCCGTCGAGCGCGACCGGTCTGTTAATTGAGCGGCCGCGTCCCGACCGCCCGTGTGACCCGGGCCGCGTTCTGAAGGGTGAAAGGGTTCGGAGAAGGCGCTCCCCCGAATTTTCCCCTGTTTGTTCAGTGGAGCGAGTCCGCCGCTTTATCACCCCGTCCCGTGGGAAAGGGGGGGCTTGCTGGATGCGTGATTAAACCCTGATTGGTGGCTGCCGGTTTTTGGAGAACGGCACTCTCCTGACCCCTTGTGGCCGTTCCACGCTGTGCATTCTGGGAATCTTAAGTTCACACGCCGAATGAGATTATGAGCTGACAGTTTAAAAGTGACTTTTCCTATTTGTTTTGAATATTTTTCTTCTTCTTCAATTTTAACTGTAACGGATTATTTCAAAAAATGGCTAATCTCGGTTTTCAGAGGCATTGCTGCTGCATAGCAGTCCACGTCCGCCGCGGTTTATTTGTCCCTTCGGGGAAAAGTACACCGCGTGTCGGTCTAGGGGTCTTTACACGTGCTGTTGCTCGCAGATGACTGCAGGGCATCCCCGCTTTTTAATATCGAAGGTGTGGTGCCGACGTCCTGGAGCGAAGGTTTTTCTGAAGCATCCGTTGTGCTGTTCTGCACTTCTGCCACTAGAGGGCGGGCTGTGGCTGTAATGGACCCTGATTCATTCGGTAAAAAAAAAAAAAAATGTTCTGTTTTACCTTCGTTGTAAGAGAGATGGCAAAAAGCAGCTCTCCGCGCAAAAAAGAGAATGTTTTGTGAAACTGTGAATATTATAGACCGCCATGCGTAATGCAGTGGATTGTGGGCGGCAGTGTAGTATAATGGGTAAGGAACTGCTCTTGTAAATAACAAGGTCACAGGTTCGATTCCCGGGTAGGGCACTGCTGTTGTACCTTTGAGCAAGGTACTTAACCCGCGTTGCTTCAGTGTGTATCCAGCTGTGTAAATGGATGCACTGTAAATGCTATGTTAAAGTTGTGCAAGTCGCTCTGGATGAGAGCCTCTGCTAAACGCCTGTAACAATGTAATATAATGTAATGGATTGTAACGTCCTTCCTCCCCACAGGGAAGCTCGTGGCCATAGCAGTTGTCGACGAGAAGAATCCAACAGAAGAAGGCTCCAGGTATATGCTTTAATTTCGGCTTTGGGTCCCCAGACAGGACAGTGCTCTTGTACGCCCGAGCAGTGTAGCTCACCCTAAATTTATTCAGTAAGTGTTCACCTGCACCTCTGGGGAGGACGGGAAGCACAAGCTGTGCTAGCTGGCGAGGGTAAGGCCGTGTGCGATGTAAGTGAATCGAGCTAAGAGCACAAACCTGTTCATGGGAACACTTATGCAAATCCCTTGGGTTTTGGCGTGAGCTTGCGGCTACTGTGCAATCAGCTCATAAATGCTCAGTGGTAACCAAACCTGTTCCTGGAAATCTACCGTCCTGTAGATTTTCATTCCAGACCCTAACAAAACACACCTCATTCAACGGCTTGAGATCTTGTTAAGCTGCTAATTAGTAAAATCGAGCGTGCCAAATTAGGGTTGGAGTGGAAACCAACAGGGTTGGTTATCACTGCTCTAAGCGTTTGAGTTATTGCATAGATCAGTAGTGACCAATCATGTGCCATGTAAGGGCTGAGAGTACGCAGGCTTTCATTCCGACCAATCACTGCACCTGCGTCTGTCTCCAATCAGCTCCCTCCTCTCTGGCTGACGGTGTGTTAATTGGTGAAATCAGCAGGTGTAGTGATTGGTTGGATTGAAAACCTGCATACTCTCAGCCCTCCATGGCATGTGATTGGGCACCACCAGCATAGGTGATGTTACTGATGTTGCCCCCCCCCCCCACCTTTCCCCCCTCAGGTACAAGACGCTAATTCATAGGTTAGCGACCGAATACAGAGATCATTACAGCAGGTGAGTTGTGATTCATCATTGCACTGCTGAACAGGTGAATAAAATGTTAAAGAGCCAAGAGGTAAAACCTTCTTCATGGGGGGAAAGTGTCTTATTTTGTTGAGGGAAACGATGGCCAAACTCACAAACACACAGTTCCATTTAATTAATGCGGTCTTAGATCCTGTAACATGTAGGAAGCTTTCAATTGATTTTTTCTGGGTACATACAAGCTGTATACTGTTGAGTGTGGTTTTTTCAGAAACACTGACCAAGCTCCACGGGTCGTGTATTACCTAGAATAATGCGTGCCCTACTTTTCCGAACTCTTCATGAAAAATTCATCAATGTTATTTATTATGGAACGCCACCGATTCACCTGCTGATTTTATAAATGATATTTTATGAATGCAAACGAATTGCGGTTTGAATACATGTTTCCAATAATAGGTGGGTGGTGTCAGTGTGGGTTTGGTGGCGGGGTCAGGTGTTCTGCTGTCTTATGTAATGTTTGTGATAGAGAGAGAGGGGGGGGGAGACACAACACATACACACACACATACATACACAACACACACACACACACGTACATGTACACATACACTCACAACACACACACTCACTCACATACTCAAACTCGCACTCACGTGTACATATGCACTCACACACACGTACGCACACACGCGCACGCACACACACTCACTCACACACACACACACACATTCACTCACATACTCAAACTCGCACTCACTCACACACACGTACACACACACGCACACACTCACATGTACATACTCACGTGTACATATGCACTCACACACACGTACACACACACACACTCACACACACACGTACACATACACACACACACACACTCACTCACATACTCAAACTCGCACTCACACACACTCACACACTCACACACTCACACACACACACACACACACACACACACACACTCACTCACATACTCAAACTCACACTCACACACACACACACACACACACACACACTCAGCGTGTCTGTAATCACAGGACCTTCACTGTGAAGGTTATGAGACGGGCTAATCCGCCCTCTCTCTCTCTCTCTCTCTCTCTCTCTCTCGCTCTCGCTCTCGCTCTCGCTCTCGCTCTCTCTCTCTCTCTCTCTCTCTCTCTCTCTCTCTCTCTCTCTCTCTCTCTCTCTCTCTCTCAGACGGCCCGCGGGCCGCTCGCCGGACCCGCTCGGGGTCAGCGGCGGAACACATTGGCTTTAAGCGTAACCAGGGAGACGCCGCGCTTAAACAGGCTTAATGCCTTTTAGATTTGGAGACCAGGAGGGGGGTGTGGGGGGGGGGGGGGGGGGCGGTCGAAACCAGGCGCATCGCGGAGCGTTATTGGCCCCCCCCCGATCGATTTTAATGAAAGGTCCGGGGGCGGGTGTGCGGCGTCCGTCCTGTGACACCTGAAATTAACAGGTTTGGTGAGGTCTCCACAGCGCGACGTCCCCCCCCCCCCCCCCCTCCGGGGCGCCGGGGCGGCTTCGGTTCTGCTCCGGAGCGGCTCTGGGATCTCCTTCCCATAATGCACCGTGGCCTCTGCTGCTGCCCCCCCCCCCACCCCCCCCCCCCCCCCCCACTCGCTCAATAGAAATGAAATTTCTTCAGGCCCTTATCTTTCAGGAAATCTGCCACTTTTTTTTTTTTTTTTAGAAAAATAGGAAGGAAGAAAAACAGATTAAGCGCCGTGAGGGTGCTGAGGGAACGAGTGAATGCTGAAATGAGAGAAGAAAGAGAGAGAAGAGAGAGGAGAGAGAGAGAGACTGCTTCTACCGCGAGCTCTCGCTCTTTAAGGAGCTCGTGCGGCCTGTGACTCCCGCGCTGGGTTCAGCGGGGGTGTGTGTGTGTGTGTGTGTGTGTGTGTGTGTGTTCGTGGCGTGGCTGTCCTCCCTGGGTGTCTGGTTTCCATATATTCTAATCAAATTTAATCTTTGGTTTGCCTGGCGTCAGAGTGTAGTGTATTATTCCCTCCTTTAAACCAAATGAGCTCATCACATCGCAATGTCAAAGCGAGGATGAAGAAACGCAGCACGAGTCTTCGGGTAGACAGTCGGTAAATCCGTAGCACGCTATACGCTAGGTGACCAGAAGTATCTGGACGCTCCTTGGTCTGGGGCTGTTCTATAATGGTTTGGGCTAGGCCCCTGAAGCAAAAGGTGAAGGCAAATCTTAATGCTACAGCATGCAATTACATTCTAGACTATTCTGAGCTTCAGTCTGTATCACATGTGTGTTGGTGAAATTCAAAGTAAAGATGTGTGTGTCTACATTTTGGCAAGTGTGTGCGTGTGCGTGTGTGTGTGTGTGCAAAAGAGGCCTGCAGCAGAGACGTGCTACAGGATGTGCCAACCACAAACTCCTGCCTGCTCTCTTGTGAAGTAAGACGGAGAAATGATTCTGAGAAAAGGATATGTCAAGAGACAGACAAGCCACCTCCGCACACATCTAACCTAAATATCATGTCTAAAATTAATATTACTGAGTATGCATATGTATCCTGCTTATCAGTTTTAGATAAGAGTTAGAGTTTTAGATTAGAATTTCCACCACACATGACAATGCCCCCGGGCACACACAGCGAGGTCCATATAGACATGGTTTTATCGAGAACAGCGTGGAAGAACTTGACTGGCACAGAGCCCTGACCTCAACCCCATCCAAAACCTTTGGGATCAGTTGGAAAGCCAGCTGCGAGCCTGGCCTAATCGCCCAATCAGTGCCTGTCCTCACTAATGCTCTCCTGGCTGAATGGAAGCAAATCCCTGCAGCAATGTTCCAACATCTAGTATAAAGCCATCCCAGAAGAATGGAGGTTGTTATAGCAGAAAAGTGTGGACCGACTCCATATTAATGCCCATAATTTTGGATGAGATGTTGGATGTCGGGTGTCCATATACTTTTGGCCATGTAGTGTAGCATGTAGTTTTTGGCTGGACCGCAACAGCGGGGGACAGCCCTACAAACACGAATGTCTGTGACTGAGTCACCGAGTGATGAAGTTACACCATTGGTCGGCCGGATCACGTGTGTTAGGTCCAGCCATATACTAGGTTTTAACCTGGTCTTGTTTAAAACGAGCCTGGTTCTGTCTGGTGCAGTAAGGACAATAGCAAATCCACGGCGTCCGCAGTTCAACAAAAGCCCGTTTAATATATGAATGCGTCACTGACTGTTTTTTTGATGTTCTTGTACTCATATATTTTGAGTATATTAACAGATAAGCATATATATATATTGCATCTATAGTGACGTTGTGTTAGCGTGTGTGCCTGCTAACGCTTCGTCCTTCGTAACCAGCGTGTGCGTTTGTGCTCCCTGCAGGGACTTCCAGTTCGGACACATGGACGGGAACGACTACATCAACAGCCTGATTATGGGGTGAGCGCGTTCCTCCTTCCGCTCGCAGCGATCAGAGGGAAAGCCTCTGGAATACAACCCGCCAACCACATTAGCGGGCGCGGTGAGGAGCAGCCTCCAAAGGCTAACGAGTCGTCGCCGTTCGGTCCGCGCTACACTTCAGCGCCGTTGGGTCTGTTGCACCTTGTGCCTGGGGGGATGGGGGGGGGGGGGGGGGGGGGGGGGGGGGAAGCAAAGCCGAATCTCGCTGTCAGTGTCCCGAGGGAGGCTCTGGGTGCGGGCGGAGTGGTGCATGCTGGGCCGTTACCTGGCAGACCTGCAGCTGGGGCTCTGTGCCCTTTTAATTAATGTGTCCCTGGGTGTCATCGCCACGGTTACAGAGAGAACGGAGTAGAGGGGCACGGTTGTGTGTGCATGTGTTTGTGTGTGTGTGTGTGTGCGTGTGTGGGTGTTTACATGTGTGTGCTTGTGTGTGTTGTGTGTGTGTGTGTGTGTGTGTGCGCGCGTGCACGGCTGTGTGTGTGTTTGTGTATGTGTGTGCGTGCATGTGTTTTGTGTGTGTGTGTGTGTATGTGTGGCTGTGTGTGTGTGTGTGTGTGTGTGTGTGTGTGTGTGTGTGTGTGTGTGCGTGCATGTGTGCGTGTGTGCGCGCGCGTGTGTGTTTGTTGGAGGTCTTTGAGCCAGCAGGTGACGGCTGGCCCAGCAGTGCTTTAATTGCTCTCTGTGGAGACAGAAATTCTGCTCCCCGTCAGACGCCTCCCTTCTGATCAGTTCTCTCAGGACCTCCGTGGAACAAATACGGCGTCGTTCCCCCCCCCCCCCCCTCCTCACACCCTCCCCCACCCTCCTCCTCCTTCATCCTCCCGCCCGCTCTCTGCTGCAGGGAATACCGCGCTCAGGATGAGACGATCCCGTTTCTCTGCCGGTCCATCTGTCTCTCAGGAACGTCACGGCCCGGTCTTTTCTGCTTCGCCGGTCCTCAAGTGTTTAAATCAATGTTTAAAGTTTGAATCTCTTTGCGGAGTGACTTCTGGGTGCCAGTCGAGGTTAATTAACTGCCTTTACCGCCGGTTTTACTGCCGTCATAAAAGACGCCACCGGATAAGGGCACGTTCGCCGATAGCCCTTCCAGCAAAGTTTGGCCGCCTCTCAGCTACTTTTCATTGGCCAGTTTTTTATTTTATTTATTTTTTTGCCCCTCCCCAAGTTAGGTCCTGGTCCCTACATCGGCTGCTGCTGTGTGGCAGTTCTGTGGCAGCACTGGGGTTGCCAGATTCCCAGTTTTCGCCCACAATGGCCAGTTTTTCGAAATTATCCGTCCGTTAGCCAATCGGTCCGTTAGCCAGTCAGTCTGTTAGCCAGTCAGTCCGTTAGCCAGTCGGTCCGTTAGCCAGTCTGTTACCCAGTCAGTCCATTAGCCAGTTGGTCCGTTAGCCAGTCAGTCCATTAGCCAGTCAGTCTGTTAGCCAGTCAGTCCGTTAGCCAGTCGGTCCGTTAGCCAGTCTGTTACCCAGTCAGTCCATTAGCCAGTTGGTCCGTTAGCCAGTCAGTCCGTTAGCCAGTCGGTCCGTTAGTCAGTCAGTCCGTTAGCCAGTCAGTCCGTTAGCCAGTCAGTCCGTTAGCCAGTCGGTCCGTTAGCCAGTCTGTTACCCAGTCAGTCCATTAGCCAGTCGGTCTGTTAGCCAGTCAGTCCGTTAGCCAGTCAGTCTGTTAGTCAGTCAGTCCGTTAGCCAGTCGGTCCGTTAGCCAGTCTGTTACCCAGTCGGTCCGTTAGCCAGTCAGTCCGTTAGTCAGTCAGTCTGTTAGCCGGTCAGTCCGTTAGTCAGTCAGTCTGTTAGCCAGTCAGTCCGTTAGCCAGTCGGTCCGTTAGTCAGTCAGTCCGTTAGCCAGTCAGTCCGTTAGCCAGTCGGTCCGTTAGTCAGTCAGTCCGTTAGACAGTCAGTCCGTTAGACAGTCGGTCCGTTAGTCAGTCGGTCCGTTAGTCAGTCAGTCTGTTAGTCAGTCAGTCCGTTAGCCAGTCGGTCCGTTAGCCAGTCTGTTACCCAGTCGGTCCGTTAGCCAGTCAGTCCGTTAGTCAGTCAGTCTGTTAGCCGGTCAGTCCGTTAGCCAGTCAGTCTGTTAGCCAGTCAGTCCGTTAGCCAGTCGGTCCGTTAGTCAGTCAGTCCGTTAGCCAGTCAGTCCGTTAGCCAGTCGGTCCGTTAGTCAGTCAGTCCGTTAGACAGTCGGTCCGTTAGTCAGTCGGTCCGTTAGTCAGTCAGTCTGTTAGTCAGTCAGTCCGTTAGCCAGTCGGTCCGTTAGCCAGTCAGCCACCGCGAGGGATTCTGAAACGCCTGTCTCCGGGCCCGTTTGTGGACTTTATCATTTCTGTTATTGACATAATATTTGTGCTCGTGTTTGTCAGGATTTTGTTTTGTCTTATGGAGCCAACTGCGACGCCAGCTTGTTTAATTCTTCATACCACTCCACATATGCGTTTATAAATGGAATACAAGAGAGTCATGCTGTGCTTTTGGCAACACAACAAGCGTAATTGTTTTTCGCAATTGGATGCAATAAGCAGATTCAAATGTTGATGGATGATTTTAATGTGTCGTGGAAGCACTGTGTATGTCTGCTGGCATAAGTAATTGATAGAAGTACTTCAAAAAAAGCATTATGGGCGTTTCAAAGATGATTGTCAAGTGAGTAATGGCTTTGCCACACACTGACCTAGTAAACTAAACTGGTGGTGGTGATAATGGGGTTTTGTTTGGGGAACTGTGATATCATGAGGGGGGGAAAATTGTGGTGTCATAGGGGAGTAAAATTGTGATGTCATAGGGGAGTAAAATTGTGATGTCATAGTGGAGTAAAATTGTGATGTCATAGGGGAGTAAAATTGTGATGTCATAGGGGAGTAAAATTGTGATGTCATAGTGGAGTAAAATTGTGATGTCGTAGTGGAGCGAAATGCACGTCTGATCCGCAGTGAGGTGGCCGTGCCCTCCATCATCGTGCTGAACACGTCCAACGACCAGTACTTCCTGCCCGAGGAGCCGGTGGAGACCATGGAACAGCTCCTCCTCTTCATCGGCGGCGTGCTGGACGGCAGCGCCAAGGCCGGTAGACCCAGAGGGCTCTCTCCCCTCATATTAGAGTCACTGGCCCAGGCCAAATCAGCCTCTTAACTGCAAAGTATGTGCTGCTCGCTAAGCACAGTGCGTACTTTTCAGTATGCAGTGGGCTGTATGCAAAAATATCGTCCATACTCTTTTACAGCCGTACTGTGGAACAGGGGGGTTTCCAGGATTTTTTACATGGGGTGGTCATAGGCTTAGTAAAGGGGGGGCCACACTATCCCCAACAGTTATTATAACCAATGATAATGCGCTATTTTATGTGGAAAAATGGGGGTGGCACCTGAGGTGGCCAATCAAATTCCAGACACGTTTTAGTATGCTATGGGCAGTATGTGAAAAATATCCTAACATAAGCAAAGCTGCACCTAATTTTTAAAGTGAAGCTGCACGTCATATTTATGGGAACAAAAATGGTCATTCACTTCCCGAAAAGCACGGTCCCAGCAAAAACCCTGGAAATAGGTATATCGTCCAGGGATTTTAAGTGCACTACATTTAGAGAAAATTTCACCTACTTAACAACTCTTAGCAAATGTACTCAACAACCATACTAGTAGGCAAGTACGCTGATTCAAACATGGCCGTTCTCTCTGAACCTGCTGACCCCAGTAACCAACGGCGACGATAGACGAGTTTGCGGGAGGGGGCAAGAAGCTCCCCGCACGGGCGCCGGTTTCGGCAACCGCGCGATGGCCACATCGGACGAACGGGCTCACCCGCGTCGTTTGTCCCGAGTCGCTGGCCGGCACGGGGCTGGGGTTAATGGGATCTGATTGGCTAAATCGACGTTTTGCGGGTGACTCGGCAGGTCGTTCCGTTAACCCCGGTGTGGATCTTTAAGCAGCACGCGGGCAACTGTTGTCGATCGAAAAACAAAAAAAACAAAAAACGTTTTCAGTCCGCCGGGGGAGGAAAAAAGCCCTTCAACGTAGCTCAGGTGGTAAGAGCGGTTGTCCGGCAGTCGGAGGGTTGCCGGTTCGATCCCCCGCCCTGGGGCGTGTCGAAGTGTCCTTTGAGCGAGACACCTAACCCCTAACTGCTCCCAACGAGCTGATTGGCACCTTGCATGGCAGCCTTTCACCGTTGGTGTGTGAGTGTGTGAGTGTGTGTGTGAATGGGTGAACGAGAGGCATCAGTTGTAAAGCGCTTTGGATAAAAGCGCTATATAAATGCAGCCCGTTCGCCATTCACCATGTTAAAGTGCGTCCGCGCCGCGGAGCCGCTCTCTGTGGGAAACCAATCGGCAGTAAACGATGGCGGCCCTTGTCACAGAGGGGGAAAAGGCCGGGGCTCGTTTTCTTTACTCGGAGCTGCTGGAAATGTCTTTTTTTTTTTTTTTTAAGTCACGGAACTACAAAACCACGTCCGCGGCCGCGGACATGAAAAGAATCGATCGTTTGAAAGGAGGAGGCGACGTCCGTTTCGTCGGGGGAGCGGGGGAGCGGGCGGTCGAAGGCTTGTTATCGTACGCGAGTTCCAGCTGTTGCTTTTTTTTTTTTTTACCGAAAGCCTGGGCTCTGTGAGTTAGCGCTCGCGCTTTTTTAAATAAAGGATCTCTCTGATCTCGGGAAGCGCGGCTTTCAGTCCTGTGCCTATTCAGAGCACTCAGACCCTGAGATGTAACTGATTGGCCGCCACTGACATAAGCCAGCCAGTCCTAATAAAAGGCGCTTTTCTGTATTACGCATTCTGTACACGTGAAATGTTCTCGAAGATGCCGACACAGTGATATTCCCTGTGGCACATATTATCTCTCTACCTCTGCATGACAGTCTGTTGGGAAGAGACCGATTTTTAACGTACAAAACGCAACTGAATAGCATAACTGAGTAGCATAAACGAATAACTGAATCCACAGCATGACTGAACCTTACCCAAAATGTAATGAGGAAGCTTCACCAGCTCGGCTGTATATGTGAGAATTGTGGACGTGATTTGAAGTGAAGGGATAGGACCTGTCTGTGCAGCGCAGTTTTTGTAGTTAAATCCGGCGTGGCTGTGTTTGTTTTGAACAGGCGCAAGGCGGGGACAGCATTTTCCAGCGCGCCAAGAGGATTGCGTATGATGCCAGGTCCACCGTGATGGTGAGTGTGCGTACGGTGGCCCGGGAGGGACAACCACTAATGAGGAATTTACCGTGTGCCCAAGGGAAATGTTGAGTCAGAGCCTAAATATAGATGGAAGTCTAACGTGGGGGCTCGGGGGCCTGGCAGGGCTTCTGTGTCTGTCACTGTGAGGAAGCAGTATTAACATGATGATGCCCTTGATCGGTAGGTTAACCTTGGCACCTGAAAGGCACACACACACACACACATATACACACACTCATACGCACGCCTGCACACACAGACACACATATGTACACACACTCACACGCACGCCTGCGCACACACACACACACACACACACACATACGTACACACACTCACACGCACATACACACACGCACTCACAAACACACACACTCCCTCACATGCACACACGCACACACGCACACACACACACGCACACACACACTCACACACACACACACACACACACACACCCCTGCCATTCCCTTGCTGTCCTGTGTGATTGCCTGGGTCTGTTGCTGTGATTGCTGCCCTGTCCCTGTGATCAGCAATCAGAGACTGCGTTCGTTTTCTGGGACAGACGGGACAGCAGGGCGAGCGGCACACAGTGACCAGGGAACTGCACCCAGAACCTGAACACTGAACGCTGCTTTAGAACCTTAACATTCCCTGTGCAAATTCCATCCCGTGGCACCCAGCAGTGCGTAGATCGAAAATGCGGTAAACCCGAGTTTACCTTGCTATGATAACACGGTACAGTGGGGACATGACCGGTGAGCCTTCATTCGGATGAGAAATCATTTGAGACTGTTGCTCTGAGAATATCAAAAGGACGACTTGGTGCTTAAAAGGACAGAGTGTAGCACAGTGGGTAAGGAATAAATGGATACAATGTAAAATGCTATGTAAAAAGCTGTGTAAGTCGCTCTGGATAAGAGCGTCTGCTAAATGCCTGTAATGTAATGTAAAAGAACACGTTAAAGAAAAGCACATGAAAGTTACAGTTAAAAGTACAAAAAAAAATACACATCCACGGGGTGGCTCACGTACTGTGGGAAGTCGTAGGAGAAGATGAATGTCGTCAGACCAAACTGAATCTTAACCGTGCGAATTTTCCAGCGGGATGTGGGATGTGCCGGTTTGCTCAAGGGCCTAGCTGTGATTTCAAGGCGTCCCAGTCGAGGGGAACGCAGTAAATTGGTTAGACGTCTTCAAAGCGCCACTGTGTGCACAACGGCTTTCTGCAGATATGGGGAAATGAGATTGTAATCAAAGGCATTCAGCGGGGCTGTGTTTCTTACTAAAAGAGAGAGGGAGAGAGGGAGAGGGAGGGAAAGGGAGAGAGAGAGAGGAGAGGGAGAGAGAGAGAGAGAGAGTGACAGAGAGAGAGAGGGAGAGGGGTAGAGGTAGAAGGAGAGGGGTAGAGGGAAAGGGAGAGGGGGAGAGAGAGAGAGAGCGAGAGAGGGAGAGGGAGAGAGGAGAGGGAGAGGGAGAGGGAGAGGGAGAGAGGAGAGAGAGAGAGTGACAGAGAGAGAGAGGAGAGTGAGGGAGGAGAGAGAGAGGAGAGGAGAGAGGCAGAGGGAGAGAGGGTAGAGGTAGAGGGAGAGGGGTAGAGATAGAGATAGAGATAGAGGGAGAGAGAGAGAGAGAGAGAGAGAGAGGGAGAGGGAGAGGGAGAGAGAGAGAGAGAGAGAGGGAGAGGGAGAGAGAGTAGAGGGAGAGGGGTAGAGGTAGAGAGAGAGAGAGAGAGAGAGGGAGACAGGGGTTGAACTTTGTTTCTGCTTAAGTTGTCTGCTACTGTGGCCTTGCCCTTTCATAACAGTGTTATGTCCCAGGATTATTAATATTAAAATGATTACTAAAATAACCCCCCCCCTTGCAGTCGGTGTTCCGCAGCTCCCCCCTGCTGGGCTGCTTCCTGTTCGGCCTGCCGCTGGGCATCATCAGCCTGATGTGCTACGGCATGTGCACCGCCGAGCCGGACGACGGCGCCGCCGAGGACCCCCGGCTGCTCAGGAGCGAGGCGCTCGCCCAAAACCAGGCCAACCAGGAAGAGGAGGACGCCCACACGGGCCCCGACGGGCTCCGGGGAGGAGGAGGAGGAGGAGGAGGAGGGGGGGGAGAGGATGAGGAGGAGGAGGAGGAGGAGAGGGAGAGGGAGAGGAGGAGGAGGAGGAGGAGGGGGGAGAGGGAGATGTACAGGACGAAGAAGAGGAGGAGGAGGAGGAAGAGGAGGATCAGCAGGAGGTAAAGAGCTCGGTGGACAAGAAGGTCGATTAGCGACTCCCAGGGGAGTTTGAAGAAATATCTATCTCCCTTTTTTTTTTCTTCATTTTCCCCTCCTTCCTAAGACCCTCCCAGCTGAAGATCGTGTTGTTTTTCGTTTTTCTGAACACTTTTTGAGGCGGCGGCGATGACGGTGTTCAGCCTCGGAGGTGAAATGAACAAGAGAGAGGCGACTGTTACTGACGATGGGGGGGGGGGGGGGGGGGGGGGGGGGGGGGGGGGGGGGGGAGTGTATGCAAACGGTGAAGCGTGGGGGATGCGGTAACACAAACAGGAGTGGGAGGTCTGTGTGTGTTTGGGGAAGGTGGGGGGGGGGGGGGGAAGGTGGTGTGTGTCTTTGGAATTTTGGAGACTTTGATTATCGTTTTAACTGGAGGCAATGCAGGCTCGGGTTGTACCATTGTTGCCCGGGCCACGGGGGTGTCCAGGATTAAGTCCACCTTATGAGGTCATTGTGTCTGTATTATACCCCCCTTTCCTCCAGGGCTTTAACTTGCATGTTTGGCAGATTGTTTCTGTGAAACACGCCGGGCCCTCTTGGTTCAGAAAGACTTGGGATCACCGAATCCTGGTTCTTGCACAACCGACAAACCACACCGCAGGGTCAACTTGCCCATCGCTCTGGTTCTTCTTACTCAGTTCTTACTCCACTGTATTTTGAGTCAGATTCTCCCCTAGTGGGATTGCTTTGAGGGGAAGGCAGAAACAGTATTCTTTGTGGGTGTGTTCTTTTTTTTTTTTTGTTGGTCTTTTTTGTGTTGTTTCTGTTTGAAGGTGAGTGTTGGGACAGCGCTGCATTTTAACAGAACATCTCTTTTTCGTGTATTTGCTGGTTAAACTGACGTTTTGTGCGCACCCCTTATAAACGCCTCAGTTACTGTATGAGAGAGGGCTAAGGAGATGTCATTCATGGCTTTTTTTTTATGAGAATAATGCAGACTTTTTAAAAGAAAGACCTTCTAGTCTTTTCCCATAATGAACAGATTCACAATACAAATAAACAAATATTAAAATAAATACTGTATACCTGTCACATAATGCGCTGAATGTCTGTGAAACATGGGTATATGTGACCATGCTTTAGACCACTGTTTAGTGGGCTATTGAGCAAGGATCCCCTGCCGTTATCATGGCACGAGTGACATTTTGGGTGGGCATTTAGGGTAGGCATGAGGACTCAATGTCAATCAAAAGCATGGGGCAAGAATGCATTGTGGGAATTGTGGTTTTTGTTCATTTTATTTTTATTTTTCCCCCTGCAGTTCAGTTGTAAGCTTTGAGAAAAGTACCCCTCATTGAGAGGACGTGGCATGCCAAGACCCACGCCTCCAACAGTGTGTTTGCTCTCCCCCTTTGAGAGACGGATCATAGCATATAGAGAAAGTATGTATGCATTTAGAATGACCTGATAATGTGAAGTGAGGGTTGTTGCAAACGCAATCCCATCATGCAAATCTGCCACCAAGAGGTTGGCTTCATTGCCTCACTAATCAATATGGAGCCCCAAGACCAGCTTGTTGGCTTTGCACGGTGATAAACCTTATTTAAAAAAATAAAAATAAAAAATTTGAATTTGAATTTGAATTTTCTTGCAGACGGTTTAACAAGTGTGAAAATAAGTCATGGAGATGTGACCAAAAATAAATGAATTTTAAAGAGAAGTGTGTTTTTGTATCCATTTTCAGTAGGACTGCCCCTAATTTACGATTTTTTCTGCTTCACCCTCCCTGGTGAAAATAGATGTCCAAATGTGCTCTGATTCTCTGGAAAAACCGTCTGACAAAGGAATTAATGAAGGAAGATGAAACCGTGCGCTGTGGGCAGACCTGGATCAAATTTTTATTCGTTTTGGATTCAAATACTTTTCTGTGCTCTATTGATCTTGTCTGGTGTAATCGAGCCTGCCAGTATGACCAGAAGGCGGGGTTTGCACTTTTTGAGAGTATCTCATTGGTTCCGATACGCCAGACAAGATCGGTAAAGAGTAGAAAAGTATCTGAATCCAGAACAAATAGGTATTTGACCCGGGTCTGGCTGTGGGTGCTCTTTTCGGGCGGCGTGCGTGTCGGGGAGGTGGTTCCTTTCTCTCGCGGAGCCCTTCCGGAATGATCCGTCGCTTGCTCAGCGCGTTCGGACGCCTAAACGAGCGGGAAACGAGGAGGAGGAGCCGCTCGCTCGGGGACGGGACGGGACGGGACGGGGCGGATCGCTCGCCCGCAGGGGTGTCCCTCCCAGCCCCCCCGGGGACGTCACGTCAGGTGTCCCGTTTCTGACCAGCCTTAACACACTTAAACGCTTTTCGTCGGCGCCGGTGTAAATAAACAGCCACGGTGAGGATTTGCACGCCGGGCGGTGTGCGGTGGGAAACGGTGTCGATGTTGTTCCGATTAGAACGCGAAGGCTCTCGGTTAAAGAGAAAAAAATGTGTCACTTTAACAAAAAAAAGAAAAAAAGGACAGTTGCTGTTATGTTAGGCAAGGCAATGCTGGGTAAGGGAGTCTGTACACTTTTTCTGCTATCTGTGGCGGGGGCGGGGGGGCGGGGGGGCGGGGGGGGGGGGGGGGGAAGGCTGAGCTGAGCATGACGAGGGATGATTTGGGCTACTCCAGCGGTTGGATACGCGGGCCTGGTCACATGATCGGATTGGCCGTTTGCCACGGCCGAGCGGTACCCGGGCTCGGGCGGCGTTCGGACCGGGACTTTGAGCGATCGCGCCGCCGAAGCCTTGACCGCCGTTCGCCGGGCATCTCGGCAGCGCGGGTGCTGATCCGTGGGGGGATTACCTTTGTGAGGTCATCACCGCGAGACCCCTCGGTTACACGTTTCGTATGCGCCGATGCGGAACGCTGGCCTCTGTCAGGGTGTAAATTTGGGATTAAGGCTCAGCTCTGGGGATCCTGTCCATTTAGGCCGTAAAAAGCCTGTTCCTGTGATTTCAGCCCCCGCGCTGGTCCTAGACTCAACAGGCACCCCCCCCCCTCCCCTCCCCCCCCCCCCCCACCACGAGCGGTAGCTGAGCCTCAGCTGGAGGCCCTGAGGGAACGCCGATGTTCTAGCGCTTTCCGTCTCCCACGTTTCGTCTCCTGCTTTCTGAGAACGCGTTTCCTCCTCTGGGTCTCATTCTCTTCCTGCTCACGTAATACTGAAAGATGTCCTCCTCCACCCCCCCCCCCCCCCGAATTAAAGTCCTGCTTTTATATTTGAGATGAGAGAGCTGAATGTGAAACGGAACGCGCCTTCTCTTCAAATGATTTATTTTGTGACTGTTGATTCTTAACAGCCTTTTAACGGTGTACAGTGGAGAGGGGATGTAATGGGAAAAAAAAACATGAAGTAGTGTTCCGTGTCCAGGTCCTAGCTGTTGGTTGCCACAAACAATCTCAGGGAACGAGGAATCTCATTTTGTAATGCCTCTATAAAATGTGACCGTGTTCTGGGGAAGAGCTGTATGAACGTGCGTAATGTACCCGCTATTTCTGTGACTAAATTTTGATTTATGGGTCTTATGTTTGTGTCGCTTCAGACAGCAGTCAGCGTTTACAGTGGAATCACAGACCAGGGCATTTGGCCAGAGGGCACTGAAGCATTCCCCCACTGTCAGGCATCTTCCTGCAGCCTCAGTCGTTCATCCAGATCGTTCTGAGGTACTCGTGCGCTGGGAAGAGTCGCGTCGTCTGTCGAAATGCGTGCGGTTTGACGGCCATTTTGAAAGAGGCGGAGTTCGGCCCGGACGCTGAGCTGATTTGTGAAAGCAGGGTAGCCTGGCCCCTCCGGCAGCCAAGGTGACCCACCTGGGCGTCGGGCCCCTGGGGGACGAGGACACGCACGCAGGCTCTGCTGCGGGTTATTTTAGGACGGCGGCCTGATTATTCGAAAAGCGGAGAAATCGGCTTTCACCAGCTCAGGGTGGCCGGCTTTTCCGTCAGGCACGGGTGAGTGCGATGCTTATTAAATCTTTACAGACCCCGTGGGCCGATTTTCATTCGCCGTTTCTAACTCCTTCATGCACTCATACACACACACACGCGCACGCACGCATACTCACACACACTCATACTCACACACACGCACGCACGCACGCACGGGGTACGTGTGAATACTGCTTTTGAGTTCCCCTTTATGGTTTCTATGAAACCCACGCGCACACACGCTCACACACGCATACTCACACACACCTACACACGCGCACACACACATACATGCACACACACTAACGCACACACACACACCCAGGGTATGTGTGAATACTGCTTTTAAGTCCTCCTTCCTTTACAGTTTCCCCCCCCCCCCCCCCCACACACGGGTACAGAATTCTATGCTTAGAGCATCATAGCTGCTTCTTTTGTTTTCCAAGGGTACTGCAATGACATTGGTAATGAGCTGCAGAGTAAGCAAGGGCTGTGTGTGTGTGTGTGTGTGTGTGCGTGCGTGTGTGTGTGTGTGTGTGTGTGTGTGTGTGTGTCATGTGTGTGTGTGCGCGTGTGTATGTGTACAATGTACCCATCTTCCCCCATCCTAACCATAAAAGTAGGCTCTGGATCAGACGCTGAAACCTGAGAGCACTCGTGGGCTGGCGTAATGCTGTGTTCTGTTAGGCGGTGTTTGTAGTCATGTACACCAGGCCTGGCTGTCGGCTTCCATTTCCCTGCCAATTTCCATGCAGAAAATGGACGCGTGCTTTTACCTGACGGTGGACCGAGTAATCAACGCGGCCGGACTAGCTTCTCCGGGCCACGCGGTTCCGAATGTAGTGGTGCTTTCCTGGCCGTTTCTGAAAGCTTTCTAACTGCCTTCAGAATGACTCAACAGATCCCTCCCCAGCAACACAGTAGTCACTGCCACACGGAGAGATGGAAATGTTTCTTGTTTTTTTTCAAAGCCATTTACGATCTTGAAGGACGTTCTTCCTCTCATTTTAAAAGTGGCACTGATCAATACTAGAAGCGGCCATGTATCATTTTGACTCATCAAATACTCTGCACTATATTCTCAACTTTGAAAGTTCCATCTTCCTACTACGAATGCCAAAAGATTCCATTCTGAAAATTCTAACTTGCCATTACCAAGCACAATACTGTAGCAATGAATGTTTAGTAGTGTAATTTGGCGCCAGATATATACTGTTGCACTCAACTCTTTGAAGAGTTTTCTGGAATGTTTTTTTTCAAAACTCCAAGTCAGTGCTCCACTGCTCACAATTACCAGTAGTGACTGTTACATCAGCATTAGAGTGTTCAGTTAAGAACATTCTAATCACATATTTGTGACCTCATACCTTAAAGGGCTATGAAGCAGAAGCTGGTGAGTCTGAAGAATCTGTCACTGCCTTACACTTCCAATCTAAACACATTTTATGGGAAGGAGCGGTGTCTCATAACCTCCCTCCACCGCAGAGGCGTATATCCGCTGTGGTCTTTTGGTAAGGTCCAAGGACGGATCGCCTTCATTAGCAACGACGGAGGACAGCTGTGACCTCTGAACTTTGCTTCTATGGAAACGGCCTGTTCCGCTCTGTTCTTGGTTGTCTCCCTTAGCCTCGTGTCAGATAAGATTCTCAGAATGACTCCCCGTCCCCCCCCACCCCAAATGATTTCCCATACATTGCGTAAGATCGGGAATAGGCACTACGGGCAGGAAATTGCAAGACCTTGTTATTTTTGAGCAGTTATTTGCCTCCGTGTCAAAGTAACCTCCTGGCCCTGAGAGAGCCAACCGGTTCATTTCTCCTGTTGACCGAGGCCAGATACTGTGGCCTAACATGACTGCTTGCCTGAATATCCCTGCGACTTATCTGTTACTATACCTATGACCTATGACTGGATATTGTCTTCAGTGTTATGATTCGAACCAATTGTTTTGAAGTGGAGATTCAGGGGGCTCCTGTTTGGCCACGATATACACTGTGCCGTGAAAAAGTATTTGCTCCCTTCTGATTTCCTCTATTATTGCATATTTGTCAGAGTGGTTCCCTTTGTCTAATATACATTTTGTCTAAAGATCGGAAAGCATTCATTGCGACAAATATGCAATAATGGAGGAAGTCAGGGAAAGACTTTTTCGTGGCACTGTAGGTGCTGGTGGAGCCTGGGCCATAGCTATTTCACTAGCCGGCCATTACTAGATTTCATCACTGTGGAACACGATTGGTCTCATCCTGTTAGGTACTATTGGTTAGTCGCAACGGTGGCACCCTCTGGGGTCTCTGGTTTCCTCCCACTGTTCAAAGACATGTAGGCTCCAGGGCCCACTAGCAAAAGACATCTCAATGTGACTACCCTGGTTAAATAATAATAAAAAATATGCATTAAGCTTGCCAGCGCTGCCACTGGTTACTAGGTGTCTTCAGTGAGTGAGGGATACTCTGATGGACACTGGCTCTCTCCTGGTGTTCTACCTGCCCGTCAGTAGCTCACAGGTGACTTCATTGCAGGGATGCACTGTGCATCAGCATGCTTCTCGTGCAGTTGTTTCTACCAGCAGTCGTCTTCACTGGGGAGGCACAGAATTAGTGAGTGCAAATCAGATGGGGAAGGAAAGAATAAAAATGGAGTCTCGTGGAGCAGACCTGACCGTGTGTTGTGTGGGGCCCAGCGTAGAGGTGGTGGTGCTGCGTGGGGCCCAGCGTAGAGGTGGGTGGTGCTGCGTGTGGGGCCCAGCGTAGAGGGGGTGGTGCTGCGTGGGACCCAGCGTAGAGGTGGTGGTGCTGTGTGGGGCCCAGCGTAGAGGTGGTGGTGGGGCAGCGTAGAGGTGGTGTGCTGTGGGGCCCAGCGTAGAGGTGGTGGAGCTGCGTGGGGCCCAGCGTAGCGGTGGTGGTGCTGCGTGGGGCCCAGCGTAGCGGTGGTGGTGCTGCGTGGGGCCCAGCGTAGAGGTGGTGGTGCTGTGTGGGGCCCAGCGTAGAGGTGGTGGTGCTGCGTGGGGCCCAGCGTAGAGGTGGTGGTGCTGTGTGGGGCCCAGCGTAGCGGTGGTGGTGCTGCGTGGGGCCCAGCGTAGAGGTGGTGGTGCTGCGTGTGGCCCAGCGTAGAGGCGGTGGTGCTGCGTGGGGCCCAGCGTAGCGGTGGTGGTGCTGTGTGGGGCCCAGCGTAGAGGTGGTGGTGCTGCGTGGGGCCCAGCGTAGAGGTGGTGGTGCTGTGTGTGGGGCCCAGCGTAGAGGTGGTGGTGCTGCGTGGGGCCCAGCGTAGAGGTGGTGGTGCTGCGTGGTGGCCCGTGGGGCCCAGCGTAGAGGTGGTGGTGCTGTGTGGGGCCCAGCGTAGAGGTGGTGGTGCTGCGTGGGGCCCAGCGTAGAGGTGGTGGTGCTGTGTGTAGAGGTGGTGGTGCTGCGTGGGGCCCAGCGTAGCGGTGGTGGTGCTGCGTGGGGCCCAGCGTAGAGGTGGTGGTGCTGTGTGGGGCCCAGCGTAGAGGTGGTGGTGCTGCTGTGGGGCCCAGCGTAGAGGCGGTGGTGCTGTGTGGGGCCCAGCGTAGAGGTGGTGGTGCTGTGTGGGGCCCAGCGTAGAGGTGGTGGTGCTGCGTGGGGCCCAGCGTAGAGGTGGTGTTGCTGTGTGGGGCCCAGCGTAGAGGTGGTGGTGCTGCGTGGGGCCCAGCGTAGAGGTGGTGGTGCTGCGTGGGGCCCAGTGTAGAGGCGGTGGTGCTGTGTGGGGCCCAGCATAGAGGCGGTGGTGCTGTGTGGGGCCCAGCGTAGAGGCGGTGGTGCTGCGTGGGGCCCAGCGTAGAGGCGGTGGTGCTGCGTGGGGCCCAGCGTAGAGGCGGTGGTGCTGCGTGGGGCCCAGCGTAGAGGTGGTGGAGCTGTGTGGGGCCCAGTGTAGAGGCGGTGGTGCTGCGTGGGGCCCAGCGTAGAGGCGGTGTTGCTGCGTGGGGCCCAGCGTAGAGGCGGTGTTGCTGTGTGGGGCCCAGTGTAGAGGCGGTGGTGCTGCGTGGGGCCCAGCGTAGAGGTGGTGGTGCTGCGTGGGGCCCAGCGTAGAGGTGGTGGTGCTGCGTGGGGCCCAGCGTAGAGGCGGTGGTGCTGCGTGGGGCCCAGCGTAGAGGCGGTGGTGCTGTGTGGGGCCAAGCTTGGAGGCGGTAGTTAGCAGTGAGGCGGCGAGGACAGAGAGTGGATCCGCAAGGTCCTGGAATATCCTCCTCTGTCACACCCGGTTAGCGGAGACATCCGTCACTGTCATAGACGGGAAAATAACCACCGCTCGCTCATTGTGCACCAGTGTGCGTGTGTGTGTGTGTGTACCGGTCAGAGAGTGGACAGAACGAAGCATGTGGAAATGCATCAGGAACACATTATTATCACCTCTCATAAAACAGGCCAAGACACACCACAGTCCAGATTAGAAATGTCCTTTATCTCTGTCGAATTCAATTGTCTTTGACGTGTATAAATACACAATGGATCCGTTGAGTATAAAAATATACGACAGTCATAAATGTCTGCAAAATTTTTCTACCAGTGAGCTATGAGTCCCTATCTCTACCAGTGAGCTGTACAGTAAGTCTCTATTTCTACCAGTGAGCTGTACAGTAAGTCTCTATTTCTACCAGTAAGCTGTACAGTAAGTCTCTATTTCTACCATTGAGCTGTACAGTAAGTCTCTATTTCTACCAGTAAGCTGTACAGTAAGTAGCTGTACAGTAAGTCTCTATTTCTACCAGTGAGCTGTACAGTAAGTCTCTATTTCTACCACTGGGCTGTACAGTAAGTCCCTATTTCTACCAGTGAGCTGTACAGTAAGTCTCTATTTCTACCACTGGGCTGTACAGTAAGTCTCTATTTCTACCAGTAAGCTGTACAGTAAGTCCCTATTTCTACCAGTGAGCTGTTACTTCCCATCAGGACTGATCTCTGTTACTGCCTGAACACAGTTACTGCCCAGGAGGACTGACCTAACAGAACAGATCTGACTGCGGGTCATGATTGACTCGAGACGTCTTCTAGCAACAAGGCAGGGAATAACTCTCTGACAGAAATGTTCCCTCCCTGGTAACAATATGGCCATATACTGTATATGTTATATATTACCCTGCAGGAGTCTGACCACAGACCGCACTGGTACAATTAGGATTCTATACAGACCAAGGGACCTATCGTTTGCACAAAGAACAAGTTGCTCAATTGGGGAAAAAAAAGCCAGGGGGCGAGGCAAAAACACTGCATGAATCAATGCTGACAGTTGCTTATTAATAGAAAACTCCTACTCCTGCAAGTCCGTCATTTCAAGCGTGTGTAAATGCTTTCTTGTACAACAGACTTCATTTGGTTTGCGCGTCGCGTTGGAAAGCGCGCAGGAACAAAAACAAAAAGATTATTTAAGCATGCAATGTGAATAATGCATAGCCGGCATTATTATTATTATTATTTTTTTTTCTTGCAATTTTTCAGAAGAATAAGTCTAATAAATTTAATGCAATATTACTTATCAGCTCTGCTGATTTATTTCCCTGCCCTGGCTCCAGCGTTACGCTCTCATTTGTCTTTCTTTGCCAAATTACGCGGCCTAACGGCGCTGCCCCTCTCCCTCTTACTTACTGAGCCATTGCAAATCACGACCAAGGCTCCGACCAATCAGAGTGCATTAAAGCACCATTGTGCCCCTCAGCACTGACACGTGCAGCGAAATGGATTTTTATTTCACCTTCGTTTTAAGGGGAACGAGTAAATGGAGTATGCTTCTTACCCGTCCAGAGACACATTGGAAATTGCATTGCTGTACAAAAATAAAATTGAGTCTCCGTAGCTGAACGGTGATTGATCTTATGACCTCCTGGTGTCCGTAACTAGCGCACTTCTTAGCCAAGGAGGTATGGAACTCCCCGCCAAAGTTATGAAAAATGATTTATTTTATCTGGTGGGAACAAGGTCTTATGTTTATGAGAACAGGACAGGTTATTGTTATGTGGGAACAAGATCTGTTTATTGTGAGAACAAGTTAATGTGTGGTGGGAACAAGCTTTATGTGTTGTGGGAACAAAATTGCATCTTGTCGGTACAAGTTATTAATGTGCGGGAACAAGATCCATATGTTGTCGGAACAAGTTACGGGAGTGTGCACACAATACAGTTTAATTATGCAAATGAGCGAACCGTCCAGCAGGGAAAGTTGCAGCTGTGAGGAACTGGAGGTGGTTAACAGATTCAGCTGCTCTTAGTTGGACCAGGTAAGCCAAGGCTGACTCTGTGATGGATTTTAAACCAATCAAATGCGCAAAAACTCGTAATTCGTTACGTGGGTGGCCATGCACGAGGGAAATGCATTGTGTGCTAACTTATGCAGGCTATAACATAGGCTAATTTTGACAGGCAGCATTACCTCCACACCTCATAATTCGTTACCTAACCACTTAAGACTATTAATATTTGAAAACTGTGATTCCATGTTTGGGTTGGGGTTAGGACTTATACAAGATTAGGGTCCTGTTCAGGAAATTTGGAAGAGGAGAGGACCTGTTACTTTTTGATTTCGGGTGAGAACAAAACAAAAAATAACTGGTGGAACAGTATAGCCATATATACGTATATATTGTTTTAAGTCAAATACTGTTAACGACTTATAACAGATTTTTTTGCATGTCTTTTATTTAATTGGTGACATGTCAGTCTTTTTCATCAATTTTAATTTAAATAACATTTAAAATAACCCTGATGGCCATAATTAGGGTTCAGCTAGGGTTAGGGTTAGAGTTATGAAAACGGTAAATTTAAGGGTTGAAGCAGGTTTTTGGTTGTGTTCAGCGGCTTGAAAAAAAGGTTAGAACGTGAGTTCGTTTTTGATTTTGGATGAGCCATAATTTTTCACATGGCCCCATTGAGGCTTATGGCCTTTTACTGATATTCTTGTAAAAAGCATATTTTTTTCAGGGAAAAACATTTGTCAAAATAAATAACCTCAAGCATATTTTGCATTTGTATTACTGAATTCATGATCTTGACTTTGCTTTTCATCAATTTCAAATGATTAATCAGATGTTTTCAAAAGTACCTATGGTTTCAATTAGGTTTTAGGGCTCAAATTAGGGTTCAGCTAGGGTTAGAAATACAATAAGTGTTAGGGTTTAGAAAAGATCAGATTTGTGTTTTATTTAGCCATTTCGTGTTTCTGGTTGATTTGTGATTTTGGATGATTTCCATTTTTTTCCACTTTTGTAATAAAACTATAGCCTTAAGTATTTTCATAAATTCATAAATTTCAATGAAATACGTCTCTTTTCATTTTCTGACCTCCCAGCCTGTTCATCCAGTTTCCATGTTGCTGATGAGTACGTGAACACGGGGTGAAAATGAGTTCGTGAAACACGGGGTGCTGATGAGTACGTGAACACAAGTACGTGAAAAAGGTGATTTTTTTCTTTTTTTAAGAAAAATTGTGATTTTTTTTTTGAAAGACGGTTCCAGCACACAGCAGTGCGCAGCCTGCGATCCAGTGTTCTCAATCAAATAACTCTACTTTTCTGTCCACTGCTAAAGCATATGATAAAATAATCCCCCATAAAAGAACTCGCAAGCGAGTAGCTCTCTCATAGAGTGTGGTTATGGAGCATCATTAGAAAGAACAGCCCCAATGTTTATGTGAATAATTAATGAGGTGTTAACGGCAGTTGAAGAGCCAAGTGTAAAGTGTATAATTCGTCCAGGTGCGTAGAACTGCCGAAATCTGTCCCGCTAGAGTTGGCTAAGTATCTGCGTTCATTTGCTAATTACATACCACGTTAGATTTAAACCTTTCCCTGTGTGGTAACTGTTATTTGTGTTTTGTGTTAGGTTTCTATCTGCCGCTTTTTGATTCTTAGAATTGATAGATTGGCTACTTGGGTTTAGCGATTGCGATTATTGTATTATTACTGGCTGTGAACCCGTGTAATCAGCGCGTTATTCGATTCAGGTTTTCAATTGCTATAATTAGGTACACTCGGAGCGACGCTATTTTAGTCCTGCTAACTCGCAGTTTAGGGGCCACATCTGGTGGTCAGACAGGACAAAAAAAAAAAAAAAAAAAATCCTCACCCTTAAAATCCCGACCTTTATAAAATGCTCAGTATCAGATGCGTGTCCGTTACATCTCTGACCCGCTCGTTCTTCCTCTCACGAGTAACAAACCGCTCGCAGTGAGATATTGTTCTTTTATGATGTTTTTTTTCCCCCCCGACCGTTTGAAGAGCATGGCACCGACGTCAGGTTATTAGGTTTCAGGCGTGAAATACGACGACGGGTGTCGGCTTTCGTTCCACTTGCGATGCTGTGAGAACTGATTTAGCAGCAGCAACTCGTGCATTTAAAAAAGCGAGAAGGGCTGGCTCATTTTGACTCTGTTCCGCAGGGAATGAGGGTGATTTGATCCAGCCAGCTGTTAGCCAGCTTCTCACAGCTACGAGCTTCCGGCTTCTACCTCTCTTCTGTCTCATTTATAATTTGTGGTTTGAGGGGGGCCCTTTTCAACGCATTTGTGACTTGACAGGTTTCGTGAACTGACCACGGAAAGGCAACAGCAAGAATAATTGCTGTCGATGTTGAACTCGAAACTGACCACACTTAAAGATTTTCTTTCGACCGCTCAGAAAGCGGTGGCATCCCATGCGTGCAGTCCTACTGCTGGAGCTCCACGGAAATAAAGAGGAAATTAACCTGTGGTTAAATGGTACACCGTGCAATTCCTCATACCCAGCATGACGTCCCCAAGGGGCTTGAACTTGCATGTTTTCAACTGAACCTCCTTTTAACCTGATAAGGCGTGAGATCGCAGACATGTGATTAGAATGTTCTTAACTGAACGTTCTAATGGCGATGTAACAATCACTGCATGAATAAATGAAGGCAATGGAGTTCTAGAACACTGAGGTAGAATTAGTTACAAGCATTCCAAGAAAACCTGCTCTTCCAAGGGTTTAAAAAAAATTATTATACCCAGCCCCTGGTCCCTTAAGTCAAAGTTCCATGACTTCACCTGGCAGGCATCTCCAGGTGTCAGGAGCCCCCTACATCATCCAATACCGCCAACACACTCACCCGCTTCGCTCTGTCAGACAAGCACCGCGGTCCGGCAGTTCGGCTAGCTGAATGACAGGGAAGCTGTGATTGGCAAAATAGACAAGGGGGAACTTGCTCCAAAGTCCATACCCGTCATGTTAGCCGTCAGAGTGCTATTATTATAATTACCATCAGAGTGCTCCCAAAGCTATGGTGCAGTTATTTAGCTATTTAGAATGCTCTATAACAGGGGTTTCCATCCTATCCGAAAAGGGCCAGAGTGGGTGCAGGTTTTTGTTTTAATCCAGAATTAGTACACCTGATTCTACCTATCAAGGTTTTGATTGAAGGCCATGATTAGTTAAATTGTTCAATCAGGTGTTGAAGCGCTGGGCTAATACAAAAGCCTGCGCCCACACTGGCCCTTTTCGGATAAGATAGGACACCCCTGTTACAGAGCATTCTAAATTGGGTGAAAATATAAAATAAGATAAAATTCCAGCAAAAATTTGCACTGATTGCACTGAGATTTTTGAAAAAATAAAATAAAATATATAACTACTGATCAAAGGGTTAGGGTTCAAAGGTGCAGGCAACAGATGGTATGTAAATATGAGCTAGGAGGGTAGATACTTCCTAGATGTTTGTTGACAGACAAAGTAAACCGAAGCATTTTAAGGAAAACTGTTGATCTGAGGATGATCCCATTTACACTTTGGACCTTACTTGTTGAAGGTGAGCTGAACGAATTTGATCATAGATCGTTTGTAGATGCAAACAATGTGAGATTGATCAAAGTTTCTGTATGTCAGTGTGTTAGTGGAGCCAAACTGATTTCATGAGTGCTCTAAAATGTATATATGGTGCGTGTAAATAAAAGAAACACAGTTGTAAAGCTTGTTTTCAGTGTTTGTGCTTTTATTATGCAATTCATTCATCTTTAATTTTGATTTAAAAACAGTAACACAATTATTTTAATTACTTAAAAAATTATAAGTTTACTTATAAATTATTCTATAAAAAAGTGACAATTGGATTCAGTATTAAAACAGGCAATGCTTCATTTGCGTAATCCTGATTAATCTAATATTGTGATATACCAAATCATCTTAATAAAACAAATTTCAGATTTGATTGATTAAATACCTTGAAATGTGTTGTATTACTTACAACTTTCCAGTTGCTAGGAGCTGTGAACAGAACATAAATGCAGGATAGTTGGCCCTTGGAATTACGTTGCATCTAAAGCAGATCGCTTTTAACATATTTAAATATATATATTGTAAAATATATTGGGTATATATTGCAAAAGAGATGGACACAGTTACGTGCATTGAAATGGCGGCAGTGCAACAATCTGCAGTAAGGGCTGTAAACCCGTGAAGATAGCCTGTAAGCAGACCCAGCACAGCACAGCACAGCACAGCACAGCACAGCACAGGCACTCCAGAATGCTGCTGGGTGATTGATGGCTTCCACTCTGAGGACTGGGGGCTGCCTCCATCTGAGAACTTGTGGCTATCTTCTGGTTTAAGTCTTATTTGAATGATCGATCAAACAAATGGTCAATATTGGACCACTCTTATTTTTATGTTACATAAATTATATGATCCAGTGTATCAGCCCTGATTGTAAATTGTTACTTTACACTGATGACAGCGGCATAATATTTTCTCACCCTAACCCAGATATCATTGCTTTCAAATTGAATAAAGCCCTGGAATCTTGTCAGACTTGGTTCATAGACGACAAACTGTCAATAAATATCGACAAGACCGAATGCGTTCTGTTCTGTTCCAAATGAAAATCTAGGAAGGTGAAGGAATTTAAAGTGCAATGTTCCGGTCACTCAGTCCTGGGTTCAAAGTCTGTGAAGTATCTGGGGCTTGAAATTGATCAACATGTTTCTTGTGATCTCATAGCGAAATCTGTTGTTTCTGAAGTTAATTCTCGCATCAGGTTTCTGTACAGACAATGCAATTGTTTTGACCTGAAGTTAAGAAAGCTCATTTGCTCTGCATTGATTAGCTGTCAATTTGATTATTGTGCTCCTGCCTGGTTCAACGGTGTCAGTGTGCATTATAAAAAGAAACTGCAGGTGGTTCAAAACAAAACTGTAAAATTTATTTTAAACTGTGGCCTGTGTACACATATTGGTTGGCTTTCCAGTCTAGGTACCTATCAGTTAAAGATTGTGTCAAATTCCTAAGTAAAAATCATGTTTTCAAAATCACTCAAGGCACAGATGCTCCTTATCTCTCCAATAATTTTGTTAGATTATCTTCTGCTCATAGTTACTTCACTAGGCATAGCCTATTCAATTATGCTGTTCCCAAGATTAAAGGCATCGCATCAACCTCATTTTATTTTACTGGAATCCGAGATTGGAATGCTCTTCCTGATTCAATCAAATTGGCTAGTTCTCTGAATGTATTTAAATATCGTTTAAAGCGCTTACTTCTTGCCCAGTGACCCTTAATAATAATAATAATAATAATAATAATAATAACATTTATTTTATATAGCGCTTTTCACAGTCTCAAAGATGCTTTACAACACAGGGAATACAAGCATAATTATCAAAAAAAAGACAACGAAACAGATACAATAAAAACACATACAATCCAGAAAATGCAGTGGGACCAATGGTGCAGTGGTGGTAGGAGGGGGTGTGATGGACAGAGGGGGAAGACAGACATCAAGAGAAGGCTAAGGAAAAGAGGTGGGTTTTAAGGTGTGATCTGAAGGAGGTGAGTGAGTCTGGTCAAGAGTGTGGCCCTTGGAATGTGTGGGGAAGTGTACGTGTTGAGTGAGGTTGAAACAGCCCAAGACTACATTGAGGTTGGAGGCAGGGGTACAATGAGTGGAGTCGACATGTATGTTGAAGTCGCCCAGTAGCAGTAGATGGGAAGACAGGGAACAGGCAGATGCGAGTAGTTGACTTAATTCAGACAGGAAAATTTGATTTGGCTTTAGGGGGGGCGACAGATGAGAACATCTATGACATTGTGTAATTTAAATGCAATGTATTCAAAAGATATAACAGAACCCAGGAGGGAGACTTCAGATGGTGTGAATTTTACATTAAAGATGATTGTCGAGGCCGCCACCCCTACCAAAAGGGCGGGGTTTGCAAAAGTAGCTAAAACCTGGGGGCGTGGCTTGGTTTAACGAGAAAAAGACACCTGGCTGCTGCCAGGTCTCACACAAAAAAAGAAAGTCCATTTATTGTCAATAATAAGTTCGTGGAGCAGCGGGAATTTGTTGTTAATGGAGCGAATGTTCAGCAGAGCGAAGTTGGCATGGTGATTTGACTGTTTGGCTACCGGAGGGGCTGTGGGGAATGAACGCAAAACAGAACAATCCGCGAGGCGGGTGCTGATTCCTCGTGTCGCCGCAGGGCGATCGATGGTCCATGTGGATGGGATGAGATTGTGCTGATGTTGTAGTGGCAGCGTGGATGTTACGACGGCGCCCCCGGTGGAGGTATCGGGTGTGAAGAACGCCGTGCTTTTTTGCACCGGAGGAAGGCGAGTGAGGCATTACATTACATTACATTACAGGCTCTTATCCAGAGCGACTTACACAACTTTTTACATAGCATTTTACATTGTATCCATTTATAAAGCTGGATATATACTGAAGAATGCAGGTAAAGTACCTTGCTCAAGGGTACAACGGCAGTGTCCTTACCCGGGAATCGAACCTGCGACCTTTCGGTTACAAGCGCAGTTCCTTACCCACTGTGCTACACTCCGTCCTCAACAGTGGCAACAGGCAACCGTGCAGCGAGAATTGAGAGCGAGCAGTTGTGATGGGCTGTATTGTAACATTGTCGTTGAAACCTGCGGGTGATGAAGCCGGTCGTGATTGGGGGTGTTCAGTAGCAACAGTACTGTAGGTAAACCAAAAAGAAGCGACTGTGTCGGCAGCCGTAGCGTAGCGGGCTAGCGGTAGCTGACTAGCCAATGATCCGAGGTCAGTAGCAGGAGAAAGGTAAGCCGGCGGGTAGGAGATTCAGCAGGAGGGGACCAGCAGGGGATCCGGAGAGGAGCAGGCGATGCGGATAGGGTCGTAGATCAAGGCCGAGGGGCGAAGCAGGATAGCAGGTCGATTTGAATCGCTGGGCGATTGCACATATAAAAAAAACAAATACGCTAGCTAGTAGTATAAAAGATGTATTTGCATTGTAGAGCAAAAATATAGACGGTATATTAGCTAGCAATTGCCAACAATGAAAGGCAGAACCAGGAAACACACAGAGCTTGGAGGGCGAAGAAGAAGAAGCAGCGGTGAGAAGCGGAAACACAGATGCGCGTGACATTCTCTCGACCGGAAAGGAAGTGAGAATACCCTTGTTGACTGTGGTTGTTGATGCCCTGTGTATGTGTGCACGTGCGCGCGTGCGTGTCTTTGTACTGTAGAAATTTTTAAATGTAGAGATCCAGATTTGTATATTTGTCGTATATTTAGTTATGTCAATAGTCCAGTCTAGGACCCCATTGAAAATGAGCCAGCTATTGCTGGCTTAATGGGCAATCTTTGGACTCAATACCTTGCAAATTGTTTCTCATTTTATCATCTCACTTTTTACAATAGTCCTCTTTGTATTGTTTTAAGTAAGTGTATTTGTTCTATTTTGTAATTTTCATATGATAAGTGCAAATAAATCAAATCAAATCAAATTCCTCAGTGCTTCACGGCCACCTGCCTAAGCATATCTGCGGATGAGACGAGCTGTAGGGGCTCCAGGTCGTCTAGGGAAAATGCTGGAGAAACCTCTCACGCTTCAGGTTGCGTATAGCCTTGATGAGGTCTTTGCTGATGCGGTAAGTGTTGTTCAGGTCGTACTCGCTTCCATGGTCGCTGTTGATGTCGTAGTGCTGTGTGATGTAGACGAGGTCGATAGCGCCGTCCGGCGTCCTTCTGACGATGATCCGGTCCCTGTTGTTCTGATTGCGGGAATCCAGGTTCCTGGAATGTCTGAACTCCTCCGAGACGTAATCTGGCAGCCTTTCGCCCTGTGGTAAGTTTTCGTTCTTGAGCAGGTTGCCCACAGTGTAATATTCGTACCCAATCTGGTTGCACAATGAAGGGAGGAGGTCCTCTCTGTTTCGATACTTATGAAATCCATACACACCTTGTTCGGGGTCCATTGCTGGTTGCATGTTGTCGTTGTTATCAAACGTGATGTACTCACTGGAGAACCAGTACAAGAGATTTAGCCCATGCCGTGGGAAATTGTGGCCAAAATCTTTGCCCACAAGATCTTTTATTTCTTCCAGAGTGTCCTCAGGGCGGCCTGAGACAGACGCTCGGCTGAGAGCCAGCAGGAGAATGCAGAGGAAACGTGTGTATCCCATAATGCACCTGTCTGAGGTAAAGAACACAGAGGGAACAGTGTTCAAAGCTATGGAGGCAAGATTGGTTCAAATCACTTCAGACATTAACAATCTACTGCGGGAAAAGCAAGGATTAATTAAGAATATGTTTATTTTCTGAATCCAGCGGTTCCAACAGTCCATGCTCTTGTTAAAATGTTCAGCACTCTGAATACTGAACACAAGAAATATTGCGTGGTAGAACCCCTCACTGAACCTACATGTAAAATATATTTTATGTGATTTAATTTAATAATTATTATTGAAAATGAGAATTATCCATTAAATCGCCAAATTCATTGATAGGTCAGTCTAGAGTGCACTGGTGGAATAAACCAACAAGTCAGAACAAGCTCTATATATAAGGTTGAATTCTCGCGTGGAAGGTGTGTGGCTGTCAGGCAGCCTGAGAGGCGGATTGGTCTGGGCTGTGCCGGCTGGTGGAGAGAGCACACTCACCTGGGCTGCGTTGGCTAATCAGCCCAGGTGCGTGTGCTCTCTCCACCAGCCGGCATAGCCGAGACCAATCCACCTCTCAGGCGGACCAACTGCTACACACATATTTTGAGTATATTAGCATTTACATTCTAGACTATCCTGAGCTTCAGTCTGTATCAGCATGTGTGTTGGGGAAATTCAAAGTAAAGATGTGTGTGTCTACATTTTGGCAAGTGTGTGTGCGTGTGTGTGTGTGCGTGCGTGTAAAATGGTAAATGGTAAATGGTGCATTTGCGTGCGCTTTTATCCAAGCGTTTAAATGAAGGCCTGCAACAGAGACGTGCTACAGGATGTGCCAACCACAAACACCTGCCTGCTCTCTTGTGAAGTAAGAGAAACGTTTCCGAGAAATGGGTACGTCAAGAGACGGACAAGCCAACCCCGCACACATCTACCAAAATATAATTTCTAAAATGAATGTTACTGAGTATGCATATGTATCCTGCTTATTTATCCTGTTTAGCTTGCACAGAGCCCTGACCTCAAGCCCATCCAAAACCAACCGCGAGACAGGCTTTTAACTTTAACTGTGGAGAGCAGCACACCTTTAAGCACCTGGGCTGATTAGCTAACGCAGCCCCGGTGCGTGTGCTCTCTCTACCAGCCAGTGCAGCCGAGACCAATCTGCCTCTCAGGCGGACCGACTGCCACAAAATCATACATTCTTTATTGAATGCAGGCAAACTACGTCTAAATTACAAAACAGAAGACGTTAAACAAAACATTAAACATTAATCTAGAAATATAAAAAAAAGAGAGAGAGAGAGAGAGAGAGAGAGAGATTCATAAATCAGACCTTGCCAAAGTATCACCCACTTCCAGTATAAGTGCCACAGGATGAAAGGAAACAAGCTAAAAACACACACAACCAAGGAACCACCACCAAAATAAAAAGAGGTAAACTTCTTCTTCCAGGCTCTGAAACCAAATGCAAATCACAGCTTTTTCTCTTAAATACCTTACCAAGCATGGCTTGAGGATGTTTGCCCTGATTGGATGATGCCGAGTTGAGGTGTAGGAGTGAAGGGAGGGGGGGGGGGGGGGGGGGTCAGACTAAATTATGACTGGCCTACCTAAAGATTGCATTCAAACTTAAAGAGGACATGGTAAAGAGGGGGGGCTATGCAGGGTCTCTGGGGGGGGGGGTCACCTGTCTCTTCTGAGGAGGTGAGACCCATAGATTGTCTGCCTAGATTAGGGTATCAGTGGATTTTAAATTGCCCCAATCACATTTGCTTCGATGCTTGTGACAGGGAGGCCGCATTCTTATTCACTGTTTCCCTCTCCAAGGCCAAAATCTAAACACTACATATCCTACACTACATTACTTTGATCTTGCATTAATTATCTGCATTATATCAGTTCCAGTATTGGCTATTTCCTAGTGAAAAATGTTGAATGCATGTGTGTTGTATGTGTCTATCAGGACCTAGCCAGCCAGGCACTGAGTATTACACACCCTTGAAATCAGCAGAATCTCCATGAACTGGTAGCATATCTCCATGCGGTAATAGTTGTAGTAAAATATATTTTTTGTACTGGCGCAGGTCTGTAATTTGAGTCACTGTCTCATAGCTACATTTCCACGCTACCAGGCAGTAAGTACCACATTTAATGTCAAATGTCTGGAAAAGTGCTATATAAATGCAATGTTTAATTAATCAATTAATCAATTAATTAATATGTTAATTTAATGTGTTTTTTAAGCTGGTAGATTATAATAAAAAATAAAACAGCTAATCATACACAGTAAAATTGTTGAGTACATGTAACTCCTATTGGACCATGTATACTCTGTTCTAGTTGACTTAACACTGGACGTTTTACAGTGTACAAAAGTTTTCCTTGCCGCTTTTGTCGCATGGTCCACAACCAGACGAAGGAGACGGTATTAGTCGGCTGTGAAGTAAACAGCAGGGCGACTCCTTCCTGTTTCCTCTTAAGGTTTAGACATTCTCTCCTAGGTGGCGCTTCTAAGGGCACCCGCATGAATTTGGGCTTTCGTGCTTTTTGCTTACGGCGTTGATCGCTGTTGTTTGACACATTTCGGGATTCACTGTTTAAAAACCGTGTTTTTATGCTGCTGCACCCTGCCTTGTCAAACTTTAATAAATGAAACCTGAAACTTGATCTAAGCGCAATCGGAACTTTTTCTTTTAACAAAATATGGCAAATGGAACACACTTCCTTTGATGAAATAAAAGTTCAATGGAAAATATGTTGCACATAATTAAAAAACAACAACAACAACAACAACAACAAATGCTGACCTTCTGATCGGCTTCCTCCAACTTTGCCTCAGCTTGTTCCTGAGGGACAGCAAAGAGGAGCCATTTAAAAAAAAAAATCCCACAGATTTCACTGGACCACTTTCCTTTGATTGCTACGTATGCGTGAGCGTGGATACGGATGCAGCCGCTGTAAGTATCTTTTTTATCTTATATTTCAAAGCCAAAACACAGCTGCCATTCACGAAGAAAGAATCCTGGGACATAATTTACGTGCTTGTGCTTTCAGAGAGGCAAGCTCAGTTGAAGTGGGTGTTTGAACTAGGCACAGCCTAACTGTACTAGTGGGTATTCAGAACAGTCAGTGTGCTTATGATGTATATGATAGAACCAGCCCTTAAGTTCCTGCAGATAATTTGTCAAGTTTCGTTCAGGCCATTCTTAAATTTAGCAGCGTCTACTAAATTTAAATGGTAGGGTCCAGGGAGAGCTTTTAAGGGCCAGTTCAGAGGTCAGCATGACAACAGCTACTTGATATTAAATTTAATATGAATATATTACATTACAGGAATTTAGCAGATGCTCTTATCCAGAGCAACTTACACAACATTTTACATAGTATTTACATTTTATCTATTTATACAGCTGGATACATACTGAAGCAATGCAGATTAAGTACCGTGCTCATGTGTACAAACAGCTGGGAGTCCTACTGGGAGTCGACCTTACTGGTGACCTTACGGTTACAAGACTGGTTCCTTGCCCATTATACTACACTGCCACCATTATCTACAGTCCGTTGGGTTATAGGAAATATTGTGTAAGAATTGAAACAATGGAAAGCTGCTTCAATTTGTATTTCATAATTGAGATCAAAGAACCTCACAGTGTCAGTTAGACGGAATGTCCCACCTCACTACAGCAGCTATGCTCTGTCTTTTAAGATTGAAGATAAAAGCCTCCTCAGAAACTTTGATTGAAATGTGTTCAGCTTGTACTTCAAACTTGATCTTTCCCATAATGAGTCTGCTTCAAAGCCTTCTGCTGAGAATTCACTAGCCACCCACTCACCAAATCACCAGTGACACTGCATATGAGAGACGTTAGTGTGTGTCGGGGAGGCTATAGAGAGGACATGGTAAAATACCTGAACCAACACAGGAGATTCATGGTCATATCCATACAGTTACAATACATAGACATTCAAGTATTAGGAAACAAAATTATTTTGGAAAAAAATATATATATATATATAAAAAAGAACAAACATAGTCATGATTGGATAAAATTCAGGACTTGATTTTCAGTAATTTCTGTATTCAAAGTATTACTACAATTATACAAATATTATTGAAATAACCTGTTGATTGTTAATAGCTAATTATGACACGTTTTTAAAGATTTCTGCTTATCTTTTGTTTTCATGATACGTGCTAATAAAACGTGCGCTGCGCGCGTGCCGTCCTTCTCATTGGAACCAACTATGCTGTCATTAGACATTACATTACATTTATTTGGCAGATGATTTTATCCAAAGTGATGTACAAAAAGTGCATTTCATGGTCATGGACAACTACAAAACGCAGGTTCAATAAGATACAATACTTATTTTGTACAGCTATTTCTAGCCAAGAACACAGTTTAGTTCACACAGTGAACACTATTCTGACCTAACCTCTGCAAAGCCAACTAGGCAGAAGAATAAGCTACAGTATTAGGACAAATGCAAATTACCAAAAAGTGTTGGGATGGGGGAAGGGGTTTAGGTGCAGGCAAAACATCATGGCAGGTGAACATCAGCTTGGAGGTTATGGACTTCATAGATGTTGCTTCACAAGTGAAACAAACGGAAACAGTTTAAGGACAACACAGAACGATCACATTCACACTTGTGTGTGCTTATTCCGTTCTCCAGAGCATGGAATTAAAATTGTATTCTCTGCAGATTGACTTCATTGAAAATGTATCAGTTTTTTAAACTTATTTATTCAAACATACAAAATATTAAAGAAAACCATCTGCATACAAACAAGGGCATGAATACTATCTCACTTCACTGAAGAGGGGAGACAGGTATCCTGGTGTGTGAAATTTTCTGTCACCTCCAATCAAGGTCATTTTGACCAAGCATGCCTAGAGAGATGGACATCTTATCACCATCCCAGAAAAGACTGTTAAACAATGTTTGAGGATGAAAGCGGGAAACATTAAACAATGCACCTGAGGTTTTACATTGTCCAAAAAAGCAAGCCAAATGGTCATGGTAGACTGCTGATCACAAGAGAAGGGTAGTGACCATCCATACCTGCACATATTTATGTCCATATATCATAACAAATTAAATATTTTAATTTGCATACAAATTATGGGGTTGTAGAAAAAAACTATTATACATATACAATCTGAAGCTGCAGCACATGCCTTTATCAAGAAAAAATCAGGTAAAAAAAAATTATTTGGCTAACTAAGTGCACAAGTTGGTAAGAAACCCTGACACAGTGCTAAACATATTTCATTTTGGTATGTGGAAAAAAAAACAATGAATCCATCTCATATTACAGTGCAAATGTCACCATACTAGATACATATACAAGTATTGCTAATATTTTCCATAACCCACATTTGTAGGAATAAATTGGGTTTTGATGTGAATCAATAAATATGTTATTTGTAAACAAACACGAACAGCTAACTATATAGCAGATTTAGTATATGGGAAGGGAAATTAATTTCAAGGCGAGGGACCCGGTAAAAATAATTTCAGCATCTAATCAATAATGAAATTTAAACTTCAGTCTACAGATGGGTTAGAAAGTTCAGTTCCTGGTGGTATTGTGCTTTTCGAAACCTGTTCGCACTAACCATGCACCTTTCATTTATATACAGTTAAACAATACTTAAGGATGCGTCTGAAGTGGATAATATAAATAGCATGCATCAGGGTACTAGTGCAAATGCCCCACGTTGACTAATACTGTGATATACCGGATTTTCCTTAATAACAGGAACTTCAGATTTGCTTGATTTGATACCTTGCAATGTGCAGACTTGTGTTGCTGTACTTATAACTTCTCAAACACCGGGAGCTGTGAAGGGGACATAAGTGATCCACTCGGTAGGCAGCAGGTTGGTGGTCTGTGGGGTTCCCAATGGAAACCACTGATTTACAGCACCAGTAGTCCCTGATGCAAATGAGTGAGGAAGCAACAGGGACACCGGGTTTCCTAGGTCAGATAAGGACAATGCAGGGACCGTATGAACAGTCAATGGATAGTTTGGCAAATGCAGAACATTTCTAACACGTCTGAACATTGTAAAACGTATGGAATACGTATTGCCAAAATATATAGAATATATATATTGCAAAAAAAATGGATACAGTTACAGGCATTGTAATACTGGCAGTGCAATAATCTGCAGTAAGGGCTGTAAACATCTAAAAACTAGGGTTGTAAGGATACACGGATCTGGGCAACAATACGATCCAATCGATGCAACATGCAAAAATCGATCCATATCGTTATGAATCATAGCAAAATATTTATTTTTAATGCCCATAATCTTACAGCGGATTGCTCTGAAGCAACTCTGCCAACATCGTTGTTTATATTTCTGGCTTCACCTCAATCCTATATATATATATATATATATATATAAGGTACTGTGCAAAAGTGTTAGGCACCTGTAAAAAAATGCTGTACAGCTAAGATGCTTTCAAAAATAATGAAATGAAAGGTTATAATAAAACTACATCAATTCTCTTAGGTAGAACTGTCCTGCAGTTTTATAAGAAAATCGGCTGGTACGTTGTTCCAAGCATTTTGGAGAACTTGCCACAGTTCTTCTGCAGATTTTGGCTGTTTCCCTCCCAGAGACCCTTGATCAAGTTTTTATCTGAAAAGTAGTCTGTTACATAAAATATTACTTTATTTAACAAAATACAAAAATGTATCTGTAAAATTTCATTTTTTGGAAAATTCATGTTTGGAAATCTCAAATTTGCTCTTTTCTACTGACACACTAATTCAGAAAACAAAAAAAAAAACATCTAAGACCAAATATATACTATATATTATATTTAAAAATCTAGGGTGCCTAAGACTTTTGGACAGTACTGTACATATATATATATATATATATATATATATATATATATATATATATAGCTTTTGGATCGTATCAAACTTTTCGGTATTGCCAAATATCGAACTGTCGCCTCAAGAATCAAAATGGTATTGCTTTTGTGCTGAAGGCCGAGGTTTACACCCTTATTGGAAACAGCCAATGAGCAGTCCCAGCACTGCACAGCACAGGCACACCAGGGTGCTGCCGGGTGATTGGCGGCTTCCATCCGAGAACCTGTGGCTGCACTCCTCAGAGTTTTTCGGCGGGCTGGAGCCTCTCTCCGAATGGCACAGGGCGTAGTGACCCGTGGTCCTCGGAGCGAAGGGTTTGAGGAACTTCTCGCGCGTGAGGTTGCGTACGGCCTTGATGAGGTCGGTGCCGACGGCGTACGTGTTGTCCGGGTCGTACTGGCTTCCGCGGCCGCTGCCGTAGTCGTAGTGCTGCGTGATGTAGACGCGGTCGATAGCGCCGTACGGCGTCCTCCTGACGATGATCCGGTCCTTGTTGTTCTGATTGCGGGAATCCAGGTTTTTGGAATGTACAAACTCCTCCGAGACGTAATCTGGCATTTTTTCGCCCTGGGGTAAGTTTCTGTCGTCGAACAGGTTGCCAACGGTGTAGTAGGCGTACCCCTTCTGGTTGCGCAACGAAGGGAGAAGGTCCTCTTTGTTTCCATAGTAATGAAATCCAAACGCGCCTTGTTTGGGGTCCTTTGCCGGTTGCATGTTGTCGTTGTTATCAAACGTGATGTACTCACGGCAGAACCAGTACAGGAGATTCAACCCATGCCGTGGGAAATTGTGGCCAAAGTCTTTGTCCCCAAGATCTTTTATTTTTCTCAGAGTGTCCTCAGGGCGGCCTGAGACAGACGCCAGGCTGACAGCCAGCAGGAAAATGGACAAGAAACGTGTGTATCCCATAATGCACCTGTATGAGATAAGAACACAGAGGGAACAGTGTTCAAAGCTATGGAGGCAAGATGGTTCAAATCACTTCAGAAATCAACAAATACTCACAATCACTAAAAAACATTATTAATTATATTAGCCACAATCCACATTACTCTGATCTTGCATTAATTATCTACATTATATCAGTTCCAGCACTGGCTATTTCCTAGTGAAAAAAGTTGAATGCATGTGTGTTGTATGTGTCTATCAGGGCCTAGCCAGTCAGGCACTGAGTATTACACACCCTTGAAATCAGCAGAATCTCCATGAACTGGTAGCATATCTCCATGCGGTAATAGGTTATAGTTAAATATTTTTTTTGTACTGGCACAAGTCTGTAATGTGAGTCATTGTCTCATCGACAACATTTCCATTACTACCAGGCAGTAAGTACCACAGTTTATGTTAAGTGTCTGGAAAAGTCCTATATAAATGCAATGTATGATTTATTCATTCATTAATATGCTAATTTAATTATTTTTGATTATTATTAAAATAAATCAGCTAATCATACACAGCAAAATGTTTATTGTTACATTGACTCCTATAGAGTACACATTGGTCCCTATTGGACCATGTGTACTCTGTTCGAGTTGACTTAACACCGGGCATTTTACAGTGTACAAAATTTTTCCTTACCGCTATTGTTCGCACGGTCCACAACCAGACGAAGGAGACGGTATTAGTTCGCTGTAAAGTAAACAACAGGGCGACTCCCAGTCCTTCCAGTTTTCCTCTGAAGGTTGTCAATCCGAGCGCAACCAGAACTGACGTCCCACTTCCTCCTACAGACGTACGGAAGCAAAGTCTGGGAAGTCCAAATGAGCGGCAGCTGCTCGCCTTGCAAAAACCCAGGACACCGTCCCTAATCCTGGGCGTGGAGCCTTTGATAAGAAACACGGTCGGGGTGCTGCAAAGTTCAATAAGTATTGAACTTTGGACTACACTGTGGGCCTTCTGATGGGAGTTATCCTGGGAACTGTGTGCTTAGCAGCAGCAGTCTGCACGAGTGAAAGCGAAGTGGAGCAGGCGAGCTGTTACATGAGCTCTCTCCCTGCATGGCTGTATGGAAGCCCAGAGGGGACATGAGCAGAGAAGATTAGTGTCATGTGGGAACAATTTAGTAACTCTTGGGAGCAGGACTGCACTGCATGCTCTACCGTACAATTTTACTGTCATTTTGTTAAAATATTTATAAACACTGTGAGGATATGGACACAGCATTGCTACGTGCAAGTTAGTTTATTTATTTACTGTGTGGATTTTTTGGTTGAAGAACATCTGACTCTAACTGATCAGTGTTGTCAACTCTCACGGTTTTAGGGGTCAGACACAAGCTTTCACAGGCTCGGTCCAATGCTCTCACGCTACCCAGACGCATCTCATGCCAAATAACAATGCCACGACTTTAAACAAGGCCACTCCCTGAGTAAGCAAATTATGTGTCAGCTGGCCGGACAAAATTCTCCTCCCTACCCTGGTTGTGATCGCAATCACCCCCCCCGCCTCCCCCCCCAAATCTCATTCTAGCCAGTGGAGGAAAATTGCCAACCCTATAAATTGCGTATAAACTCTAATGGCTGCATTTTAGCAAGCAAGACAAAATCAAGATAATGATTTAAAGTCCACCCATGTACACACACAAACACGCACACTGTTGCTGTTGTTGTTGCAGTGCGGATCTCGTTGAAACGTTTCAGTACCTATATACCTAAACACTAGTTACTAGTGCCTAGCCACTTGAGGGAAAGGCACAGTTCATGATGTTTTTCTGAAATCAGAATGAGCTGCGCTCACAATGAAATGTTAAAAAGGAAAAGGGTTACGAAACATGGCAAATGGCACGCACTTCCTTCGATAAAATACAATTTCAATGGAAAACATGCTGCACGTGATTACAAAACAACAGCAAAATGTCGACCTTCTGAAACGTTGACCTTCCAACTTTGCCTCAGCTTGTTCCTGAAAAACAGCAAAGAGGAGACGACTGATTTCGCTATAAAAGTGCGACATGAACGCAGTCCGTGTGCCATTGCGCTGCGCGCGTGCTGTCGTTCTCACCGGAGCGTCGTACGCACCCCACGCGCTTATCTCCCCGGCCCGTAATTGGACGAAATCGTGTCATCGGGGTGAGGCCCCCGAGACGGAGACAGCCGGACGCCACGCAGGAAACTCCGATATCCCACAATGCACCTCACCGGAGGACAGCGAGAGGACAAAGTGGAGGGCGGGGAAACGCGCTTGCCGCCTTCTGCGCGGCGCGATAACGCGGCAAAGCGGCTCGTGTGCGTCCGATCGTCCGAAGGCGGGCCACGAAGGAGCCGTCTGCAAGGGCAGATTTCCCCACAGTGAGGTCAGTGTTAACTTCTCTCGGCGTGCGCCGACTGCCTGGACTCCTTTTTAAACTGGACTTGGGTGGAGAAAATGGCAAAAAGGCTGCTGATGTCATGATGAAGTGCATTTTTTTTTTTTTTTTTGAGGTTTCCTGGAGAACGCCTCTTAATTTTCTAAGCTACTAACCACAACATTCCGGATGTAGACACAGCATTCTGTCATCCTGACATTTGGGATGTTTATCCAGACAGCTACTTAACCCGCTCACTGCAGCTCAAAACAAATTTTACATGCGTCAAAGCTTGACAATAGCCTACCGTTACCGCATGGTTTTTTACCATTGTTGTTTTATCAGTTGTGTGAAATTTTTTATGAACTCATAACCATCTGCTTGTTCACCGGATTGATTTGCCGCAGATTTCGTGCTGATCCAAAAGCCTTTATGCCATCTGAGTGGACTCATAGAGGACAAAGATAGCTGGAATGAGACTTCGATGCTATCCCAAGATTATTGCGAATCTGTGAATGTCCGGTCCTAATTTGGTACTCACAAAGTTTTGTGACGCACAGATGTAATTGTTTACTTTAGGATTCCGTTTTCATTGGTTTGTTGGATTTAAGTATATGGAATGAGTTTGAAAACAAGCAAATAGTCCAGTTGCAGGTACAGTACGTACACAGGATACATTATGACGCTGAGCACGATCTGACTGTGCATAAACAGACAAAAATCGAAATTATACTTATGACATTTTGACCAAAACTTTGAAGAGTTGTGAAACTTTGTTGGCTGTGTTGCGAGATTATAGTTGAGGGCCTCTTCAGAAACTCAAGTGCAGTCATTTTTGAGGGAGACGTATCAAAGCCCATGCCTCAAGCTTGAAGTGAGCTATAATGAAACTGATTTTTTACCCAAGGTGTTTGTTGCTCAAAACTTGTTCAATGCGAAACTCAAATATGACTGTCTGGTTTGAATTTCAATTTTCAGTACGTTACATCACAGTCATTTGGCAGATGCTCCAATCTAGAGCAATTTACACAACTTTCTCATTTTTAAAATATATTTTTACTGAAACAACCCACAACCTTTGGGGTACAAGTTCCAGTTCCCAAACCTTTACACCACACTGCCACCCAGTATAAAGGGCAACCCAGAAAAAATGTCCAGTGCATTAACTTTATTACAGCTTTTGGATGCATGAACAGAACATTTTATCGTGTATCATATTTTAGCAATGAGGATCGATGAATTATTGATTTTTCGCGAGGATATTTCAGCGGCAGTTGTGTTTTTGTCCCCTTGTTCCAGTTGGGGGGGGGGGGGGGGGGGGGGTTCACTTGTTACCCCCCTGCCAAACACTCCGGCAGACTCCTCCTCTTCCCCTCGCCATGGCGACAGGTGACACGCCTCCATGCGGGAGCCGAGATTACCTTTGGGCAGACTGTTTGATTCCGTGCGGCCCCTGTGGCAGGAGGCAGAGCCGTTCCGTGGGTCCTATCTGCAAGTATAATGTCATTTGTTCTTTCCACGCATAGTCAGGCATGCTTAGGAGAACATACGGAGCTGCTGCACGTGGCCAGCACCCCCCCCCCCACTGCCCCCCACACACAAAAAAATAAAAAAATAAATTGGAACAATGGGCCGATTTCCACATCAAAGGTCACAAAGAGACAGGATTACTTGGGGGCGCGTTGAAAGGCTGGGGGGTGGGGTGGGGTGGGTAGATCAATGCGTTTCTCATCAAGGCGTTCTCCTCGGCCTTCATGCAGATCACATGCCGCGTGCGCGCCATCGCCATCGCCACGGCGATACCAGAAACGAGCTCCTCCGCTGCTTAGCGGAGGAGAAAGGTTTTGCCGTGTCCCAAACCTCACGCGACGACGTGCTTCGTTACTGAGCCGCTTCCTTGTGTCTCAAGAAAAAACGTAAGGAAATGAGAAGGACCAAGAAACTGGGCGCTGGGAGTTTCATGAAATATTGGTGTATTAATGATATCTGAGTAGCGAGAGTCATTCTCACTACTGGCTCCATGTTACACATACGCTTCTGTGACATCATTATGAAGGACTGAAGCTCCATTGAGCAATTGCACTAAACCCTTTGTAAAAGACCAGAACTCAATGGCAAAGTCACAAAGTTTACTACAGGGTAAAGGCAAATATAAGTTGGTCCCATTCATTTGTTTAATAAGATTATTCTGCATGTTATGATTGTGGAGACTTTTTCTAATGAGTGATACACAGACAGGCAGGAATGGTCTCAGTGCAGACAACTGACTTTTTAATACCACTGTGCTTCCTGTTCGTTACTTGCCAGGAAACCTCCAGGCCTCGGGCCCTCTCAGTGGGCAAGTCTGCTCGCTTGCCTGTTTGCTTGTGCTTGTCTCTCTCTCTGTGGTTGGCTGCGGACCACAAACAGGCCGGTTCTTGGAGGTAAATCCATCAGAGAGAGAAGTTATTAGTGCCAGTGCCTCAGACAGAAAGAAGAGAGAGGGAGAGAGGGAGGGGGGGGGGGGGGGTGGGAAGGAAAGAGAGAGAGAGAGAGAGGGTAGGGCCTAATGCACATCTCACAGCAGTCTCAGTTGCTTGCTGTTTCCCTCTCTGCTGCTTTCCTCCAAAGCAAATGTTCATCCATCACCGGGGAGGAGTGACAGTTTAAAACACTCTCTTTGTCTCTCTCTCTCTCTCTCTCTCTCTCTCTCGCTCCCTTTCCACCATCTCTTGCAGACTCCTCGCGCTCTCGCTCTCTCTCTCTGTCGCTCCCTCTCTCTCTCCCTCTCTCTCCCTCTCTCTCCTCTCTCTCTCTCTCTCTCTCTCTCTCTCGCTCCCTCTCCACCGTCGCTTGCAGACTCCCCCGCGGCTCCCGTGCTATTTGGATGCGGTACAGAGCGGGGGGCTGCGAGTTTGAGTCACGCCGTGCCGGTCAGAGGCGGTCGGCGGCGGCGGCGTGCGAGAGCAGCGTCGCACCGACAAAAGGAACAAAACCTCGGCGGAAACAAGGGCTGCTGCTGCCGACCCGCCCGCCCGCCCGCCTGCGCTCGCCCTGTCACCTGCTGCTGCTGATGATGATGATTGATGGGTAGGTGTCTGCAGACATCAGTTTAGTTCAGCGACTGTGTACGCGCGGGTGCAGCGCTGTTCGCCGTTCGCCGTCCCAGTCAAACCGCCTGTCATTTTCATCGTGTTTTTTCGGCCACTGCTTTTCAAAAGCCATTCGAACAGAACGCAGTTGTCCTCAACATGTTCAGCCCATCAAGTGAAAAAAAAAAAAAAAAAAAAAAATCTTCTCTCTTAATGGCAGCGGTCACAAATATAAAAGGATTGCAGGTGGATACGGAGCGTTCCGTGTAATTTTCTTTCCGAGATTGTGCTCGCAAGCTCTGTCTTCAGAGGGGCGATTACAGTTATTTCTTTCCCCCAATTTTGGGAATGACATTTTTTAGCAATTAAATAAAATTGTTTTTTTATAATGGCCGTATTTTCTTCTTGTATATCTTGAAAATGGAGGGTTTGAGGCTTGGTCTGTACTACAGTGATGAAGGTGAGCTGGCATGCGCTTGTCAGGGACAGTTCCCATCCAGACAGTGTCTGCCGGAACATTCTATATCAGAGGTGTCCAGTCTTATCTGAAAAGGGCCGGTGTGGGTGAAGGTTTTTGTTTTAGCCCAGCACTATGACTCCTGATTTGACTCATTAAGTAGTCAATCAAGACATCGATGAGGAAAACTCGGGAATTGTTCAGAATCAACGCTATTGACATTTTTTATGATTTTTCAAGCCCTTCAACCCTACTGGTCGAATGGTGAAAGGATTAAGGCAACTGACAGGTAGAGCAACAAATAGTCACTGAGGTGCTCTTCTAGGACATAAAGTGGATTCATAGCTTGTGAAAGGTGACATCACTGAGAAGGAAGGTATGACCTGACCTGCCTATGACCAACCACAATGGCTACAGTCAGTCACTGAAGCTGGACCTGCCGCCATTTTGTGCAATGCCGTTTTCTCAATCTAGATCTCATTCTTTTCTAATTTCTACCCTGAAAACTAGGAAACTAGTTTTAAAAGATACATGACAAAAGGTTTGAGAATCAATTCAGATCTCTGATGTAAGGGAAATAAATGGTCATCTAAGATAATTTGATATTTTACTTTTAGATTTTCTCACAGAGGCCTTGCCTCGGTGTATTAAAAACACACAGCGATCGAAATCCTTCCCTCTGTTTCTCTGTAGCTGGCTGCTAAGAATAGGCATTTTGCTGTGACTTGAAAGTTGGCGAAAATAATTACTCTCCTGAAGGAGGTGACAGACAGGAGGATGTTTATACCCTTCTGTTAGCTTTTCAGTCAACGCCGCCAGTGGCTTCTCTGCAAAACAGTCAGATTGCCACTCGTAGGCGATCGTGCCTTTGTTATTACATGTGCGGTACTAGCTTTCTCGATAATTTCAGTAGATTTAAAACATGATAACCCCTGTGTTAAATTAATATATTGGATTCTTAAAATAAATAAAAAATTCTTAACAGAAATTAACCCCCCCCCCCCAACTATGATGCCCCTGCGGCTGACCACAGTAGCCACTGTTATGTGTAGGAATATGTTTTAGGCTGTGGGGTACATCAGCCCTAAATAAGAAATAAATGCCCTTGGGTGCCTATCAGGCGAGAGCCCTGTATCACAGGGATTCTTCATCTGCACTCCATTAGTGTCCAACAGTGATTGTGTCTGGCAGGGTGATGATGTCACAAAGAATGTCGGTTGGTCTCTGTGGGATCATGGGAGATGTGTGCAGCACACTGTGATTTTTTACATAACATGCTAGTGATTGTAGTCCATCCATCCATCCATCCATTCATTATCTATACCCGCTTAATCCTGGTCTGGGTCGTGGGGTTGTAGTGATTACACTGAAAGAAGGAATGAACACTGCACAAAATTAAGCTCCGTAATTTTCAGTGTGTACCAAGCCTCTCGCACGGGTATTTGTACGTTTCCGGAAAAAGGCGGTAAACGGCTGCAAGTGTGTGATTTTTTTAACGCCTCTTCTCGGTACACAAAACGATCCTCAGCCCCTTGAGAAACTCAACAGCGGTGAGTCCACAGCTACCGTATTTGCATATCACCTTGACAGACGGAACACTGGTTTCGCGTCCAATCGTCTGTTCTCCGGTTGCGTACTCCGGCCCCTTCGGGAATTTCGCCCCCTCTTTCGCAGGGAATTTTGTTTGACGGCTTCTGGTGTTCCGCCTCGCCTGCTTCGCCGTGCGTGCGTCCCGGCGATCACGGATGTCACAAGGCGCAGGAGCGTCTGCCGGAATGAACGGAATATCGTTTGCAGCCCCCCCCCCCCCCCCACCCCCCCCACCCCCACCCCCCCACCACTCTTGCAAATAATTGGCCGGGATGCACAGATTTCCCACGTGCGCTTGCGCTTGCAGGGAAGCATCCAGCCTGCAGTTTTTTTTTAAACAGCCCCTGACACGCGTTTCATGGGAAGGGAGAGCGATAGCACGATAGCACGATAGCGCGTTGATCCGCGATGCGTGCCTGTGCGCTCCGGGGCCCCCGCGAGAGATGATGGGCGCAGCCTTCGTCACGACGCGCCCGTGACAGCTTATCATCATCATCATCATCATTTACGCTCTCAGCGGATGCCCTCAATCCGAAGACAGGTCTACAGCTCGCAGTTTAATAACTTATACCCATTTATAACGCTGGATGTTTACTGAAGGGATTTGGATTTCATACTCCGTTCAACAGCGCAACGGCAGTGTCCTGCATACTAACCTGTAACAGTCTGGCAAAGGCATAAGTCCAACTACGGTTATGTACTGTAGCATATGGTAAAATCCATTTTTAATTTTACATTACAAAAAAAAAGAGTACATTGTAGAATGGTTATGGGTAAGGTAGCTTGAGGCTGAAGCAGAAGATCGTGTTATAAGGCTGGTTGGCACACCCTGCTTGAAATTGTAATATTTTTTAAAAATCCTTTGAGACTGAAGGAATGTATGTAAATAACGCATTAATGAAACAAAATAATAAAATCGACTTGCTATGTAATTAGCATTATAAAATACTATAAAGAAAAGCATTACTTTATAATATACGCCTTGATTGTATGCATGTCAAATGCTAAATGACTAAAATAAATACATAATAAATCCATACATCCATTATTTATACCCACTTATTCCTGGTCAGGGTCGGGGGAGGGGATTGGAGTTGGAGGAAAAGAGAGACATCGTAGGGTGGCAAATGCAGTCTTCTTATAGGCTAATCGCTAGCCAGGTGTTAGCAATCCGGTAATTAGGTTGACTACTACCACTGCCACACCAGTAAACCACAGAAGAGGAACAGACAACACCCCCCAAGCAGGAAAACTGAGGGTCAGAGACAACCCTGGGTCGTCCTGCATGAACTTGAGCAAATAGTGCAAGCTAAACCAGCTAAAAACACATAGCTCTGCAAGCATCAGGACTGGGCTACCTTATACCAGCTATTCCTCCTGAATTCCATGAGGAAATGTGTCTAGACATTATTGACTGCAAATACAGTATATACATCCTGCACTTTTTCATTTCGGAGGCTTATGAAATCTGGCGCAGCAGAGTAAAATTTATCATAATTTTTATTTTTATATATTTTTAGTTTTACCTTATCACACATGTCTGGGGGGAAGGGGTGCTCGGGGAAATGGGAAACGGGATGGGAAATCTATTCTATGCGTCTAAACAGTTTGCCTGATAATCATGCCAGGATCCGTGCAGTTTGTACACAATTTCACACTGTGTTATGCAAGGAAGAAAAAAAAAAAAAACAAAACAAAACAAAACAGAAGAACAAAAATGCTTGCAGGCACGACAGAACGGGCCTTGAAGCCTGGACGGTAAACAAGCACATGGATCAGGCCGCAAGATAACAAGGTTGCCAGTTTCCTAACTGCTGGGGAAAAGATCAATGCCATTAAATCATATGGACCACTCCGGTAATCTAGTTCCATCCAGCCCTCCACCTGGCCCTTTTAAAATCATCAATATGTTAAAAAAAAGAAAAAAAAAAAAAAGAATTGCAGTTTCAATTAAAAAAAGAAAAAAAAAAAAAAAGAGCAAGAGACCAGAATGACTACAGGGAGGTTTGCACAAAGTGCACCGTAATTAACTAATGGGCCCTGTGCTCTCCAGTAGCATGCTCATGGCTCGGCTGAGCAATTACCGCAATACCTAAACCAATGGCTCATCTCTAATACAGAAATGATTGGGCAGCCACTGAGGAAAACATTGATTAATTAAGTCGCTTCGATAGTCTGTCAAAGCCCCCCCCCCCCCCCCCTGAGAACCGGGGCGTGACTCCACGGTAATGGGCCCGGGCAGACTGTCTGACGTTCCCTCCTCCCCCCCCCCCCCCCCCCCCCCCCCCCAAGCAAATAACATTTCTCCTGTATCCTCTCTATCCGAAAATCACATTTACTGGTTAATTTGGTCAAAAGATCTCTGAAAAGGAAACAGATTTTCAGGGCGCTTCAAGTGCTTTATAATGGCATCGATCTTTTCCCAAACATGTGTATGGCCCGGACTGTTTCAAAGTCATTTAGCGGTTCTAGTACTTCCCCAATTTAAAGCATTCTTATGGAATGCATTTCTGGCAATGCACATTCATTGCTATTTAACATTGAAATAATTTTTGGATCAGTAGCTCAATGATAGATTCTTGTTAGTTGTGATCATTGTCTTAACTAATGCATCTTATTTTATAGAATATAGAAAAAAAAACTGTGTAGAAGTACAAAAAGGTGGTAATGAAAAGATGCTTTGTCTTAAAGAATGATCATTAGCAATCGTTTCCTTCTACCTATTTTAAGTACAGCCACCAGCTGCTAACCACAACTTAACCTTCAAGCTGCATTACACTTTGGCAATGATAATGTGGGTTAGACATCTTCAATCAAAAACTTATCATCTGTAGACGTACATTGACAGTAAGCAAATAGATTTGGGAAAACATCCCAACCCCCCCCCCCCCCTCGAAAAAAGGCTGCAGCATAAATCAATCATCTTATGTAACTTATGGCAGAAGATTACTCCATAGAGGAAAGTGTGAGCCTATACATGCAGAATGTACTGGGAATGAGGTAGACCTGGAAAATGATACAAATACGAAAAACAAAACCAAATGACCAACTACTTTGCTCATCTGCACATTGACCGAGGCAATACAGATTAATTGCAAAAATGATTTAAATTCAATTAATATTAATGTATAAAAAATGATCTTTCTTTTCAACTTCTTGAGGCCCCTCACAAATAATGACAAATTAGTAATTAGAGAGGAGGAAAAACAGAAATATAATTCAGTATAAACCTCACCCCCTTATAGACAAGTAGTGCAGACAAATTATGTCCCCTGTAAGATTTATGGGACATTTAAGGCTGCAAACTACCAGAAGTGATTTGCTCCAAATGATGATAGAAAACCTTTCACCCTTTAAACAAGACAGATTGATTAGGCCTAACCCTTCTCAGCAGGAAATTAATCTTGATTTAAGCAGTCGTTGTTTTTTTAATTTAATCCTTGATAATAGTAATTGCATCCCGACAACAGCTAACATATGTTGACCTATGTTGTGTTTTGTTTACAAATTTGACCAGTAAATTATTTTACTCAGGATGATTGCTGGGAACTCAATGTTGAGGTATGGAAAGTGTGTTAGGACAATCTTCGCTTTCAGAGCGTTTGCTATAAATAAAAAAAAAAAAAAAAAATTACAGACTTTGAACAAAAAAAAAAAGCGTTCTAGCAGAGTGGTGTTTGTCAAGACTTTGCCATTGTCCATTGTCCATTGTCCTGGAAGGATCACCTTGCTTTCATCAGTTAAGCAGGACTCGGCATCGACTTTGCCATGGTGTAGTATTCACACAGCAGAATCTCAGCTGCTTCACAATGCCAAGGAGTACAGAAGCTGTACTGGCCCGCTCAGAGTGGTATTAATGGTGAACAGATTGTATTTATATACCAGCAACAACTGCGCAAATCGCTTTACAATGAATGCTTCGCATTCACCCATTCACTCACATTTACATACATTCACACACCGGTGGTGATCATGGCAGCCATGCAAGGCGCAAACCAGCTTATCGGGAGCAATTTGGTATTTGGTGTCCTGCTCAAGAACATTTCGACACACTCAGAAGACCGGGATTGAACTGACTACCTTCCAGCTGCCCGACGACCGGTTTTACCTCCTGAGTTAATGTCGCCCCCATGACTTTATATAGATTTGTATCTGGTTTTACTTCTTTTTTTTAAGTTTAAGGGTGTCCAAATTCTGTGTCCTACACCCATGGATCCTGCTCAGCCTTTCCTTCTGCAAGGCCTGCAAAAAAATTCATTTATACTTCCTTCCGCAGTCTTCCATGTATTTGTCTTGAAACAATATGTTTGTCTGCCTGCCTGGCCCGCATTGTGTTGCATCTCTATTTTCAATTTGGGCGGCTTGCGAGCCAACGTTCTGCGGCATGCCTCATCCCCTTGGATTCCATTCCGCCATCAATAACTCCAAAAAAGCGTGAAATTGCAATCTTTGATTTTTTTGCAGTGTGTATTTTCTGAATCAATGAATGGTAATCGGATATGTTGCTTCTCGGGCACACACACACACACAGCATCTCATCTCTGAGACGAATGAAATGCACATTTAACAGCACAGAGGCTTTTTTTTTTTCCCCTCTTCAGTAAAATGTCAGCTCACAAATAGTACTATTTTAGGTTTATATATGAACTTTCTGTGCTTTATTCAATTTTTAAGCGGTTGAAAAATGACCGAATAAGCACTCAAAGAAAAATTGTAACCTGGGAAAGTGCTTGCTGGAAATACCAAGCTTTTCAGGAAGGAAAGCAGATGGCCTTTACAAGGCTGATAAAAATATATTTTTTGTGTGCTTTTATTACAATACAGATGAGATGGTTTCATTACAAAGATATTGTTCTCTCGATTGTAAATATCACCTCTGTGTAAATTGCATACATCTTAGCCATACTGCTTTTGCACTCCGATAAAAAGCACTCTGAGTATATCTCTCGGAGGCTCTGTCTTGCTTATCTTTTGGCTGATTTGCTGATTATTGTTAAATGAAACAAGCGAGATGGCGAGGAGACAACTTTCGCTTTCACGGTGCTTTACCCCGAACGTCGTCAGACCGAGTCAGAAAACAAACTTTTGCGTTTCGCTTGGAGAATGCTCCAGACACCCTGGGACGTGATTGGAAAAAAAATTATTGGAGAATTGGAAACAGACGGCAGAGCCTCATTCCTGAGCTACTGCGTGACACAGAGTCGTACAAAAGGAGGGGATACTGTCGTGAGGGAGGCAAACAGAGGGTGCGAGCTTCATAAAAAAAATCACAGCAATACAAAATGGCGCTGTGAGGGTGGAAGGTTCTGGAATGCCGCAAATGAAGAAGGAAGCATATCAGAATTCAGGAGCACAGCATCACTGCGCTTTGTTAACAAAAAGGGGCTCAGAAATTGAATTTCTTGATGTCCTATATCGAGGACGTGGAACTGGCTGCAGCCTCTTCAGAATGACAATAAATAACACTCCATCCATCCATCCATCCATCCATCCATCTATCCACCCATCCATCCATCCATCCATCCATCCATCCATCCATCCATCAATCCATCCATCATCCATACCCGCTTTTCCTGGGCAGGGTCGCAGGGAATGCTAGAGCCCATCCCAGCACGGAGAGGCAGGAACACACCCTGGACAGGTCACTCACCATTCACTCGCACTCTACAATGGACAATAGATTAAATAAAATCTGCAACATGCTGTTTGCTGTTTTCTCATTCTTGCTTACCAGTTCCAAATGGTCTGCCCTCAGGAGATGAGCTGTGCACAGCTTCAAGAAAACTAAAGGCCACTTTAGGGCTATGCAAAAACAATGCAAAGGAAGGGGGGGTTTGCATAGGGTTGTACAGGTTGTGTGACCGTCAAGGAGGAGGCTGTAACTATGCAACCGGTGTCACACAAGCAATGATTGGTTGTCTAGTGAATGAAGGCGGGGCTTCCTATTAGACGTCAGCGTGACGACATGTACACACAACCGCTGTGTACAACCGATGCAGGAGGATGATTTGCCAAACCTGTTCAACAGTATTGCACTGCATCGCACACATGGGAACCCCGTGGCATTCACATAACCATAAAACGGCCTCACTGTAAGTCCTATGTGTACGAACCCCCGATTGCAGATTTACTCACGCTATAACGGCAGTTTCACTTAAAGACAGCCGTTTAAAAAAAATTTTTTTAAAAGATGAAAGATTACAAAGCACTAGATACAAGTAGCTGTGTAAGGGAAAAAAAAAAATGAGAGAGAAAATGTCTGATCCAGCAGGATTTTGGACGACTTTAACCATGCTCTTGTGCGGATGATCCAGAGTGATTTGCATTCCTCTCTACAGATGGCAACGCATTTCCCAAAGCGGCAACAAACAATCTGCCTACAGAAACTCAAATTGCCAGACTTTCTCCCCCCCCCCCAATGCCCCCCCCCAACTCCCCCGCCCCTGCCCCCCTTCATAAAATATGCAACGATCCTCTCTTCTTCTTCCACCATCAGACGGGTTATTCCTCCTTTGAGGCCGATCGTTTTAAGCGCCAAATGGCGAGCGCAAAACAGTCTGAGGAAATCCTCAGAAGAAGAACGCTGGTCGCCGAGCTTCTTCGCTTGCCCACCCTCCCCTCCCCCCCCTCCCCCCAACCCCACCACCCCCCCCCCCCCCCCCCCCCACCCCCCGCCGCCAGTTTCCCGCCAAGTTCCCGCCACCCCGCCGCGCGCGGATCTGCTTTCCCGTCGCCTGCGTGCTGATTGAGCGCGACGTTCTGTCGGGTGACAAACGCGCTGCTTCCTGAGAAGACCGCTCCTCCGGTCGCTCAACGAGGTAAGCGCCTGAGGAGGGGGAGCAAAGCGGAGCAAACAAACATCACGAGAGTTCTGCTTCTCTGCTGCGCTAGCCGTTCATTTACGATCATTTTCCCCCCTGTCTTTCTGTTTCAGGAAGTAAACTTAATTGATCAGAACAGAGATACTGAGCTAAGAGGTTTACAGTCACCGTCCTTTATAGCGTATACTGATAAATAAGACCCTTTATCTGGGAATAATAATTCTGGAAAGGCATCTTTATTTAAAATTTTCCTGGTCAGGGCCATTGATGTAATTGGCTTTTGGCTTGTGCAACTAAACACCATGAGGGTTCATTTTTTCCCCGCATTAAATCAAGTAAATATTTTACAGCAACAAATGTTCATATCGTTAAAACGTGTAAAGGGAAAACTTTACTCGTAGACGTCAGAACTTTCTCGTGAAAGTGTATCCAGACTCGTCCGCCATTCTTGCTGAGCCAGAGAAAAGATGAAACTGATGACTTGGAGCAGTGATGTCACCAGTACTCAAACGCGGAGTTAATTAACTTAACAGGAAATGATGCGTACAACATGGAATATCACATTTGCCATTGGCTCATAAAGCCGCCTTATGGATAGCTAACTCGTCTATAAAATATTTAGTGGCAGTGAATTCCGTCTCTTCCCAGTCCATTTAATATGCTCTCTAGCGCGCACTTAGAGATTCTCATGTTAAGCACAGATGCATACCAGAATCCGGGCTTAGCTTTAATCAAAAACAGAGCTAAATAATCCTAAAATTAGTCTTTACTATCTGCGTACAGTACTTTCAGCATGAAAGGACTGGCTAATATCCTGCTGACCAAAATCTTCCTTCTCCGGGCGATGCTACGTACAACTGCGTGCCACTGGAACCTTGCAGCGTTCAGTTTGGACTATACAGCAAATTAAAACACTCAGTGAACAAACCTAATCTAACAGGCTACTCAGCACATGCAATGTGGAATAGATAGAGTTTTAAAAAGACTCTTAATAGAAATCACGAATAGACTTTCTAAATGACGAATATTTAACGCTGTCCGTATCACTTTGCTCCAGTCCGAGAGATTTCAAAAATTTAATATCTATTTCTAGATTTTGTTGTTTTTAATATTGTAGAGAAGTGGTGTAGGGTATGCTGGCTTTTGTTGCTACTCCGCACTTAATCAGCACAGAAATTGAACAATTATAGCAGCTAATTGCATGGGTAACTCAGGTTGCCTTGTTTTTTGAGTCTGAATCGGTTGCTGATCTTAAGGTGAAAATTAAATCCAGAACAATCTCTTCTGGCTCTCCAGAACAAGGAATGAAGACCACTCTCACAATGACATACATAGCTAGCTGCCCTGGGCAAGGGTGCATGCTGAATTACAATACAAAAGCAATAACGCTTTCTGGTTGGATACAGTGATGCAGGACATCACCAGAAGAAAAGACAAACATTTGGAGACGGTCCCTGGGAGTAGCTGCTGTGCAAAATCTTTGTGGAACTTTGTGTAAGTTCCTGTCGGAGTACCGCAGGGACCAACGGCATCTCAACCCCTAACACAAACAAACACGTTTAACTGAATTTCACCTGGCGAAGGAGCCACTTCACAGGGGAGGCCGACTTATTAACCTCCAGATTTAACCTCTTCTATTCCCGTCTGCCAGCGAACAGCCTTTTGTTCGCAGTTCATCGTCATGGTTTCTCCCGCTAACAAGCTGGAGTCACGGCAGGGAGAGCTCGTTATCACGAACACACAAATCGAAAGTATGCAGCAAGAAAAGCGATATATATATATAAAACTCTCTAGTTCAATACATTTTTCTATGCCTTTTAAAAAATTCATTCCCAGCACGGTATCAGTTTGATCCTGCACTTCTATTATATTCTTTTGCCTTTGCCCAATTTCACAAGAAAAAAAAAAAACATCCATGGCCTCAAATCCTTCCACCTCCCAGCTTTCACTTGTCTAAACTTATTTGAATTCCAATGTATTACTTTTATCTCCTTACCTGAAGACTGAGTGAATATTGTGAATATTGATTTTGGGTTTTATGGAAAGGTATTTGGTTGCCAGCCGGTGTGTGACTTGAACACAATTGTTCATTTAATCTGAAACCGCCCTCTTCTCTCTCGCTAAGGAAAAGTATCGAATTGCTTATTTAAAGACTCGCATGTCAAGATGAAAAAACCCCTGAAAAAAAAAAGAAAAGAAAAACAATTATTAGACGGGAATAAACGTGCGTTACTAAGGTAACGTGTGTGTTTACCATACCGTGCATCCACTTTCATCTCTTAAGGCTTGAGCTGTCAGTCACTGCGGTTAATTATGTATCTGTAAAATACTGCACATCATTAATTCCTCCAAGAGGGGAGAACAAAAAAAATCATAACACGGTGCCCTAATACGCGCAGCAGAAGAGGGTGGTGAGTCAACCGTACTGGAGGTGCGAGGATTGCTCTCTTCACAAGCAAAACTTATCTTTCCTCCCCCCAGTCTCTCACATTTCTGATAATAATCGGGGGGGGGGGGGATAATTGTAGTATAATGGGTAGGGAACTTGGCCTGTAACTCAGGCTTGAACACCAGGTAGGGCACTGCCATCATGCCCTTTGGCAAGATACTTGAACAGTCTGCTTCGCTTCAGTAAAATATCTAGCTCTGTGGGTGGACTGTATTCAAAGATGCCAGTTGCTCTTGATAAATGTCTGCTAAATGCAGACATACGAATATTGGAGCATGAAATAGGACAGGTGACTACAAAGGGAATGATTACACATGGCAGGTGGATTACAACTGTAACCGTAGCAACAAATACTGTATTACTGGTGACCCTGTAACCGAAACAGCTGGATTACTGATGTGATGTTCATTGATAACAACTAATTTCAAATTCTGGTGCACACCAGCATGAGAGAATTGCCGATTATACTCTAGAATAAGTATGTTTCTTGATGCACGACTACAAGGCATATTTTGTGGAGTGAATAAGCATTGAGGATTGAATTTGATGGGGTCTTTCGGTAAAGAAATAATTCTGTAAAACTGAATGGGATGTTTAGCTGAATGGAATTGTTATTCTTTTCTTAAATTAGCTGAACGTAAAAAATGTAATCCCACACGCATACACCTGCAACAACATCATGCAGTGTTACCCTCCTCAAATACATCTCCTACTTTCCAACGACCACTTTTATTTTATGACCCCCCCCCCCCCCCCCCCCCCCCAAGCAATTAAGTAAATGCTACAAGGGAATACACTTCATGCCTGTTGGTGAAGGGATACGTACAGTACAGTACACACCACTTCAAACCACGCCACAGCTGCAGGCTCATTAATGAATAATGAATCAGAGTGAATGTTAGGTTCTGTTAGCTTCTCCACACGCCCTCCCCCTATTTATAGTTCTCCCTCCTCAGTTCTGGCCCCATTTGGCCTACACGCCCCGGTCCTCGTTTGCGCCTCATCGCCAGCGGAGTAAGAGGCCGTGTAAATGAGCCAAAAGCTCGTTAAACATTAAAAATGAAAATGGCAGCTCGCGTCATAGTGATATTCTGACCAGTGGCGGTTGGTGAGGTGGAAGAATTTGTATCTTTAAACTGGTTTTACCGGCTATTTCAAACTGTTTGAATTCATTTAGATTTGATTAACAAGTGTCAAATATCTGAAACGTCCAATGGCAAGTAATCCCCAAGCTTTCTCTTAACTGCATGTTTAAACATTGCTTCCTGTCACCTAAGAGGTATAACTAGCTCTCTTAACTGTGTATTAGTTTAGTGTTGAACACAATAAAGCGCATTTGTAAGCAAATTGTGTTTTATTTCATCATGAGAATTATTACTGTTGAACGTACTCAAATTAGGTGACTGGATCTGTGTGCCATTGATGATGCTGATGTTCCTAGAATTAGGGCATGGATAATGAAGGATATGTTTATTTGGTTAGAGGATATGATTAAGAACATGATTATTTGGCATTAACTGTTAATTAACTTCTGGATAGCTAATAAAGGAAAGTAAATTAGTAAATGAAAACAGGCTGAGCGTAATGATTGGTTTGTAGGTGAGGTTTCAACCCCCCCCCGCCGCTCAGCAGCCACCACTGATCCAAACATAATTATTCTAGTTGCTCTGTGGACCTGGAACTGCTGAGGCATTTATGGATAGGAAATAGAAAAGCTATTTATCTGGTTGTTTGAGATTAAAGACAAAGCAGCCGAGGAAAGAGGAGAATGCACCAGGCTCACAAAAAAAAACAAAAAACTGCATAATTACCATGTTGGCAAGCATATGCTTGAAGACAGTATATTGCGCTGTGAACATCTGTGTTGCTGAATGTACCTCAGTCTGCTATAAAAATCTTGCTCCTAAAAGCTACACCGTAAAATGAATTCCTCCCCCAAACAGACACCGGCTCTTGAATAAATGGTACACAGCCAGCTTTATTGGAAGTAATGCTATCATTTCTGCACCTGCAAACCTGTGCTTGCAAAACTCGATTTTTGGCTTCCTACAGCTAGCTACCTTCATTTATTTTAATTTACTTGCAAGAGCCTACAGGCTAGGAGTCTGGGTTGGACCCATGCGGTCCACGGTGTCAGGAAACTAAACCTGAATTGCTTTAAGCAAGCATCCAGCTCTGCTAATGCTGTCAAATATCAGATGTCCCGACAAATGGTCATCATCATGTCGAGGATTCCCAGAATTCCACCATCAAACCTCATGTTTTTTTGCAAGCCTGAAAAGTAAAAAAAAAAAAAAAATTCCGCCCTCATTCAGTAAATTTCCAGTTTGGGTCCCAATAAAATGTCATAACCGACCGAGAGATGCAATATTTTTTCCGTACATGAAACTGGGTTAAAAGGGATTAAATAAATTCTGCATAGCTGAAGATGGGATCTAAAATGGAGGCCACAGCATCAGTTTCAGTCTGTTTGTCGCAAAGGCCCTGAGCTGTTGGTGTCACCAACATGGCCGCTATTGCCACTTCCTGTTAGTCAGCCATCGGCTGCTTGCCATTGGTTTTGCATCCAGTGGGGGGTGACATAGTGATTGGTTCTTTCTCAAATCCATCTGCTACTCGACAATTCCTTTGACAGAAGATTAGCAGTACGGTTTGGAGGACGTATTGTGTGCAATGTTATTCTATGCATTAAAAAAAAAAAAAAAAAACATTAGACAGGATTAAATTCAACCACAAAAGTCCTATTCATGAAATGTTAACGTTATCCGAACACTTCCTTGCTCAAATAACAGATGCCGGCCTTCAATTTTATTTGAAGCTTAGCCCTTTTTCTCATTTAAAAAGAGAGCTGATAAAGGCGAATAATTTAAGATGACACAACTATGTTGTGAGGGACACCTTTAGTAGGCCAGGGCTACTCAGCACAGTCCTGGATGAAAGCAGTTCCCAGAACCGCAAGCTTTTCATTCCAGGCAGACTAATCATCTTCGCTGCATCAAGTTAACGGTTTTTTAGAGAGCCGGAAAGCCTCCATCATTACAGCCTTCAAGGAACCGCACTTATTAGCCTGTGCCCTGTGTCCTTACCTCCTAACTGCCGCGGCTAACATTACAGCGAGTTCAAAGATAAGGCGTATAACTTGAAAGGTGTCAAGGCAAGGGAGAGGAGAACACACCTGCATACCGATGAGGGAAGCCGAAGTTTGAGACCTGGGAGTGCTGCCAGCAGGCCTCGTCAGGCCCTGTGTGTGTGTGTGTGTGTGTGTGTGTGTGTGTGTGTGTGTGAAACCGTCACTTATTCATCGATGTCCGATAAGTCAGACCCCCGCGGAGGCTGGCAGCTGAACAAATGCCTATTGTACTGGTGCCAGGATTTTCCCTCCAGTTTAAAAAAAATATATATATTATCGCCACAGAGCACCTGGGACCCGGAGACAAGGGATGGAGGAAAGAGTGGAGGCTTTTCAGACAGAGAGAGAACATAGCCGCTCACTCTTCCTTCTCTCTCTCTCAGTGGCCCAGAGATAGCAGGACCTCCAGATACCATCAGCTCTCCAAGTTGATGGACACCGTGGAGGTTAATTGAGATCTCTGGCTGAAAACGCTGGATTGGCTGACAGCTGATTCGCAGGGTGGCTGGGCACAGGTAACTGTCACTTCTTGGCTCCAACATAGAGATGATGTGTCTTGGCTTTCTGCATCCACTTTTAAATCACAAGTTCTTCTTTTCTTGATTTCCCAAATTTGAAATACTCTTTTGTAATCGTGGACTTCCAAATTGGGCAATCACAAAACGAAGGCCTCAAAGTGGAGGTGATGTGTCTTGGCGTTCTGCATCTACTTTTAAATCACAAGTTCTTTTTTTCTTGATTTCCCAATTTGGAATACTCTTTTGTAATCGTGGACTTCCAAATTGGGCAATCACAAGGTAAAGTCCTGTGAGGTAAATGCTAGCATGCATGTCCTCTGAAATGGACATAGCCATGCCCCCCCTGTTCGTTTCATTCTACAGTCCACCAGTTGAGTGGCAACCCCCCCCTCCCCCACCTTCCCCAATTTCCGTCGTTGATGACTGGATCTCTACCTCACAGGATAAGGTTTTGCGCCACTTATACTACTGAACCTTGGACCGATGCGGCAGTTTTTCCTATGTACGCATCACATCTTGTTATTTGAATGGCTGAATGTTCAAATATGAATGAGACTTAAATGTGAGTGGCGACTGTTTATGTTTTTAAGTTTGTACACTGTAACGCGAAGCAGAAAAAACACACTTTTCCTCAAGTGCTGCAGACGATACAGTCTACGGTCAAAGTTAAAGGATGACAGTGCGACCGTTTAACGCGCCGCCCTGTGGGATTCTGGGCCATGGTCAGCGCCGGCTCAGACTAGGGCTAGAACGCGAGGCGCATCTCAGTGCTGGGTACCAGTGCTTCTGCTGAACCGGTCCCCGGATCTCGCCCTGCGCCGATTAGCTTGCTCTCAAGAGCGCAGCATTAATAAAAGCTTATGGCATTGGGGCTTGTGCTGGGGAGTTGCTTACCAATGCCAGAATCCTGGATAGAACTGGCTTAGCGACCCCCCCCCCCCCACCCCCCACCTCCCTGTTCACACAATCATTGAGGACTCGAGCTCTCTTCCCATTGGTTTGGGTTTCTGTGCCACATTTCACTTTATTACATTCATCACCCCAGTGGGGACGTCAATGGGAGCGGGCTGCCCTTTTTTTCGAAATTATAACTTGGCCTAAGTTTATCTTTATTACACTTGAGCTGCTCGTATCTCTTCCCGGGATACGGAGGCAAAACCCCTCTCACGGGGATATTCTTTGGGAGCCAGAGTTTACAGAAACAATTAAATTTAAGGGGGAGAGAAAGTTACCGCCAGGCTCTTTAGAAAGAGCTTTCCGAAGCCGATGTCACACTGCGTTCACGTCAGGCGTCGCTGTCGAAACGGTTTCCAGACTCCAAAGTTCATTAGCGGGAACGCAGGGTTTCTGAGAAATCTGATCCAGCAGGCAGGTGAGCAACAGGTGAAATTAATCGAGAAGATGAGAAAGGCAAATGTGCAGGATTCAGTCGTGCAAACGTGTCACCCGGTCGCGACGTGGCGGCCCGTCGTGTTTATTAATACACCTGTTAGGTTTTTGCCGAAGCAGGTGTTTTGTACACTCGACGCGCGCTCAGTCGATCGCGGAGCGGAGTCTCCTGACGCCGGAAAGATTATTTTCCGACAGTCGAGCGACGACACGCAATGAAATCTCATATTATTGAATCCCCTGGACTCGAATCCCCCCCCCTGGGAGTTTTCGCACGAGGGAAGTGCCGGTAGATTATTGGATAAGTGGCGGTGCGAGAGCTCGCGATACAGAGCGCTGTAGAGATGATTTCAACCCCCCCCCCCTCCCCCCCCCCCGAGGTGCTCTTTGGAAAAAAAAAAAAAAAAAAGCCCTTTTTTGATATTTTATGCATAATTTCAGCAGCGCGCGCGTGGGCGGCGGCACAGATCACGAGTCGTGTCAATCATACCGGCGTGGCGCTACGCCAGCGCCGAGGGCATTTGATTCAGGGGTCATCGGGTTCATCGCGAGATAACCGTCTGTCAAAACAAGAGTCCTCACCTCTGGGAGATCCAGCACTGCTGTGCCTCGCGGCACCCGTGTTTTAAAACACACTGATGCGCAGAATTAATACTCTCTGTCTTTCAGAGAGCACCGAGCAGAAATGAGGTGCCATAATACAGATTAATAAATAATCACACATGTACGCACGCACACACGCATGCACGCACGCACACACACACACTCAGCACACACACATACACACACACACACGCATGCACACACACACACAAACACACACACACATGCACGCTCACACAAACACACACAGATACACACACATGCACGCTCACACAAACACACACAGATACACACAGATGCATGTACACACACACACACACAGACACACAGAAACACATGCACACTCACAGATGCACGTACACACACACACATACACACACACACACAAACGCATATGTGATATAAAAGGATATAGGTATTTGAATTCTTGCCTCTTATATTACTGTATAGCCTATATCTTTGCACAGGCTGAAAAACAGAAGCGAAAGAAGTCCTGACTGAGAAGTTGAAAAAAAATAAAAAGACGCATTATACAACTGCTCTTCATTCACAAGAGCATGTTGGCAGAAATTTTAAATCACCTCCACCCCCAATAGCAATTTCTGAGAATAATAAATCCAATCAATATATTCATGGAGGAAAAGAAAGAGACTGACATTTTCAGTTCATTCCCCTTTCTTCAACACACACCTCTCTCTCACTCTCTCTCGCTGTTTCTCTCTCATACACACACACACACACACTGCTTTGACAGTTAATTTCCACTTCCTACTCTCCATTATTTACCAATAACGATAAGAACGGAAAAGCGATAGATTTTTCCATTTAAATTCTAATTTCGTGTATTACCATTTTCATCCTATCACTCGTATAATCAGGAAGGCACTTTGCATAGTAAACATAATTAAATTATCAGTGCTACCGGAGTCCTTCAAGGTCTCCATGCTCCGCTTCATCAGCATGTCTGAGTAGTCAGCTGTCAGTCACTGTTGAACAGGAAGCACCTGCCTATTCATCAGTACTGAGCACCAGATGGCTATAGGTTCAAATCATGTCCGGTGCAACTTCCTGTCATGTTAGCCGTTATCAGGCAAGAGTGAACGAAACCGTTTCCCTGGCGTTCATTTTCAGAAAACGCAAAACTTTATTAAAAAAACCCTCTCAGTCTCAAATTACATTGGAGCCGTTAAATATTATTAATGATATTGCAAAGTAATTATAGTAATGCTAGGTTTTTTTTTTTTCCAGTGGTCTCATGAGTCCACTCATTGTGCTCTACAGAAGTAGCATTCGTGGGAATCTCGCTTCAGGTTTTGAGGCCACAGTCAGGACGGCGTGCTAATATGAAGCGTTTTTCAGGTCAATCCACAGCCATTGAATCCCAAACAGGCATCAAAGGCTTCGGCATCAATGGGAAATCCAAATTAATCCTCTCCTTCTGTTCAAACCTCCCGAGACTCTTCCCCAGCACAATGGACCCCCCCATTCCCCATTCCGCACCGCGATTCTACGGGATTTTACCACCCAAACCTATGGTCCCTTACATCCTCCTCCCCCGTCCTCTGGCGGGATTTTGCCGGAAAGCCGGATCGCTCCCGCTGTGAAGCGTGGTGTCCTCGCGCGGTTCCTGCTGCCCGCCCTGTGCTCAGGAGCTCCGCCCGGCTCCGCGCGCGTGCGAGCCTCCCGCTGGTCAGGACCTGAGGTCTCCTCCCGTGTCCCGTCATTCTTGTTTTCTGTCGACCCCGCGGTTCGCGAAGGCGTCGACCGCGGATCCCCCACAGGGCTTTCATGGATAAAGCTATCTGGCTCTGCTCTGAGCTTTCTGACCCCCCTTCCCCTCCCCCCCCCCCCCGCATCACCCACACACATCCCCCCCCCCCCCCCACCCCCGCGAGGGTGTCCTCCTGTATTTGCGCTCCTAGACGATTGAGATGTTGGCTGGTCTCGTTCTCGACTTCGGGCTCGTTGTAGTTCAGGATGCTGAAGTGTTTTCTTTGATCGAATAACTGCTTTTGGGTGAATTACTCTTTGAAAGCATACTGTCGGTCTCTTCTGAGGACTTTATACCGCTTAATTTCAAAGGCCTCAACCCTCCAAGCTTTGACCACGAACCCCTGGGCTCTGAGGCTCTTTGTTCAATGTGACTCAACTGAATCTGAAGGGCCCCTGAATTTCCTTAAAACGAACAGTGCTTTTGTTTTGTGATCTTGCCACCGTGTGAAATGTTATCACTGACCGGTGTAGGCTAAGGATTAGTGTAATCTTTTCATAGGCCGTTTTCACATTAGGTTCAAATATACAGTTTTTTTTTTTTACTTCAAATGCACTTACCATTTTGTCATTGGTGCAAAAGAAATGAAAAAAGGATGCTTGCTTAATTTGTTATTCAAAGATACAGACAACCCATATTATAGCATGAGTGGATCAATGCCCTAGGTTCTAAATGTATTATTTTTCTGGAGTATGGTTAATATCAATGACTAAATTATCCACAATAATGGCAAGCTAATATTTCTGCAGTGTGTTATGATGACTGTTTAAACATGCATTACTGCTACATGCATTACCATAATAAAGCTGGCAGTTCAGATCCATTTGAAAATCATTTCAATAACCTCCCATTCAGCTTTGGTTATTTTACATAAAAAAGTATACAATTCTGAGCACAGAATAGCCTGCGAGTCTGACAGAATTCACCTGACACACGAGAGCATAAATAGAAAAACTGTATTAGCCGTTAATTTTCAATGACCAGATTTGACAGCAACATCACATTTGCAGTGGGAAGGCATGCCCCCCTTTGAAAATCTAGCGCACCATCCTGTCTTTCAAGCTTCTGTGGAGGTAGGTGATTTCGTTCACTTCCTTCCACACCTGTCGCCTAATGCCAACCTTTGAAATTCCTGCACACGGGAATTTGATTTCATATCAGCTAAAAGTCTAAAAGCAAAATTTTTTACATACATTTTTTCCTCTGGTTCAATCCCTTTCATCCGATTCAAAATAGGTTCTGCTACTGTTGAATTAACACCAAACATTTCACTGTGTTATGGTAGCACACCCCGTGTTTCTCTGAAGTTCTTTCTGATTGGTGGTTGAAGAGAGAAGAACTTCCACAGAGATCATAGAACAGCATTCTAAAAAGAAAAGGGTAGAATTCAGGAAAGGACTGAGTTGATGGGGGAACTAATGAAATGTGAATGCGCTCACAACTACAAGAACGTACATGGAGATAACGAAGGACCTTTTCATTACGTTGATGAAAAATCTTCAAGTAATAGTTCAGTCACACAGATTAAATATTGCAAACTTCCATAAACAGAGGTATATTTAAATATAATGTATACTATCTGTATGTAGTTCACATACGCCTCTCACAAATATTAGTATATTTAAATATTTAAATGTATTTAAATTTAAATGTAAATACATGCCATAAATACGTGCAAAATGCCCAATTTTGAATATTTAAACACATTTTCACAATATTTGATATGTATGTAAATAGATGATGTAAATACATACAAAAATGTGTTGTAAGTACATATTAAAATACATGTAGTTCTCATATAGTTCCATATCATTTTTACATGTGGGCTAGAACAGGGGATTAGCATAAAAAGCCTGATTTGCAGGCATTCAGCTTTTCAATGAGAACCTGCCACATAAAATTCAATATTTTTGATAGACAGTAAAATGCTTAGAATTTGGTTGCTTTTGAGCAAACACTACTTTAATGCACATTTATATGTATTCATACCATGCATTATGCAATTGTCATTAATGGCTGTCTCCGTTTTATATGTTGCCTTTATGGCTTAATCCAAATTCAATGTTCTTAAACCAAATTAGTTTCCCCTGAGGGAAGATAATGCTCATTTGAATGGAATTAAACATTATTTAATGCGCGGTGATTGGCTATTCACTGGCAGTCAATTACCTGAGATGTTCGGTTCTTCCATGAGCCATACTCCTTCATGGACAGCGAGAACGATTTCAGCTTTTAAAAATTATTTGTATGCTTAGCCAACAGAAAAGCTGATTTGTTTTCTTGCGCGTGCTTAGTATCTACTCCATCAAGGCCTTTTCACGTTGAAGAAGTTCCGGCGCAACATTTTGTAACTATACAAAATTTTCTAGAAGAGAGCTGCGTTTTATATGCCAAACGACACAGCTTTGTACCCCCCCCCTCCCCCCCCTTTCATCAGTCAACTAATTTATTCAGCAGTCTTATCAGCAACAGTGAGGTGACTATGGCTTCCATCTCACTATCGCAGTTGACCCACATTGGTCTTCTTTCTGAATCATGGGTAGGGTGACTTTGGAAAAAATCACAAATAGCTATTGTCCTACGTCCAATAATCATTAAATCATCGCAAATAATAATAATAATAAAAATAATAATAACACGCGGGGTGCTAGGCTCACCACCCTCACCCTCGCACGCTCCCACCTGCTCTCCCCCCGCTGCTCGACTTGATCTTTGATGTGAGGCCGCCCGGCACCGCGCTGATGAAAGGGGCAAAGACATGAAAGATAAGAGAAAATGGGGCTCAGCAGCGGCAGGCAGGCAGGCAGGCAGTCTCCCCTTCTTCAGATCTTCAGTTTCTGCCGCAGGTACGGAATCCAAATGGCAACTCGGCGAGAAGCAGGGGAGGAGGACGCGTCGGGTGGTCAGATATAATTGTGTATGACACTGTAGTATGGAGTCAGTCAAAAAAAATGTATATGATATTGAATAAAAAAATTGTAATGAAAAAATAAAAAAAATTCATAAAATTGAAAAACAGATGCTTGTATTGTTTCATTCAGTGTGGGAACTGCTTTCTCATTAAATTTGGCGTTCGCTAATTTTAACAAGCTGTATTTTTTGCCAAATTTTTGCCTAATTTATCTCCTGTCATCCCACGGTACAGCGCTGGCTTCTGCCAGAATACGTGTTCCAGCCGACCGTATTTTTTTTTACTGCAAATGGAGTGGGCGATCCAATCCCTCAGGCGTGGATGGCAGGCGAAGCCACCACAACAATGCATCAAAGAAACCATGTCGGTCCCTGAAGCAATCAGCGCAATAATATGAGGCAGCTGCCCCCCGGGAGAGTATCGCGTAATAATCTTTGTTCGGAACGGCAGCATCTTTGTGACAAGCCAGTGCACCTCCTGGGTCTGAAATTGAGATTTAATGGGGGGGGGGGGGGGGGGGGGGGGGGGGGGGGGGGGGGGGGGGGGGGGGGGGGAGACTGGTCCCTGTCTCTCTCAATGAGACAGCTATGTGTGGGTTCTCCAATAAATTTAGTACTCTTGTTTCCAGTGGTTGTTTCTGAGTTACTCTCTAAATCGCCATTCCTCTTCTGCATGGAGATATCTATACAAGACTAGTTACTTACTTTTTAAGATCTTACTTTTACAGTATCATTGCCCCCCCAAACCCCCCACCCTCAGTTCTGTATTGGCTAGTGACCAAGAATTGTCATTTTTAAGGTCTCTGATGGAATTAGTCTTAGCACAAAGTGCTGTGTCAGGTGCAGGGCCCTAACGTTGTCATTTCTTTTATATGATAAAAAAAGAACAGTATATTCACAACACAAGGCATTCATCACCTGTTGCTTTGTCAAGAGCCACCATAATTTAAAATGGATATGCTTTGTTTTTTTTCAGGGATTTACATGTTTTTACATGTTGGATTTACATGTTTTTGCAGGAATCTTATAAGTAAGCATGCTTTTAAAGACCAGTTCCAATCAAGCCTCCCAGATTTATGACACCTGAAACCGGTCCCTCTAGTGCCGAGTCCCTTTCCCTGCTGCATGCAAAAGCGATTCGTCTGGCTGATTAGGTGTGCACAGTACCCTCTCTGCAATGCAATGCAATGACCGTGCAGCCCCAGTAGGGGGTCTGAACAGGGAACAGAACCACCGGCTGACTGCAACCTTTTGGAGGAAGAATGCGAAAGCTCTGTGCTGTTTACAAACTGACGAATGGCGTAGAACAAATGGAATGAGCTTAGAAATGCAACTGGCCGTTCCATATCGCGAGCAGAGAAAAAAGGTATAAAAAAATCTGTCATAAAATTTAGTTTTGTTATAAAAAATTAAAAAAAAAAAAAAACTTTTTTTCCAGGCAAACATAATAGGGTAATAGCATAATAGCTTATTCACAGCTAACATAATGGTTCATGCTAATAGCTTACAAGCACAATAACTTAATTCAGATATCCATTCTATTTCATTTTTGGGATGGAACGCACATTGACATCACCACAATCTACAGGCTAATTTATCATCTCACCACCTTGAATGGAATGTGCAGCGTAACCACAGCAACTGTGATGTGGTGTCTTACAAGTTAACAACCCCAACGATGCTAATGAATACTTTGTGCTGCATTTGGTCGTAAATATTTTGCTACATTTTATTTATCTCAGATATCTCTACGAATTGTTACAGCCATCACATGTTTAACAGAAAGGAAAACACGGTACAAAAATCAATTTCCAAATCAGTTTGTCAGAGAACACAATATTTATATAGAATTATGGTTGGATTCTCATTAAAAAAAATGTGTAGCCCATGATTATCCCTTGTTAGCCTGACCGTGTGACTAGCTATTACAAACTAATCTTTTAGACAGTGGCTGCCATTCCCCTGAGAAATAATGTTAGCTATCCTGCTATGTCAGCAACCTGTTGGGCAACAAACTGCTTATTTTTAAATAAATCCAAATTTAAAAAATAAAACCTTGTTTCTAAATGGTGTTCTCTGCATGTTGTTCTCTGATTCCCACACAAGGTACTCAGAATATTCATGCTGAGTAGTATATTGATGTGGTTACATATTGGTCATACCCTGGTGTCATACAGTATATAAATCTACTATTATTGAAAGATACAATAGGTATATTTTCCAGATTAGCTTTTGGCATCTAAATAGATGTTTAAGACTGAAAACCAGTATTAATCTATGGTGATAATATTAAAGTTTCTCATGTTTTCTCAAGATAATTATATCACTGTAATCTCATTTTAGGCTCAGAATGCTCTTTCAGATAAATGTGAAGATATCATTTGAACCTAACGCTTTACAAGGCGTCTTTGGAATCTCAATTTTCTCATTTGTTTTGGTGTGTCTTGTTAGGCTTGTTTGGATTTCACAAATTCAGTTTCGGGCACTGAACATCCATTTATGAGATACTTTTTTTTTTTTTCTTTCTCAAGTGTAAGAAATAATACAACACGAGACTGAAATTTCCCCTCTGGGAAGAATTCAAATTAATTACCGGGCATCGCATTGTAAGTTTCCTTGCCATTGATGAGAGCGCAGACACTTAGTGGGTAATTTGTTAAGTCATTAAGTTGTGAATAAAATTACTCCTTAGCAAAAAAAGATCTCCATCTCCAGGGGCAAGAGGCAGCAGAAGTACAAAACTCCCTTCCACATGAGATGTATCACCAGGCAATGGAACTAGTGACATGCCACGCAATCACACTTATCATAACCCTGAAGAGGTTGGTGATAAGAGAGTGCATTATAGGCACATGCATACAGTATCATCTGGGAAAACTTATACTGGACATGGGCGTCAGTGTAGTATAATGGGTAAGGAGTTGGGCTTGTAACCTTAAGGTCATAACCTGCATTGCTTCAGTATATGTCCAGCTATATAATTGGATACAATGCAAATGCTGTGTAAGTTGCTCTGGATAAGAGCGATGCTAAATGCCTATAATATAATGATGTAATGATGTAACATGTAATTTCACCCATTAGTCTGCACACACACACACACACACACACACTGAATAAACCGTGTAGGACTTCTAACTTATTTTTGTTTTCATCCTTTTTGTTGTAAAGATGACAAAAAAAAAACAACTGGTTGACAACTCCAGAAAGCTTCAAAGGCCTTAAAATCACAGAGAAACGTTGTTTTGATCTGTCCAGTAACAGCTTTCACTCTCTTTCTCAGTAATTTTGCAAAACGGCAAAACCACAGAAAAGGATCTGGATCATCTCAAATAAGTATTCCCTGACAGCATCTCCTTTCTCCACCATTCCACTTCCTGGCTAAATTTACCCCTTCCCTCCAAAATTCTCCTTCACCCTCTGTGTCGTCTTCACATTGAAAAGCCTCGAATTGGAAGGACCTGCTGAAAATTATACACAACGTAAGTGGACACCCCTGAATAAAGGAACACCATTTAAAGCTAACTGTGTGTTAGACTCAGAAATCTCAGATTTGCCCTGTTCAGCCACCCTTTCTTTCACTTCCCCCTGCAGTTGACGTCAGTTCAGCTTTTATTCTTATGCTTCCGCACCAGGCCACAGATGGGAGGGGGGGGGGCAGGTCCCAGGCCCAGGTCTGACGGGGGCCCAGGGTATGGCACATTGTTTGTTGTTTTTAACACATCTGTTTTGAGAGTGTAGAGCACGTTTGCGCATGGATGAGCATGTTTGTGCATGGATGCACGTTTGTGCATAGATGTGAATATTTGTGCATGGATGTGCATATGTGTGCATGGTGCGCATGTGTGCACGTTTGTGCATGGATATGCATGTGTGCATGTTTACGCATGTATGCGCATGTGTGCATGCTTGTGCATGTTTGTGCATGGATGTGCCTGCGTGCGTGACTCCAGCCTGGAACATTCAGGTGATGGGCTGAAAAACAACAAACTCTGAACTGTGAGAAAAAGACAATAACTATTCATTAGCGGATTAAAAGATGCGCAAACAAAACAAAAATACATGAAACAAAATCTATAAACCTTCAGAATTCAAGGTTGGAAGGCACACAGTGCTCTCGTTACTGTCACATCCATGCCTCGTGGTTCTCTTGTGACAGTATAGTGATGCTCATTCCTCATATCAAAAGCTAGCCCCTCATGTTCCTGTTTGGTGGAGGCAGACTAATGGATTGCCACTCTATTGATTACGTTTTGATCGCTGGCAGCAAGCAGGTGTCCCTTGCTTCCCTTCAGGGACAATTACACATTGATTGTTGGTGCTGTTCTCTGTTGTCATTGCGGGAGTGAAACTTGTAAACTGTGCTCTGCAACTCTAGAAAGCCACAAGAAATATGCTTCTTGCTGTCAAAAGGTATTACCCAATATACAATGGCGCATGGCTCTATGAACACCGAGGCAATTCATTCGTCCAGAGCAGCGCCTCCACCGTGCTTTATGTGTCATATAAAATAGAATTCGGCTTAAAATGATTTTTAAAATAACTCGTCAAATGTGCCATGAAAGAAAGGCAGAGAGGGATAAGGATAGGTCATTTCTGGCTCTGAAAACAGAAAGGCTGGCATGCCAAAAATGAAAGAAAAATGCAGTGGCCTGTCACACACACACACACACACACAGACACACACACACACACACACACACACACACACAAAGCAAGACTCATAAAAAGTGACTCATTCTGTTAGCTCAGGCTTTCTGTTCATCACAGAAAAACACAGAAACATCCAGACCTTGTGACAAAGAAGCAAAAAAGCAAAATGCCATACTGGATGTCACACTCAAGTTTTTCCACAAGCTTGAAAGGAAGCATTACGTATATTTACCACAGGCATGCATTTACATTACATTACAGGCATTTGGCAGACGCTCTTATCCAGAGCGACGTACATCAAAGTGTATAACCATAACCAGGAACAAGTATGACGAAAACCCTAGAGAGAAGTACCGGTCCAAGTGCAGGGAACAACCGCAAAGATCAACTTGGACCCTGAAGGTTAAACTGATTAACACTGATACAACGAGAACGGCAACAATTACTGCTTGTATTTTTTTTTTTTTTTTTTTTTTTTTTTTTTAAACTCCACTGCATTAAGACAGTTAATGCACCTAAGTCACCTACAAAACAGCTACCTAGTTACAACCCTAAGCTTACAGTCATTTACAGGGGGTAGGGAGGGAAGGGGAGAGGTGCAGCCTGAAGAGGTGAGTCTTCAGTTGTCGTTTGAAATGGGTTAGTGACTTAGCTGTTCTGACCTCCACGGGGAGGTCATTCCACCATCGTGGGGCCAGAACAGACAGGAGACGTGATCTGGAGATGCAGGTGCGAAGAGGGGGAGGTGCCAGGCGTCCTGAGGTAGCAGAACGGAGGGATCTGGCTGGCATGTAGGGTTTGAATATCTTGTGGAGGTATGCTGGGGCTGATCCCTTGACTGCCTGGTATGCTAGGACCAATGTTTTAAATTTGATGCGAGCTATAACAGGCAGCCAGTGGAGGGTAGTGAGCAGGGGCGTGACGTGGGAGTGTCTGGGGAGGTTGAAGACCAGACGAGCTGCAGCTTCTGGATGAGTTACAGAGGTCTGGTGGCAGATGCCGGTAGTCCAGCCAGAAGAGAGTTGCAGTAGTCCAGGCGGGATAGAACCATTGCTTGGACCAGGAGCTGGGTTGAGTAGGTGGTGAGAAAGGGGCGGATTCTCCGGATGTTATACAGGAAAAATCTGCATGTCCGGCTTACTGCTGCGATGTTCTTGGAGAGGGACAGCTTGTTGTCCATCACCACCCCGAGATTCTTGGCACAGGGTGATGATGTCACTAAGGTGTCCCCTAGGGAAATGGAGAAGTCAAGGAGGGGAGAGGATAGGGCAGGAATAAAGATTAGCTCTGTCTTTCCTGGGTTGAGCTTCAGGTGGTGAGTGTCCATCCAGCTCTGGATGTCCCTCAGGCAAGCGGAGATGCGGGCAGGGACCTGTGTGTCCGATGGGGGGAAGGAGAGAAAGAGTTGCGTGTCGTCGGCATATGAGTGGTAGGACAAGCCATGGGCAGATATTACAGGGCCAAGAGATCTGGTGTATAATGAAAAGAGAAGGGGACCGAGGACTGAGCCCTGGGGAACTCCGGTGGCGAGGGGACGGGGTGGTGATACCTTACCCGCCCAGGCAACCTGGAAGGAACGGTCAGAGAGGTAAGACTCAATCCAGTCAAGGACTGAGCCGCAGATCCCTGTTGCTGCCAGGGAGGACAGGAGGATAGAATGCTCCATGGTGTCAAACGCAGCGGAGAGGTCTAGGAGAATCAGGACAGAGGAGAGGGAGGCTGCGCGTGCGGCATGGAGTGACTCACTGACCGAGAGGAGTGCAGTCTCGGTCGAGTGGCCAGGCCTGAAGCCAGACTGGTGGGGGTCAAGCAGGTTGTTCCGAGAGAAGAAAGCAGAGAGTTGGTTGGATGCAGCACGTTCAAGTGTTTTGGATAGGAAAGGGAGGAGAGATACCGGGCGGTAGTTCTGAATGACTGAAGGATCTAGTGTGGGTTTCTTCAGCAGCGGGGTGATGTGGGCCCTCTTGAAGGATGAGGGGAAACATCCAGAAGATAGGGAGGAGTTCACGAGGGAGGTGACAAAAGGGAGGATGTCTGGTGTGATTGCCTGGAGGAGAGATGAGGGGATAGGGTCGAGGGCGCAGGTGGTAGGGCGGTGAGTGAGCAGAAGCTGGGAAACTTCAGAGTCTGAGAGGAGAGCAAAAGTGGAGAGACAGGGGGCGGAGGGCGCAGTGGGGGCGGAGGGCGCGGAGGGCGCAGAGGGGGCAAAGGAGCTGCGGATGTCTGCGATCTTTTCATCAAAGAATGCTGCAAAGTCATCTGCAGTGAAGGAAGACTGGGGTGGAGGAGGTGGCACGCTGAGGAGAGAGGAGAAAATAGTGAAAAGTTGATGAGGGTTAGAGATGGAGTTATGAATTTTAGTTTGGTAGAATTTTGCCTTGGCGGCAGTGACAGCAGAAGAAAACTCTGTCAGGAGAGACTGATAGGCTGAGAGGTCAGATGGGTCCCTGGATTTGGCCCACTTCCTCTCAGCAGCGCGGAGGCTGGCCCTGGAGGTGCGTAGGATGTCAGACATCCATGGACTGGGAGGGGATGAACGTGCTGGCCTCGGGACAAGGGGGCATAGGGAGTCGAGTGCTGAGGAGAGAGATGAAGTTAGGGTGGAGGATGCATGCCGGGAAGCAATCACAATACAAAGTGACTGCGTAAATAAGTAAGTAAGTAAGTAAATAAATAAATAAATAAATAAATAAATATCAGTTGGTCAGGATAGAATGTGCCATTCCAGAACTGAAAATAATAATTTATTTTTTTGTGTGAAAATGCATTATACTTTTCATTATCAATATTATTTATATTTTTCAATGTTTAACGTTTGATAAGCTAACTTCAGAAATCCTGACCACTGTGTTACTGTAGCTACTCAGATGCACCCCACAGGGAGAGCGAGGCCTAACCTACTGAATGAAACATGAGCCTCCCAGAGTTTTAGCTAGCACATGGAAAGGTTAGGTGTGCTAACTGCTGTGAGCACCGGCTGCTTTTTAAATTTCATGTCTGACTCAAAACTCCATAACTAGTAAAACAATAAATTGAAAAAATAGAGGCCAAAGCAGGTTCATTTGTTTACCACCCCCCTCCCCCCAATAATTTTCGATTCCATCATTCTCTTACCTTTATACCTAAAAAAAAGAACTAAAAAATGCATTAGTGTTGAAATCACATTTTTTTTACTATGATTGCCGTGTACTCAAAACACACAATTTTATGTCATTTCTTTCCCCAAAACATTTGCAAAACATTTACAAGACACTTATAAGACATTTCCCTCTCTAAAGTATACACATGAATTGGCTTTAATTCAGGGCTATGTTTCATGATGTCACTGTAAAATATGTTATCTTCCATCATTCACTGGCAGGTTTGTGTATTTACATATTTGATGGGCCCAAGTCATCACTGTAACATCACTGTGGCTAATATACTGCAAAAAGTCTGTCTGTCTTACGTCTGTCTTAACAAGTGTTTTAGTCATAATTCATAAACGAGACAATTTTTGCCTCAAGTAGAAAATGAGCGAAATTTTCTTACTCTGTTGGCATGAATTAGGGTCATTGAAATGAAACAAACTCATTGGCAATATTTTCCTATTCAGCAAAAGTAAAATTTTAATTCTAAATATGAGACTAAAATACTTGGATTCACTTTTTTTTTTTTTTTTTTTGCCTCTTGCTGAATTCTCCGTTTGTACTGTACCTCACAATATGTGGCCCATGTTATGGTTTTCAGATTGTCAGTAATTACATCACCACATGCAAAAAAAAAAAAAAAAAAAAAAAAACCCAATCTGTCTGTGGCAGATGTTTGGATCATTTCTATCCCTTGATCTGGGAAAAGGACACTGTTGAAAGAAAACTGGAACAGAAGAGGTAATTCCGCCTCTCGGTTATGCAGCCAATGATGTTTTGCGAAAGTATGCGGCCAGTATGTTCTGAAGTTTCATTCAGTCCCTTGAAGGTTCCTGCTGGCTCAGAGATTGAAATCATGAAACACTTTTTTTCGTCTTTTAATCCCCCCGACTACTGCCTCCCCCCCCCTTCCCTTTTTATTTACAATTATAATTTGCAAAATGATCTATTGAAGCCTCTGAGAGAGAGAGGGGTATAACAAAAAACAAAAAACAAAGAAAAAACAGAGTGAGCATACTGTGATGAAACATCATGAAACTTCTAAATAGGAATTTATATTTCTGCTCATGGCATAGTCAACTAAACAAACCAATACATGGTAATCCATTAATTACAAACGACATGTCAAAAAGCCATGTCTCGATTTCATTCAGACCCTTTGCTGTAGCAAATGTAAAGCTCAGGAGCAAAAATGATTCAATTGACAAAATTAGTGGAATGAACTCGTTAAATTAATAATGTCTGTGCTGAATAAGAATGGCTCAAATGAGCTTCACACAACGAACTTCCAAAACCACTCAGGGACTTAGCTGTGATACCAAAGATTAGCAGAAAAGTATAAAGGAACTATTTCAAAAGTCAAGAGGACGTGTTATGTCATAAGCAGGTGTTTCCCTGGAGACGACTGATTGGGCACATCCAAATTCATTTACAAGAACTTGGAACCTCAAAAGGCCTTCTTTCTGAGACAGACGTTGCCATTTCTGTCCACAGGGCGGCCGTAGTGGGTGGTGGTGGTGGTGTTTGGTTGGTTGGGGGGATGGACGTGGGGGGGGGTTCCAAGGGCCCAGACTGACAGGGCCTCCTAAAAAAATAGTGCTGCAATTATGCAGGGATGGGGGGGGGGGGGGGGGGCTGTTGGGGGCCCGATGCGAGATCTTCTCATTGGGCCCAGAATCTCTGGCGTCGCCTCCATGGCATCTGTCCACAGCCCAGTTCGAGAGGCCTCTCATTTGCACCCACCTACCCTTCTGTGCCCCTATTTAAAGATGTAACACAGAGGCGTTAACTGCCTTGCTCGTCCCCCTGGGCTACAATTAGCTTCCCCAGCGGTCCCGGGGAACCGCCCCCCCCCCCCCCCCCTTACGTAGAGGACCTAGCCACTCATGTAGCACGTGTGGGCAGCGGTCCCACAGGGTGGTGTCACTTCACTTGAGGTTGAGCCACCAGTGGGTCCAGGAGACGCTGTCTGGGTCTCTCTCCACACGCAGAGCTACGCGCAGGAATTCCTCCGCGCTCTCTGATCGTGCGCCAGACGAGGCCCGAAGCCAGACTGCAGTCGGAGCGATTGCGTTCCACTCCGTGGTCGGCGAACGAAGTCGGCCTAAATATACTCGGCCAACCAAGTCCATCGTTTTGTGGTGCAACACTGACTATGCCAAAAAAAGGAAAAAAAAAAAAACCCTGGACATATACTGAAAAAGAACTACTAGATGGAAACTGTAATAATATGATCACATCCATCCATCCATTATCTATGCCCGCTTATCCTGGGCAGGGTTACGGGGGGCTGCTGGAGCATGCATTGGGCGAGAGGAAGGAATACACCCTGCAATACACCGCAGGGCACACACAACATTCACTCACCATTCACTCACACACTCATACTTTACATAATTTAGCCTCTCCAATTAGCTTAGCTGCATGTCTTTGGACTGTGGGAGGAAACCGGAGTACCCAGGGAAACCCACGTGGACACGGGGAAAACATGCAAACTCCACACAGGACCTTCTTGCTGTGAGACAACAGTGCTACCCACTGCACCACCCTATAATCACATAATAATGATAATAATTATTATTATTTTACATTTAGAAAATATTTGAATTGCAATTTATCTATGTGACTAAAAGACTGCTTGCAACACATCAGTGTTCTTGATGGTCAAGCAGCACTGTAAGACATAAGCATTCATTGGACACCGCTGCTGCCCTTTTTCTTCAATCTCCTCAAACGCAAAAGATTGATTTCTGTCACAGCCGTGCACCTGTTTGTCCGGAGAAGACAGGCGGGAAAATTTGCAAGCCCATCACGGCCCTCTTGTGCTCCTGCTGTGCCAAGGTTTTCGAGAGGGGGGGGAAGGTCCTGAACTGACCTGTACCGGAGGAGAACGAGGGATGGAGATTCTCCATGAGTTATTCCTTGGATTTTCCGTTGAAGGTGAAGAGATATAACCCCTGAGTCTGCCCTCTATGTGCGGTTAGACCCCCCCCCCCCCCCTTGTCTCTGAGAAATCAGTATCTTGTCAGCTGGGGGGGGGGGGGGGGGGGGCTTCCTCCATCAACGCAGTGAAGTGAAGCTAAAGCGTTTACTTCACCCTTGCGACCGTTAAGGGGGCCGGTTTGATGTGCACGTTTAATTAAAGGCACACAGGTGTAAAATACCTGCCAATAAAGGATGATGACGATGGTCCGGCAAAGCCGACATAGTTCAGGAGGTAAGGGTGGCCGGAGGGTTGCCGGTTCAAAGTGCCCTGGGCGTCGAACTTGAGCAAGACACCTAACCCCTAACTGCTCTGGTGAATGAGAGGCATCAATTGTAAAGCGCTTTGGATAAAAGCGCTATATAAATGCAGTCCATTTACCATTTACCAAAGTACCCGAGAACCTGAATGTGTACTGTATATACAAGGATTCATGAGAAGGCTTCCCTACGTAGTATGTATTGATACATATGCACGGATATCAACCAATGAGAAGAGAGTATTCATCCATCATAGAATTCATAGAAAAAAAAATTCATAGAAAGAAGAATATTCAATATCACTTCTTCAGTTTGGATAGAACAGGTTTTCAAATTGTACCAAAACTGAAACAGCTGTTCATCTGCAAATTTGGGTGACAGTGTGGTATAATGGGTAGGGCACACTGCATATCCAGCAGTAAAAAAAAGGATACTATATTAAAATTCTAAAAATGCAAACAAACAAAAAAAAAGTTACTCTGCACTTTAGCAGAGTGCTAAATGCTAAAATACATCTCAGGGTTACAAAAAGCAGGGCTTTTTTGCCCAACCTAAATCAAAAGATTGCAAGACAGGAAGTGGCTTCTAGTTCTATCCAGAATATATGAGCTCAGTCCTTCAAAACGATTCCCACCGGCTTTAGCAACATAGTGCGGTAATGTTAGTATATCGACTTAAAACCACGACGTTGACGAGAAAAAACAAAACATCATTGCAGGAACTAGAAGAGGACAGGAAATAACCACAGCGGGGAATACACAGTTTACCTTTTGCATTTTTAGGTTTTATGATGCTACATATATAAACATTATGCTTTATGCTTTGTATTCATACTCAAGTCCCTCTAAGGTGAAATATACATCCTGGGAACCATGAAGAAGGGGGCAGGCCAGGTGACGGGACGTATGCCGTCTGAATTTTTTGCCTCCCTGAAAGCAGCAAGGGTCCGAGGCTCTCGGCGATCCTTGTTGCAAGCAGGTTCAAGTGTTTAATAAGTGCAAATTGCCCACTGTGAGTTTAATGCTGTCCGAAGGCTGTCATATGAAGCCGCCACACTGCTTATCCACACCGCGATCCACTGTGAAAATCAATTCACCGTATCTCAATAGCGGTTTTTTTTTTTTTTTTTAGCCGTTGGGCTGCCTTGGGTCCGATACAGACACGTGTGCCGTACTTTGTGGGAGGGTTTCATACCGCAGAAGAGACCGGAACATACAGCTGCAGGGAAAAGGGTGCTCGATTCAGTGTTTTGCAAGAGTGGGGGCCTGGCTAGATTGTCTGTTACTTCTACGATCTCTCCAGAAGCGTTCTCTACACCTGCTCCTTGGAATAAGATTTTTTGTTTCTCCTTTTTCAACCTACCGTTTCATAAACAACAAAAAGTAACTCAGTTTTTAATTAAATATACTGTATTACCCCTTCCCATATAACCATACAAGACTGAACTGTTCCTTATATTTCCATCACAGTTAACACAACATGGATGATTACTCTAGCAGGCATTTCACTGTCACTTTCGTCACTGTGCATCATCACTCACCTGGTCCCTGAGCTCCCTGAGTAGCAATATGCAGGGAATGTGTGGGGATGAGCCTAATCTAGAAAACAGCTTAAACCTAGTTCTCTCTCTCTCTCTCTCTCTCTCTCTCTCTCTCTCTGTCACACACACACACACACACCCTATCTCTCGCTCTCTAAGGTCTCTCTCTCTCTCATTCACTCACACACTCACACTCACTCACACACACACACACACACACACACACCACACACCCTCTCCCTCTCTCTATCCCTCTCACTCTCACACCCCATCCCCCCCCCCCCCCTTCACTGTGATTTAGGGTCTGTCTGCCAGTCTAGATGACATCAGAACTGAGGTGTGGAGAGGTGGGTAGACCCTGAATGAAAACAGGGCCAACAGAGCTCTTGGTACATGGAAGTTAGCACAGTGGAAAGAGCTTTGTGAATGTGAGATCAGTGAAAACCAACAAAGCAAGGCCAAAAGTCCAAAGTGAAATCCATTTCAAAAGTTAGAAGTTGGACCACAGAGAGAGAATTTGTACTTCCAGTCACTGCTGCGGGAAGGAGAATAGGCTGGGTGATCAAACTTCTCGAGAGCAAGACCACCGTTAATGTCTTCCGCTACCTTGAGGGTAAACCTTTCTCTGTCAGAATAGTACACTGTGACTCCCTTCATAAATAGGGGCACTGCAGAGATAAAACTTTCAGAGGTTTCAGGCATTTCGGTATCAAAGCCAATTTTACGCTCTTTCTTTTGCTCGGGCGTTGTGTTCTCACTAATCGCGAGTCCGCAGCAAATCCCACATTTCCTCCCAATACCATTTCAAGAGGTGTCAAGTCGTTAAGAGCCACGCATCGGCATCTTGGAACGGTAAAAACATTCTTTCCCTTCCCGTAACAGTACCCCCTTTCTTTCTACATCTCACTCCCCGAGCCCCTCACCTCCATTTTGATTTCAGCTGCAGCTCTCTGGTCGCAGGGGCTGAGCGCTCAGTTGTAAAAAAAAACAAAAACAAAAAAAAAAACTATTTGACTGGCATACGCATCCTGAGTGCAATCTCCCTCCCGCCAGACCTGACATCGGGGAGATGTTGAGCCAGAACAAATATAACGTGGCTTGTAGCCCGAAGCTACTGTACAAGCTCTTCAGCAGCTAGTGAGCCTGATGTCTTTACTTTCTGGCCTTCAAAGCTCCTCGCTAGCGTCCATAGTGCTCTTTCATCGTCCGCGTTTCACTCCTGCTTTGCGGAGATTCCGCTTAACTTTGGAGCAGAGACTTCTGGTGCATTTCTGCCAGAGGAAAATGGCAGCAGTGGGTTGCGCAGGAGGGACTAGTGGTTTAGGGTGCCGTGGTTCAGAAAATAAGGGTCATAAGTTCAAATCCCCGGAATTTACCGTAGACCATTCCTGGCAGTGATTTGCATGCTATCCAGTGCTATTTATTTATTTATTTAATTATTGCCAGAAATGCTCTTGATATGCATTTCACACTCTCACACATGGAAATTAAACTACAGCAAACTAAACACTTTTCTCAAGCATTTATCTTAATATGAAATAAATCTAAATATATATTTCTTTTAATTCTGGGCTTTCCGCATCAACCGTTTCAATTTTCTAAGATGGTGACAGAATTAATTGGGCAATGAAGTGTAGATACTCCTGCCAGACCTGTTTCTTGGCTCATTTCCTACAATTTATTAACGGCAACATGCAGATTTTTATTTTAAAAAATCAAAAGCTTAAACAGACAATGTCACAGAACTGAACAGGTTTCAAAAATACAGATCGGAAAGTTTAGACTCATTTTGCCAGAACCACCTTTTTAACGAGAAGCACTTAAAATACATCAGATGTATCACATAATGAGTGGGAATGATGACTAATCTTTATGCTGTTTAAAAGTTGGAGTCTACATATTTTGCAGCTGCAGGAAATGTATATGCAACTTCCCCAGGGTCCTCAATTTTAACTGAATGTTCCACCCATGGTGAGATCACCGTGGATTAGGGTGTGGTGTCATTAAATCTCTGCCCAGCGCCTTTGTTTCTGTTCATACATTACATTACTGGCATTTAACAGATGCTCTTATCCACAGTAACTTGCATTCATTTTACACTTTTTAAACGTGGCATCCACTTATACAGCTGGATACATACCGAAGCAATTTCGGCTAAGTACCTGCTCTGGGGAACAACGGCAGCGCTCCATCAGTTGCATCCACCGCATCACTGTGGAATCATTAAATTGGTTTAACCCTTTGAAGAGTTGTTTTTTTGGAATGTTTAAAAAAATTTACTTCTAAGTCGCCCTTCTAGAACTCCATTGCTTTCAGTTACCAGTAGTGATTGCATCAGCATTAGAATGTTCAGTTGAGAAAATTCTGCTCACATATTTGCAATCTCTCACCTTAAAGGGGTTCATCTGGGTGAACGGTGCAGACGCATAGAAATGTGGTAGTACACTGCTCTGAAATCGTAGGAGTTGAGATGCTTCTGTGTGGGGAAACTCCAAGCATTTGTTCAGGAGTACCCGCACACCCCATACCCCATATAGGGTGTTCCAACCAAAACAAGGTCAAAGATGGCTGTCTTGCAGCCAGTCGTCAACAAAAGTGTAACTCTATAGAAGGGACACCGTGGCATTCCCCTTCACTGAACTCCGCTCTCAGCCATTTTGCGTTTGGCATCATTTAGACAAAGCTAGTGGCCGTCTCCCAGCAATGAGTGTAAGTGTTTCCAAATTACTCGTGTGACCGTTCCAAATGAGTGAATCTTTTTATTGGTATTATTAATTTACTTCATTCTTTTCTTTTTTTTTCTCTCCAGAAGAATACTTTGATAGCAAGGCTTAGTAAACCCATCTTAATTCTGACTAATGTGATATACTAATGTAATTTATTTGCCACCAGTTTGATCGATGTAAACATTGACTGACTGACCATGTTGGTCACCAATCTACACCCTGAGCCGACCAGAGGAGGATGGGTTTCCCCCTTGAGCCTGGTTCCTTGTGAGGTATCTGCCACAGGGAGTTTTTTCTTGCCTCTGTTGCTTTAGGCTTGCTCCTGTGGGGGTTTAGGCCAGGGTTGTCTGTGAAGCGTATTGTGACAATTGCTGTGAAATGCGCTATATAAATAAAATTTGATTAGTTGATTGATTGATTGATATAATTTCTTGAATTGGTAAAAGGAGTGGTGTCCCCTCAGTCAAAATGCATTCACTTCACAGGCAGCACTGAGGTGGCACTTGCTGCTCAAGAAACAATGCCCTCCTCTGACTTAGTTGCAGTTCCCTGTCGTCATGGCAACTGTATCAATAAAAAGGTAGAAATTTGTTTGAGGAAATGCCATATTGCATTGACTGTGGAGCTCAAAAATAACAGGAAGCCAAACCTCTAGCCTTAGAATGCTAATTATATGGGCGCTCTGGTTGAGCCGAGCTTCAAAATGGATAAAGCGAGGGATTTTTCATGCATTTTTATTACCCGATATTGAATGTAAGACCTCAATAAAAGTCCAAGTCAAACATCAGAAGCACAGGAACATAGACCTATGTTATATTTCATCTCAATGAATCCCTTATGAAAATATGATTTATGGCATAACTTATGCACAACTATGGAGTATAAGAAGGACATAAATGTAAAAGTGTGCTGTAAATATTAGAAAATGAGAAAAGTGAATGAAATTGTAACTTCACCTGTAAGGCTCATAACCAAACAAAAGGTTGACACTGTAAGATAAAGTCCTACTAACTTCCGGGGATGTGCTTTCCTTTTAAACCAATGTTCAGTAACTCCTTCTGACAAATCGGGTGCTATCATGACATTAGGTTAACTCCAATACAGCTCAAAGTTTACCTGGATGTAGCCTGGTTGTATCCTAGCCGGCTAGAAAACTTTCACTTTTCAACAAAAAGCGGCTGGATTTTCACCTGAACGCCTAGATGCCGTTTCATTTACTTTTTTCCCCCCACAAAAATGTTCACTGGAACCTTTCTTCCAGAGTTTTTACTAGCTTAGGGGGCTTTAAAACTCCAGTCCTGAATGACTGCGATGTCTGCAGGTCCTTTTGGTTTCTTTTAAGCTTTTTTTATATTAAAGGCCTTTAGGCCTTTCCATTAAGGAATTTAGAACATGCCGTGTGGCCTCTCTAGCCAATCAATAGATGAAATGCCTGCTGGTGGAACACGCCAGAAATCCAGCAGACGCCGCGGCCTTGCAGGACTGGATTCTGACACCGGGGTAATAACCTGTTGACGTCCTCACTGCAGCTCAATTCTGCCCTGAGTCCCAGTCTAACCTGGAGACATTGCTCTCTGTACGACTTCAATCAGCTCCGCTGCTTTGAATCTACTCACGAAATCCACTCCTGATGAATGACAATGATTAAAATGAAATTTCTCTCAATTCACCCCCCCCCCCCCAACAGACACACACACACACACACACATCACATCGCTATCAGTACTAAAAAAAAAAATGTGGCAGAACCATTACTGTGATGTCACCGTTCCCCTGATTGCCCTCCAGTAAGCCGAAGCCATCTTTTGTGTGACCGAAGGTCGGGGAAGTAATCTCTCCTCCCTCCCGTTTCCCGCTAGAGGGGAAATTGTTTGTGAGGTCGAAACGCGAGCGAAGTGAGCGGTCGGGGTGCGCTGCGACACCGCGACTCCGTGCGACACCCGTTACCCCCCCCCCCCCCCCCACACACACGCGCGCTTGTGCCTGCAGACTCCAAACTCCCATTGTAATTAAAAGCCACTTTGTGTGAGGGAATTTAACTTAGAATGGGTGGGCGGGCAGAGGAGTGCCAACCCACTAAAAACATAAGCACCACACACAGCAAGGTTTTTTTTTTTGTTGTTGTTGTTTTTTTGGCAGTTCTGTGAGGAGTACGCGCGTTGAGGACATTTCACTGCATTTGTGTGTGCTGCAGACTGCATTACAGCCAGAACATGAGAAATGAAAGATTTATATAGTCAAGTGGATTTAATACCACAATAGTAGTCAAATATAAGTTAATTAATGCTCAATTCTCACACACCTACACACACCCAAATATGTACATATCTGAATATAAATGTGCACTCTGTACATTGATTGATTGTTGAACATTTGAATGAAAAGAACTGGCTTTCTGTGCCGTGCTCTTTGCAAGTTTCACTAACCCTGTCCGGCACCATCTGGAATATGATACCAGACACAGAAGCTCCAGACTGGCGGGAAACCTGCTCCAGCCATCGATGGGTTGCCATTGGCGACAACCCATAAACAGTCCTGTGTGATGTCAGCACTCACAGACCAGGAAGTAACTTCAAAGTTCAAAACTGAGCCAATCAGCACCCATCACAAGTATCGCAGCGTTGGCGTAATGTCGTGGGGTTCGTATTTCACAGTACTTCCCAAGGCTGCGGATAAAGATGTTTTCTAACACTAATAGCAACCACAAACATATCACATATTACCACACTATATGTAAGACAACTTTTAACAGCTTCCAACAGCCTCTGATTTCACCCTTTCATTCTGTTGAAGAGTGATGAAATGGAGACCCACTCTGGCATGGACAGATGAACAGAATTCTGTCTGGGTACTGGCAGGCTACAAATGCATTGTGGGGCCCCTGGATAACGTCAATGGACAGGGATTAATGAGTGCTTGAAAGGACACTGTCCTTCACAGCGCTCTTCCAAGTGACCCGTTAAGCCTAATTTATACTTCGCCGCGCAACACTTTTTCGACAGGCGTCGCTCCACAAAGCCCGAAGGTGTCGCACGACATTTGGCATTTATACATTTCGGCGGAGGCCCGCGGGGAGGTTACTGTCTATTGTCTGTTGCATTGTCTCTATGGTAACGATGCGCCAGACGCATGACCGTTTGCTATTCGTGTGAACCGTTCCAATCACACCGCGCGACAGAGAACTGAATTCTAGAGGCGCGCCACAGCGAGAATGATGTCGTGCAACACTTTTTTCTCAGGTGAAAATATGACACTTGTGGAACTGGGGGTGGGGTGCAATTGTGGAGTCGGGAGGGGGGGTGGGGGGTGGGGGTGGGGAGGGGGGTGAATGCGATCCTGTCTTGGCCCACTTACAGTAGCAGAGCTCCTTATGTGCGGGCCTGATCCTATCCCAAAATGCAATGGCACTGACACATTTCCAGAAGGCAAAGCCCTTGGCGAGTCAAAGTCTTGTTACGACGCTCTTCACAGCCCTGTCACCTCCCTGACAGAGTGAATCATTGCAGCGAATAAAAAAAACAATATCTGTGTGTCTTTGCACAATATGTCCTACATCTCACAGACAAGCTTTTGTACTTTCACTATATTTATCACAGACTGGTCTCAAACATTTTCCGTGTGCTACCGTGATGCAGAATAGAATCTGGAATGTAACCTTATCTAACATTATTCTTTCAAGTTGAACACACCGGATGATTCATAAAAGGAGAAATCATATAATGTTACGGCCATAATCTTTTGTATTTTTTATTTGACCAATTTACTGTGTCCTTTTTTATTTTACAGTCTTTTCTATTTTCATAATCTATCATGATTCATACAAAACTGCCACCATATAAACTGTAGAATAAATTTTTTTTTTTTTTTTTTAGCTTTACAAGCATGCTGAGATATTACATCAACTTCACTCCTTCCTGCTCCGAGCTGCTATGCCAAAATCAATAGGTTGTGTACATACAGGATCGCCATGCCTGCCAAATCCCGCTATAACCCGATTGCTCCAAGGTACCCGGTACAGGAGCGCCAACAGAGACCAGCCAGATGCTTAACCGCCTGCTTCCTCGAATCATTGTCTAGATTTAACCAGTTTAACCTCTCTCTCTGCAGCTCTCGGTGTTTGGGATTTGAAGACAGCTGGAAAAGGACCCGCTTTGTGGGCCCCAGGGCTAGCTTGCGCAGCTGTGCACTCATACATACGTGCTCATAAAGTGCGTGTGCCATTCAAACACGGAAATATGCGGTACGGTTTTCTCGCTGTTCTCCTGCTGAAATACATAAACTGAAGTTCAAACAAAATTAATTTGGATGCTCACTCACATGCCCGGCTCTGTGCCAACTGGCCCACCAGTTTTGAATTTTTTTTTTTTTTTCAAGTGGGTCTCATTAAGCACACTTCAGTTAAGTGAATTCCATTAAGAAGCTGCAGAGCATGATGGGCAATAATACTTATAGAGCTACAAGAACTTTTAAAGCCTCGCTGGTTACTAGCCTTAAAAAGCCTTTATCCCTAAAAAACACCTTTTTGTGACGCCTACTTGAATTGATTAAATTGCCAAGCAAGGGTCACTTGGATAATTATCCACTACAGTGACCTAATCTATGCATACTCTCAGGTTCCTGATTTGCAAGTGCACTTCTATTATCAGTATATACATAATCAGATACTCCAGGACCTGTAAGTGTGTCTGTCTTCCTCTCTTCTCCATCTCCCTCTGTGTCTCCGAATTTGTCTCTCTTTCTGTTTCTGTGTACATGCACAATTGTGTACGCACGTACAGTACGTGTGTGTTTTTGCGTTGTTCTTAGCATATTACTGTAGTTACGAGCTCTCGTATGTAAATCAGGCACATATTGGCACATGATTGACATCTGGTGACCCAGTTCCTCACGTTTTCCTTGAATCTGCGTAAAAATTCATCGCGCTGAGTCATGCACCCGCGCGAAGACTATCGCCAGCTGGCACATATCGCGCTGCGCGCTAGCAGTGCCCCTGAGTCAATTTCTGCGTGATAATGGGAAAGGGCCCTGTGCAGAACCTGGGGACTTCATTGTGGACGTTACTGACACCAAAACAGAGAGGGCTTATGGTTGGGTACGACTACACGCAATACCGTATCTGTTTCTACAAAGTGTGAAACAGTGAATAATTAGTTCTGGGACCATAGCGAACCTGGAGTAAGCTGGATTTTAGCTACATTTCTGTGAGAGGTTCTCTGTTCATTACCAGGATTCTGAAGAAATGAATTCTGGGAGGTTGAGAGTATTAGTTACATTTTACATGAAATCTTCCCCTTTCCCAAAATTAGACAGATTTTTATTTAAAATCAAATAATAAAATCATTTACATCCCAGTCAGATGCGAGCAAAAAATTATTAGTTATCAAGGTCAAGGACTCTATAGATGTTATATCTTAACCAATCAGGGCATTAGAATTGTACTGGCAGAGTTACTGTGTAACACTCCCTGTGCATATTTTCTCTGTGACCTCATCTCCAGCATGCAGTCAAGGCAGTGCTTGAAATGTTTTAACACAAATGCAATTGTAGGCGATGGAAAACATTTTCTAATATCTTTGTTTATTTTCACCTAACTAATTATCTGCTCATTTTCTGAGAGAAGTAGACTCAACCTTGAAGCAAATCATTTGATAGTATCAACTTCTCTTCCCCAATCACAAACTAGTAAATGTGCAGAATAATTCTTATGCCAACTATATTACCTTCTGTTACGGATACAAAAATATAAAAATAAATGAGTAATACTTCTTTTAATGTGATCATAGCTTTTACATTTTGTAGGCTGGTTGGTGGTTGTCCTTGGAAGTTACCGGCCTAAAATGATAAAAAGTGATGAAATGATGAAATCTTGAATATTAGAAATATTGTGGTAATGTTTCCTGCTTGCCAATGGGGATTTGGTAATGCACTTAAAATCTGGGATGCAGCGGGGAAAAAAAGCACAAGAGGGGAACAAAGCACTTTTCAGCACTCTCAGGCGCGGGCTTGAGTCGACGCTTATGTGGATCTATTTACATTACACAAATAGAGCACCATTAAAGGAGGCTTTGTATTCCACATTCACAGAGACGAGTTCGTAGGTAGGAGTTGCAGACAAACACATCTTTCCCGAATTTACAGTTTTCCTCGCGTATACTCAAAATGCACGTAGGAACATCCTCTGTCAATTAAACTTTCAAGAGTAGTACCTTTGAAGAGTAGGTTTTTTTAGAATGTTTTTTTTTCCCTTCAAAATTGTAAGTCGGTGTTCTAGAACTCCATTGCTTTCAGTTACCGGGGTGATTGTTACATCAGCACTAGAATGTTCACAGTTAAGAACATTCTAATCACATGTTTGTGAACTTACACCATTAAATTGAAACATCAGCTAGCACGCAAATTTCTACATTCAGATGTAAAAACTATATATTACACATTCATGACAGAAACAGTGGAGAGTAAGAGAGGAACATTGGTAACTTTCGCTTAGCACCCTGCAAATTAGTACCTCAACGGATCAGGGATTTGGTCTCCCAAACAAGTTTAAAATACTGTGGTTCTAAGATGATCTTTGTGTTACAGTGTTGGGAAACCAAGCACTGAACTTTTCCCTCCCCCAGTATACCATCCACTTACAGTACTGCTGAGCAACTCTCACTCAATCTGAAGGGCCTTTGCTATACATATTGCCTCAGATTGTGCAATATGATGTAATGTGAAAACTGTAAATAATAAAAAACCTTACAAACATATACACGCAGCCATGCCAAATAGAATTCCAACAACATCATCCAAAAAGTGTGATAGCACAGTTCTAAAGCAAAAGTCACAGAAAACTATTCTCATGAAACACATTCCACTTCAGAACATTTCCCTGAATGGTAGTTTGTCTTGAAATAAGGATAAGTCTGGCCTTCAGGTGTACTCAAACTGGCTGCACAAGATTAGAGTTGGCCTGGTTACCCCACAATAACTCATGAACAGCCCATGTAGGAGGTTGAGGTGGTTGCTCTGGAGTTCTATGTGGTTGCTAGGGTGTTGTATACGGTTGCTAGGGTGTTCCAGGAGGTTGCTACAGCTAGGGTTAGGTTTAGGGTTACAGCTAGGGTTAGAGTAAAGGTTAGGGTTACAGCTAGGGTTAGGGTTACAGCTAATGGGTAATGGTTACAGCTAGCGTTACCGCTAGGGTTAGGGTTAGGGTTTGGGTTACAGCCAGGGTTAGGATTAGGGTTAGGGTTACAGCTAGGGTTAGGGTTTCATAGAGGGTTGTGGTTAGGGTTACGGCTAGGGTTAGGGTTACAGCTAACATTAGGGTTAGGGTTACAGCTAGGGTTAGGGTTTCATAGAGGGTTGTGGTTAGGGTTACAGCTAGGGTTAGGGCTAGGGCTAGAGTTAGGGTTACAGCTAGGGTTAGGGTTAGGGTTACAGCTAGGGTTAGGGTTAGGGTTACAGCTAGGGTTAGGGTTACAGCTAGGGTTCGGGTTAGGGTTACAGCTAGGGTTAGGGTTAGGGTTACAGCTAGGGTTAGGGTTAGGGTTACAGCTAGGGTTAGGGTTAGGGTTTCTGCTAGGGTTAGGGTTACAGCTAGGGTTAGGGCTAGGGTCAGGGTTAGGGTTACAGCTAGGGTTGGGGTTAGGGTTACTGCTAGGGTTAGGTTACAGCTAAGGTTAGGGTTAGGGTTAGAGTTAGGGTTAGGGTTAGGTTTGCAGCTAAGTTTAGGTTTAGGGTTACAGCTAGGGTTAGGGTTAACGTTACAGCTAGAGTTAGGGTTAGGGTTAGGGTTACAGCTAGGGTTAGGGTTAGGGTTTCAGCTAAGGTTAGGGTTAGGGTTACAGCTAGGGTTAGGGTTAGGGTTACAGCTAGGCTTAAGGTTAGGGTTAGGCTTACAGCTAGGGTTAGGGTTAGGGTTACAGGTAGGGTTAGGGTTAGGGTTACTGCTCGGGTTAGGGTTAGGATTACAGCTAGGGTTAGGTTTAGGTTACCCCTAGGGTTAGTGTTAAGCTTACAGCTAGGGTTAGGGTTAGGGTTAGGGTTACAGCTAGGGTTAGGGTTAGGGTTACAGCGAGGGTTAGGGTTAGAGTTACAGCTAGGGTTAGGGTTATTGCTAGGGTTAGGGTTAATGTTACAGCGAGGGTTAGGGTTAGGGTTACAGCTTAGGTTAGGTTTAGGGTTAGTGTTACAGTTAGGGTTAGGGTTAGGGTTAGGGTTACCGCTAGGGTTAGGGTTAGGATTACAGCTAGGGTTAGGATTAGGGTTACAGCTAAGTTTAGGGTTGGGGTTACAGCTATGGTTAAGGTTTGTGGTACATCTACGTTTAGGCTTAGGGTTTCAGCTAGGGTTAGGGTTAGGGTTACAACTAAGGTTGGGGTTAGGCTTACGGCTTGGTTTAGGGTTAGGTTATTGTTAGGGTTAGGTTTAAGTTTACAGCTAGGGTTAGGGTTAAGGTTAGGGTTACACCTAGGGCTCGGTTTAGGGTTGCAGCTAGGGTTATGGTTAGGATTATGTTTAAGGTTAGGGTTACAGCTAGGGATCAGGTTAGGGTTAGGATTACAGCTAGGGTTAGGGTTAGGGTTCTTCACCTTGAACAAAGGACTCTCTACCAAGTCCAATGAGGCATCACACAACTCTCTATGACAAGCAGTTCACATGCTATGAAATAATAAATGTTGGGAATTTAAATGAATCTCGCAATGTTTACCCTGGTGATGTCACAATGCTCTCTCTTCAGCTCCTAGAGGGCATTATGATGTCACCAGGGTCAACATTCTACCCATCATTCTCTCTGGGGCAAAATTGCTCACAAAAAGTCAAATTTTTCAGAAACCGTGCAACGAAACTTTCCACAATGTAATAGCACACCATTCCCGATGAAGCCGCTCGATTTGACATATTGCATGTGTATGTGGGAGGAGAAGCGGTCCAAAAAATGGGTGGAATAAAGAACAATAATATGTGAGATATAATTGCCTTTGGCAATCACACTACTATTATCTCCTATATTATTGTTCTTTATTAGAATGTGCATTCACATGGCTTTCATAGGACGGTTTCCAAGCTTTGCATATCATGAATACCAGCTATCTAGATGTGCCGAGGAACATCTTCACTCTCCATTGTTCGGCCTGTCAGCGATGATGCATTTCTGGTGTGATCGTAAAAGGCAAGGTTCTTCAATCTTCATGTAATTTTCCTTTCAATTTCAGCACTAATCAGGACGCACTCGTACCCACTTTGTACAGTTAGTTGATACCACACCCCCACCCCCCCCCCCCCCCCCCACCCCCACCCCCCAGAATGACTTCGGCGCCGGTTATTTTCGTGATTTGGAATAGTGGCATGTCCAAACCCAGCCCTCAGATAACCGTGGTTACAAGAGCCGGACAGGAAAGGGAGCGTTTGCAGTCTATTTCCTGTAATTAGGGGACAAATGACAACGCTTTCCCGCGCACAGACAGGACTCTGAGCGAGCGTTCTCCGCGGACACGTGTCAACCTTGAAGGGCAACGCCTCAGGCTGTAACTGGATTATGGGATGAGTTACAACTCCCATGCTGAGGAAATTTTAATTGCAAACACCCAAAGTGCTTCCGTCATGAACTTGATATTCGTACTCCATCGAAGGGGTGGCTCTGTGGTCCTACACAGGATAAAGGGCATTGCTCCTGGAAAATATATATTGTTCTCATGCTTATTACATGGATGTTAATTAATTAAGCATTTGAAGAGTAGGTTTTTTTGGAAATTTTTCTTTTTTTTTTTGAAATTGTAGGCCAGTGTTCTTAAACTCCATTGCTTTCAATTACTATAGTGATTGTGAAATCAGCATTAGAATGTTCAGTTAAGAACACTCTAATCACATATTTGTGATCTTACAGATACATCTAATAGGGACATATGGCCATATGTGTACAAGTGGGTTTGCGGGAAATATTTTGTCTAGTGGGTGTACTGGAAGCAGTGACATGTCCAGGAATGTATTCAGGGGATTTACAGCATAGCGGGTCCCTCATGTGTTGAATCCAGGATTCCAACTAGTGTCTAAATTCTGCTTCTTTAGTTATAGGGGTCATGTCTCCTACTCTGGGCCTGTTTTGTAATATCCTGTTGCTTTTAAATGCGTGAGAGTACAGGATATTACATTCCATTTACTTAGGTAATACTAAACGCCAGCTTTTATTGTGCACAAAGTTATGGCATGATAATGTCAAACGTATCTCTTTTTTTAAAGGTTCAATCTTATTGTAGGTCACAGAGAAGTGATGGGTAACATTAGACCCAGTTAAACATTCCCTTCAAGCTGTTTACATTTTAACTGCTTGCAAATTTGTATACTTGGCACAGAGCCTCACTGCATTCAGCTAGAGGTACAAGTGCTCTCTGGGGTTTTTGTCAGGCATACTTAACAATTAAAGATGGTAGTAAAACTGAAGGTCTGATAACCTGGAGTGATGCTGAGGCTGGAATCTTGTGCTGGAAAGGATCGCAGAATACAATTAAGCCCATTGGAACTACTGTGCAATTCCTAGCTGATCTAATTGTAATACCCTGATTAAGTTACAGAACCCAAACGAACTAATAAAAAATAATTGCTGTTAAATTATTAATTTGTTGCAACGGTACATAGTCTAAACACATGACAGTTAAACACTCTTAAAAACTACACTTGCTCTGTGGCATTTCAAAGTCTTGGTTTTCACCACAATAAATAAGCAATCACATAAATAATCATACAGTTTCCATAAATAATCAAAATAGTACTTGAGAAAATGACAAATAGGATTGCTACTAATTGGGATAACAAATTGTATAGAAATTGTAAAAGTCTGAAAGCTCTTTGTGCTCTTTGGTAAGCTTAGAAATAAGCAAAAATAGTAGACATCTCAAGGCATGCTTTCATATGAAATGGCTTTGTTGGGGACAGCTAGACCAATGAGGAGGATACAATAAGCTGTACAGATCACAAACCTATGCCATCTCCTTATAACATTTCCAGGCTGTGACATAATAAGACAGTTCTGGACTAAAAGGGGTGTTTGGTCTCCGTTCCTCCTTGAACATACTGCATAACACCCACAGATTCATTGTGTAGTCAATATAGACTCTGTAATTCTCTTCTTCTTTCAGCAAAGTCGCCAACTAGTTCTACTGCCCTGCAGTTGTCCTTCTTGCATCCAAAAGCAAGTCTGGGGCAACAGTGTGTGTTCCTCTTACAAGGTCATTCTTTGAGGACACTGGACTTTTTTCCTCTCTGATTTTTTACTGCAAAGTAAAAAATTTTCTATAGCACTTGGCAGGGTGTTTTTATACCATTTAGCTTGACTTGCGCATCGCGGAGAAACTACACAATAGGAACAGGAGAACAAACTGAAACTGAATAGGACAAAATGACTGTTCAAGGTAGACCATAAACTAAAGAAGCAGTCTGTCATTTTTATCCCTCAACAAAGAAAGACTGTGGGGAGATTTATGATGCTGTTTGGTTTCTATAAACTAGGCTAGACTTCTACTTCAAACACTGCATTGTCAATAGGGCAATGATGGTTTTACATACACAGAGAGCAATTCAGATAATATTAGTAGAAGATTCAATCTTTTCTTTATACAAAAGTGTCGACCAAAACATCAAATAATGGAAAAACCCCTGTGAAATGCCAGAGATACTAATATAAGGAAGTAGAAGCAGTTTCCTAAAAAAATGGATCTATATTAACAATATAGTGGGACATTTCTACACTGAATGGGACTGTAAAAAATAAAATAAAGTGGCTGGAATATTAAGGATATATAAAAATATTTATCTTATAGATCAAGGTGTAAGATAGATGTTTATAAAGTGTGGGCACCTTCTTTGTAATATATGGGAGATGAAACCACTAATACAGTTTCAAATGGGATGCAAAACCATGCCAGAGAAAGTAAAAACACCATTTAATATTAGTGGGACAGAGAGAGAAAATGAGGTTGGTATTAAATGCATTGGGGATGTATGTATTTGTAAATGTATACAGATGGTATTTATATATCTGTGGTGCAGTTCATAGAAAAAAACGATACACATTCATTAAAAAGAACAAAAACAGCAATGACACATTTGCTGTCATTAAAGAGTGCATTTGATTCATCCGTGAGTGGAATTGTTTCTTGCCTGAATCCTGCTTTCTTGAACCTTTTATTCTAGTCCCTTTTAGTTTAAAGCACCCCTAAATGGTTTTCAAACTATACTTGCTTTTTTTTTAATAAAGCCCATTCATGATGAATGAATATTTCATAAAACAGCTGTCAGTTCTACTTATACTCTATACGATTTTAACCAAAAACTGCAATGCTAGATTTTAAGATTTTAAAGATAGCTTACAAATTGGAGACTAATGATGTCTCACACAAATACAATGCGTAAGAAGGCTTGAGGTACTTTGTTCTTTGTCATAAACCATTTTGTTATTAAGGAACTGTTGCACCAAGCCATTCCCTACCATTGCCCAGCAGTAGAAAACCCCCATTAGAAAATCCAAAAATGAAAATTATGGCCTCCAACTGGTGAGTTGTTTGCACAGTGATAGCTAGTAAATGGATGGGTGAATCTGGGCAAAGAAAGGTGATGTAAAATTGACAGTGAGGGTTGCATGTACAGCAAATTTGTGAGGAGGACGAGGAAAGTCCATTTTAATTAGGTGGACACCTTCAGTTTCATTATATCTTTAGGCTTAAGGCCAGTACTGCCATTACTGTTTTAAAAAGTGGCCACTGTCTGAGGACAAAAAATTGCAGGGACATTTATTTCCAAATCAAGACCATGTTGATTGAATCCTTTGTCGTGCTAAGATATTTTGTTGGAATTAAGTTGTACAGTAACTTAAGACCAACAGATAACCACAAGCTAAAAAAGTAGAAATCAACCGTAGCTGATTAGAAGTTGACAGTGCTTACACTGAAATTCGAAAAAATTATACTGTTTATATGGGAGAGAAAGACAGAGATGTGAAACGATAGTCTGCTGTTGAATGTGAGACTGGATTACCGTGAATGGGCCTCAAATCCTATGCTTAATTTTACAAAGAAGCATGTGGCTTTTAAAAGTGCACCACATAGCTTAGCTGCTTTGTATGTTTTCCTCTGAGAAGGCATTTTAACAACTTTGCAAAGAACCTCCCCATTAATCAAAGAAAAAAAGTGGATTTTGATTTCCGAAGACACTAATACTGCATATCAAACCAATGGAAATTGCCGTAGGAGTACTGTTAACTGTTGTTAATGAGAGGCTAATCCAATCACAGCTTTGACAGATTACCCATCACAGTCTTCGTCCATCGTCATACATCACTGTCTGCCATTGAAATTGAATTGTAATCAACTGTAAGAAACTGCAACATTTGCTTTTGTCTTTTGTTTCACTGCTCCAGGACCTCTCAGAAGCTAGCGGAAAGCCATGGGTACAAACAAGAGCGACGTTTGTTTATCAGGAAGTACAGCAGAATACCTGAACCAAGGTCGCCGAGGACATTCATGATGATTGCACTGCGTAGGTATATTCAGGATCGACTACTTGGCTACCTCCATCCAATCTGGTTTTAACTGGAAGTGATGCTTGATACAATGTACTTGTAAATCAAGTCTGAATCCAGGAAAAGAAAATGGATGCTTAAATTTTATTTAGCTAATATCCTGATTCAAACATGTCACATGCATTAAGCACATAATATATATATGTTGTGCTTTTACTGTATACTTTAAAAAAAAATTAAATGCATCCTTCATCTCACACACAGTATATGACTCATCCTGAGCGTACTGACACTCAAACCATCTATCTTCATGGACATACTAAGATCAAAAGCATATACTGTGGTTTTAAACAATATATATATATATATATATATATATATATATATATATATATATATATATATTTGTTTTGTTTCCTGCTCATCACTGTTTTGTTTATGCCTAGGGGAGCGGTTACATAACCGTCTGAATATTAGTTTGTGTTTTTTTTGTCTCCTTGGCTCTTTCAGACCGTCTCGTCCATCTCTGCGGTTTCTGAACGGCGTGTCTGCTGTCGGTCCTCCGGTGTTGGCGCTGGACCCCACCCGACGGACCCCGGCGAGCGGCGGGGCGGGGTTAGGTTAATGGACTTCTAAAAACACCATTCCCCACTGGCCTCCTTGATTAATTGGGCTGTGTGGAAAAACCGTTCTTTCGTGAACAGATGGTATCAGCCTCTGAAAAAAATAAAAAATAAAAAAAGAAGTAAATAATTGGAGGCGATTGGAAAAGATAGCAGGAGCTGGTTAAATGGAGGTTTTTTTTACCTCTAAAACAAAATTATATTTAGATAGTAGGGGCGTACTATTGAAGAAGATGTAGTTTGCAGGCTTAAAACATTTTGTGTTTTAGGTCTCAGCTCGTTACACCTGCTCCATAAACTTGTGTAAGAAATGAGAGGTATTATTTTCAGTACAGTAGATATTGGGAGAAGCCAAGCTGAAAACAGGTAATCCGTCTTTGAAAATATTTTGTTTGTGTCAAGGCCTGTTTTAGTTTCATTTTAGATGTCCAGCTTTACTGAAATGGTGGTTTGTCAACATTACATGTGGCTTGGGAAGTCAGATGCATCAAAAAAACTGCACAACAAATCTTGCTACAATATTGCATGTCATGCAATATAGTAACCACTTTATTTTATCAATAAAACAGCTCCCCTACTTAGAATATTAGTACAATATTACAATACTACAGTAAAATGTTCAGTGTCAGTTCGGAGATAGTTTGTGTACTCTGTTAGAGTAAAATACCATCAGGAATGATCTGATGCTGAACATTTTAGTGTGAATTACTACTCTTGGTGCTGCTACGACTGCTATATCATAACTACCATAGTAGGTCTATGCTAAGATTACTCTTCAAAAACTGTCCAGGCAATGTGTATGCTCCACATTAACAGTTTTGTGAATATGAACATCAAAGATATTAGTTTCCAAGTGTCCACCCGAAAAATACAATGCAGCATTTTCGGGGAGTGGATAAAGGGTGGATAACTGCGGGACGGTTGTAGAATTCTGAGGCTTTGACTTGGATTCCTGCAGCAGTGATTTGGGGGAACAGCAATGTCGTTTCTGCTAAGATTAACTGGATAGGCTTGAAAGAAGGGGGAGAGGAGTAAGAGGATGAATGAAGAGTTGCGCCACACAGTACCTGCGGACACTGAAAGAGCATTTTACTCATCTGCTTGGTGAACTGAGTAGAGCCAGCTGTGGTCCACCTGCATTAACATCAGTTATCTAATACCTCAGTTTTAGAATTCCTACATATCTTCATAATACTGAGTTGCATTCCTTCTTATTTATCGTATATATACATATTTTTTTGCCTTAAACTTTCATATGATTTAACTCAGACATTGTACTTTACATTTGAACCTGAAAGGTGACATGATCATATATTACGTAATGGTGAAGCTAGACAGACCTTTTTTTCCCCACGAAGTAGCCAAGTAATTGAAATGTATGATTTATCTTCAGAACACTGTTCAATGTGAGGGAGTGGGTTGTTTAGCAAGGGACTACATATCAAGTGGGCATTACAGTGATTCACTAATGAACCGACTCATTGCTGTACTTCCTCTCCATTCCCCATTCATTTATCTGGGAATAATCAAATCAAATCAAATCAAATTTTATTTTTAGAGCACATTTCATACAAGTGAGGCAGCTCAATGTGCTGTACATAAAAATAAAAAAGAAGGAATTTAAAAATATTACAGAGAAAATAGAAAACAACAGGACGTACAAATGGTATGAAGAGATACCAAAAACATGCTACCGAAAGAGCAAAATAAAATAAAATAAAATAAAATAATGGCTGTGTGTAGGACATATCTACAGTACTTAAAATTACATTGTGCCTAATACAGTACACAGTGGCTGTGTCTGTCCTTGTCGACCTTCTCAAACTTTAAATCTACAAAGCTAATGACGCACTGTACAAACATGCCAACTGCTATAGCAGGAGGTTGCCAATTATTGTGCTGCCAGAAAAAAAATTGCTGTAGCAATGTGTAGTTTCTCTGGGCATTTTGTGAGACTTTGCCAGAGCCATTAAATGGGCAGGTGATACTGTCAGAAAAAAAAAAAATGCAAACTGTTTTTAAAAAAGAAGATTTACGCGAGAAACAACTTGAACTTGGTAAAATTGTAAATGGACTGCATTTATATAGCGCTTTTATTCAAAGCGCTTTACAATTGATGCCTCTCATTCACCCATTCACACACACACACACACACACGGTGAAAGGCTGCCATGCACGGTACCAATCAGCTCGTTGGGAGCAATTAGGGGTTAGGTGTCTTGCTCAGGGACACGTCGACACGCCCAGGGCGGGGGATCGAACCGGCAACCCTCCCGACTGCCAGACAAACGCTCTTACCTCCTGAGCTATGTCGCCCCCCATGAAACTTGCGAATGAATTAAAGGCAGACTATGCAGGATTTTTAGCCTAGCTGTAGTCCTGTGTTTCCAATCAAAGAAGTCTGTAGCCACACTCACCCCTTCCCACACAAAAAATGATGTCTTCAGGAGGTGTTTGGGAGGGACATTTTATAAGACATACAGATGGAGGAGCATGGATTGGACAAACGTGCACAAAGACAGATATTGATAGACAGAGCATTATAGATTCGTCTGAGCATGATTATTTTATTATTTTTATATTTTCAAGGTAACAATCCCGCATAGTATTTAAGCCTGTAAGCGTGGCCTTACATGCTAGGGAGAAGGGAAAGAGGGTGGACCTTAGGTCTCTTTAGATTTTATATCTCGGCAGGGGTTAGAACAGCCTAATTTGATGTGTAAAATTACTGTAGTCATCTGGAGTCTTTTTTTTTTCTTTTTGACCCCGATCATTCAAAAATTAAATTGCCACCTTGAATGAATCGGTAAGTATTACCAGAGCTGAGATTTTGTGAGGCGCAGAGTTCCTACCATAAATGTTTATGAATATAGATTTTATTTAATTTAACCATTATTTAACCAGACACCCCCGCTGAGATATAAAATCTCTCTTTTTAAATTTTTTTTTAAAAGGTTGACCTGGCCAAGCGGGCAGCTAAGTATACAATCAGTATATAACCGAATGTGAAGTTCTTGAATGGGATACGAGATTATTCAATTAACTCTGCATACATTAAATTTGATCAAAAGCCCCACATCCACAAAGGCGGATTATTTCACTTGCTTTTGTACAGCATGGACTAGGAATTAATGTACTGTGCTTTTGGATCCATTTCCATACCATTACATGGTTAGGAAAAATAAATAAATAAAAAATAAAATAAAATAGTGACTATTATTGTAGCATGTCTTTTGAACCATTATTGTCTGTTTGTCCTTTTCATAAAATAAAAAACAGGAACTAGATGTTTAGACATGTAGGCAGTTGACTCTAGTACAGCAGCCAGAGCTTTGGGTCATTTACTGCAGCATCTGTTCTAGCGCATCTCCTGAATGCGAGCAAAACAATGTCAATACCGGCAGCTTTTAAAGTAACCGTTGTTATTTTTAAAGCAACCGTTGTTGTTTTCGCAAATTACAAAAGCACAGTCGAGGGGACCATGTTGTGAATACTTTTAACGCCACACTTTATTTCACTCGGTTCATAAAAGAAAATAATAATAATAACAGAGCACGTACAATATTAGAAGATGCATTGTACACTGCAGTTACTAAGCCTAGGGCTTTGGCCAAGTAAAAAATATCCTGCAAGAAAAAAATACGATTGGATAGTTTTTTGGTTGCTAGAGGTGTTGACCTTCACCACTCCCCGACAAACACAACCACACGTACACACACTCTGCATAATCCAGTTCACCCCCTTGTTCACACACATTCAGACTCATTACATTACATTAGATTACATTTATTTGGCAGACGCTTTTATCCGAAGCGACGTACAATAAGTGCATACAATAAGGCCATTGAAGCAACTACAAAACACAGGTCTGATAAGATACAATACTCATTATGTAACAGTTATCCATAGCCATGAACACATTAAGTCTAGTTCAGACTCTTGACGTATCAGGCAACTGTTATTATTTTATTTTAGCAAGCAATATTTTACTACATCCCCTTACATGTCGTGCATTTATTTATTCTGCCACCATCCTAAAGCAGATGCCTTTTGGTTGTCGAGTGAAATGTGATTTGAAGGGAGGAGGCAATCTGGAGCATAAAGTAATTTGCTAATCACTGAAATATCAGAGTCTCTCAACCTGATATATAATGGTAATCAGGCCATGAATGTGGGTAAGGAACTTGACTTGTAACCTAAAGGTCACAGGTTCAATTCCCGGGTAGGATACTGCCATTGTACCCTTGAGCAAGGCACCTAACCTGCAGCATACCATTCAGTATACATCCAGCTGTAAAAACAGATGCTGTGTAAAGTTGTTAGTTGCTCTGGATAACAGCATCTGCCAAATGCCTGTAATGTAATGGATGAAACAATGGAAATGGCAGTTCTCTCTGTTAATGCAGCTTGAGCGGTGAAAATGATAAGTATCAGTTTCTGTATCAATTTTTTTTTTTTTTACGGCCCGTTCTCACTTCCAGCAAAAAGGCCTTTTCCTCAGTAGCACTACTACTGATGTGCAAAAGCATCAGTGGGATCATATGCCATTATTTCATTCAGTGAAATTTAAAAAAATGACTTCCCGTTTTATGGGGCGAGCTCAGAAGGTAATGGGTGCTTAAAAGGCGACTCTTTGAAAGGAAGGTTCCCCTAATACAGCACGTAGCAGGCAAAAGAAAACATTGCCCTGTTGGAAACAAAACCAAAAATAACTGAACATAGAGTAGTATGTGATTTGCGAATTCAGCTTTTCTATGACTACGTAGGACACCTGTGGTGTGGTACGAAGGAAGTATGACTAAATCACAGGTTTTTATGATTCATACCTATTTCATACCTGTAAATTGGTACCTGAAAAAATATTTTTATGGAGCTCTGAAATAACTCTATAAGATTATTTCAGGACCAAGGAGACAGGAAGTTGAAAGCTGGCATATTGAACTCTTGAGTTCTTACCTGGAATTCACTCAAGGAGCGAGAGAGAGAGAGAGCGGAGATTATAGGAATCATGACTCACTGCTTTTAGTCTAAAAATACACGATCCATGATGACAGGGATCCAAGTGCAGCTCTGTCAATGAAACCATATAGATTTTTAAATCTATGGGTTGCCAAGGAAGACACATTTATGATGATAACGTACGCAGTGACAAGCAAGGCACCCTGATATATAGGGTTTCAACAAGTGCAAGGATCGGGCTGCACCGTGCATGTACACGATGTCAAGCACCAAAGTAAAAGTTGATGATTTAAGTTGAAGCAATGGAGGAAATATCACTTGGCAAAAAAAAGTTGAAGTTTGAAGTTTATCTAGCCAGAGACCAAAATACTTGCAACGTCCCGAACCGGGGTGTCCTCTGAGGTAACTATTAGTGTTTAATATATAAGTCATAACCATTGGATTTGTCAGCAATAAAATTGTCAGCAAACCTCTTATTTATTATTATGATGATGATGGTGATGATGATGACGATTATTATTATTAAAATTATTATTATTATCTAAGCAAATACAATAATAAAAATATAAAAACTATAAATATTATAATTATAGCATGCATATAAAATGCAGCATTTTGAGAACGGCTGCAAAAAGGAAAACAGTCATTACTCAAGCTTTTGTCCTTGGAACTTAACAATGGGAATTGGCTCCAATAAGCATTTGTTTTCAAGTCTCTTTGTCCTGCACAATATACAGATACTGTGACATTGTTCAGAAAATCCTAAATATTGTGCTCATATAACGTTTTCCATACTTATAAAAAGTGTTTTTCACTAATATCAACAACCTTTCCTGCCTTGTTGTGTGAGTCGCACCCAAAAAACGAAAACGGACTCAGATTTATTATTTAGAACTAAGGCGTATCCGCATTGCTTTTGGGCTGAATCCAGACCCTGTTGCTTCAAGTGAAGCATTACAGTCAGATGGTCTGGTCTACTCAGCGCTGATGTACATTTCAAATGCACTTCAGAGTTATTGTTTAATGGCGAGACATCACCATCAAAACCACTCATTATGTGATGATGGAAATGGTAGTTATCACAAATTGCTGAAAGGGGATCTCAAAAAGCTTTACAATAAAAAGCCATTCACATAGCACTCAAGTGCTACTGCACAACCACAATTTTGTTCAATACTCTATTGTATTTAATATTGTTCAATTAAAAAAAAAAAAAAAAAAAAAAAATTCAATTTTACCGAATCCACAAATGTACAAGCAAACAAAATACGGTACACAAATTGTCCATCCCAGGCCAACATTGTAAATAAGATTCCGATCTTAATTGACATGTCTGGTAAAATAAGGGTTAAATAAATATTTAAAAATAAAAATTCCGCATAACCATCCATGTGACATGGCCAGTCTCCTTGAGATCCAGGAAATCCAAATGGAGGGGGTATCCGTGCGTGTGTGCTGGGCTGAAAGTTTTTATTTAAAACAGCTTACAAGCTGGCGGCCATTCACACAGCTGTGTTTTCACAGTGGCATTGTGGGTAAAAGGCCCAGTAGCAGCGTAAGAAACCGCTGCCCTGCAATCACAAGGCCAGAAGCCTAACCAGCGCTGTCTGTGACTCCCCACAAAGGGTTGAGCTGCGTGGGCAAAGCCACATTTAAAACGAGGGGAGAAAACCAACTGAATTTTTATCTCTGAGCAAAATTTGTCTCTTTGCTTTATGCCTGGGTGCAGTAAACTACAGGATTCACATGTAATCTTTTTTTTTTTCAGGACGAGGCCAAATTGTCCTAGGGCACCATTGTCAAATTTTAATTTGAGGGAATCAAGGCCAAAAAGCACATTGTTAAAGCATCTATCACACTGATACGATCTGCAGCCTCAACAGAAAGTAGCATGCAGCGGTATAACTGTATAAATAACTGTATTTACATAGCACTGTCATGGCTAGCAACTTCCATGTGTTTACGTGCATCTGTGGTGACGCGAGCTCTGCCGCAAAGCCATCGCTCGTTTATTTCTTTTGTGGCCGTGGCTTGTCTCAGGATGGAGGCCGAGGATGAGTGGAGGACAAAGGTGAGAGAGAGAGAGAGAGAGAGAGAGAGAGAGAGAGAGTGACAAATGACAGAAAATGAATTTGGAAGCAGAGAACGGCCTTACTGAGTTCACGGTTAGACGAGGTCGTGTTAGCGAGGGCGCACTCGAGTTGCCCTTTCAAGGGCATTCAGTTTAAGTTGCACTGTGGCTTCTGGTAAACGCCTCGCTTATGAATGGCAGCAATCAGAACCCTGCCGGCGTCTGTATGTTCCTGTGAATTAACGTTCAGCGGCGTGTGGCTGCGTTTCGTTACATTAAAATACATGCAGATGGACGTACATCACTCAGAACTCTCTCAGGTTTAGAATAATGGCCAATGTTGATTGCGTGTCCAGATTGCTCGCTGAAGTTGATTACTTAGTATGAACGGAAACATAACATTTCAAATTTGTGAATATATTTGCCTCCAACAGAAAGCATCAAGGCACAGGGTATACCTTCATTCTGTCAGCTTTTGGTTAAGAAATCATAAATGGCTCTTTTCACAAAGGTTAGCAGAGGTGCAAGCTCAAACAAATGAAATCCAGAACAAATGAACACTCACTATAAGCAGAGTCAATGTCAAACTTATTTTGCATTAATGAATTTAAATAAATATTACTTTGAGTGTACATTCATTTCAAATAATTCAATTAAACAGAAAGTATGCTTTTGGCTTTCCAAACAAGCATGCAATGAATCACTGGTATGATAGCCAATGAATCTGATGATTACATTTACAAAATCTATTTACAACAAAATGAGTCAAACCAGTAAACTGTTTTTTTTTCTCCTTGCAAAACTGAATTGCCTTTAATAATCCCATCCAGGGCTTTTTCTCTTTGATGAAAATTTTGTGCTCAAAATGGAATAATATTCATGACAATCTATCAGCACTGCCTCACAGTATGGAACTATAATATTATTCAGACTTAAATATTTTAAATTTGATTTCCTTTCTTATATTTTGTCTGTCTCTCTATGAGTGTGTGTGTGTGTGAATGAGAAACAGAGAACTGACATATTGAGAATGAAGGAATCTTAATAATTTAAATTATTTTTCATGAGAAGCTTCTCGACCTGCCTATGGTAGTATAACTTGTGCGTGCTGAGACAGGGAACTGGGATTTAGACAAGACTTGTCCTTACACGTCACAATTAAAGGCAAGAGTTTAAAATACCAAAATGACCTTGCGTCCAAACAGTGTTTGTGAACATTAAAAGCAAAAGATCGATTGGATTAAGCTCTGTGAATCCATACTGTGGTGATGGACCGCATGCACCTGTTGACCCTGCATGACCAAGGGCGAACGAGGAGGCATTGTCTGTCTTTGACAAATTTACAATGTGCATATGGAATGCACATGGGCAGGATGAGGTATGTGATAGGAGAGCACGGTTTAGACCCTAGGTTTGGGTTCCATCATTGGCTCAGTTGGATAAGAAAATAAATCTTAAAGCTTGCAAATGGAGCCACATCTGAACCCCACTTTGACCATGAAGGATGTCTCCTAGAAATTTATCACCAAGCCGCTTTTAATTCAAATTAAAATTAAGCCATTTTTAATTTAATAAATTTATCCCCATTTCGGGGCAAATTCCACCCATGCTTCTGTAAAGTACAAAATATCTCCACATTCTTTTGTATACATACACCTCTGAGAAGGTCCACTACTGTGGTCTCAGAATAGTTCCTCGTACAGAAAGGCCAATAAACACTTGACATGCCTGAGCACGGAGTTTTGGCGTGATGCTCTGCATTAAATATTTATCCTGTCTGTCAATATGTTGGGCTATCAACCAACATTCTCTTCCAAGAACACCTTATAAGAGCGCAGGATCAGATCAAGATGGGTTAGTGCCCATTTCAGTATATAATCACACAGTATAATCTCTTTGTGCTGTTACACAGATGCACACATGCATGCGCACACACACACACATACACACATCCTTGTCATGCCACAGTCTCAGTTACTATGGTAATAATTTTTGATGCTATGAGATGAAACATTGAGATCTACTGGTACCACATTCAGCAGATAGAACAGATTTTTTCCCAATTTTTATTTTGCCGTTTAGATATATACTGTTTTCACCTACCAAATACATCCTTGTTAATTTCACAATATGTCATTAGCATCTGCTACCGCAGATAAGAATCACCTAGAGAGTCCTCCAGGGAGTAAAAGTCATATTTAAAAAACTCCACTTTAATTCCTTGTCTAAACAAATTATCTACATTTAGAACACGGCCAGAAAGCAAGAACAAGGCAAGAACATAACACTTAAATGTCCACACAGTGTTGTCTTGAGCATAGACGTCTATGGTAGATGACTTGTCACTGCCCTGGTGCATGCAGCGATGCGATGACTTAATCTGATATAACACCATGGCATTCTGACACAGAAGCATAGTGTCACGTTGGGCTGGTGTTATGGCATGCGCATGCTGCGTGACCATAACTGTCACGTTGTGATGACATCATCAGCCCTCCTTTTGGGTCTGTCAGCTGGAACAACCATAGATCTCAACAGTGATTGGCTGTCAGAGTCAAACTAATAATAATTTAATAAATGAACAAGTCAGGCACCATGAAAAAAACAGATGTCTGTTTTGAAGAAGACAATGCTCAAGGGCCTCAGACTTGACAAGATGGGGTTAATTTCCGCTAGCTCCGAAAAATATCCTTCATTTTAATTATTCCTTTTGTTATCCAACACATTTCACAAACCACCCCAGCAATTAGAACAACACTGATGACAGTCTGCGTCTGAGACCGGTATCTGTATTGCAGGGGATGACACAGCGAGGGGGAAAATAAATGTGTATTTACAATTAAGTACGCCCATGAATCTTCATAGCAGCTGGTGCTGGGCTGAAAATTAATGCCATCATTTTTTCTCATGAAGTCATTTAACAAAAAGCCATACTTTCTTGGGGGGGAGAAAGTCATTTAAATTGATTTGGCCTCCGAGCGGCCAGATAGCGGCCCAGATAGAGCTTTATCAAGTACCAGACTGCGGATGGAAATGGCAATTCATCAGCCCTCTCCCCTAATTCGCAGGGAGGCACGGCTGACAAGCCGTGACAAGCCCTGGACTTGATGAAACTTTTGCGATCCGTATGCCTCCCTGAGCAGAGCGGAGGTGGCGAAGAAACGCTTTTGTTGTTTTGCAGTGCAATGAAAGTGCCCAGTTTTTTTATTTTCAGGAGCCTTATGCAGGATGAGAAATGTAAATCAAAACTTGATTATTGGATCTGGAAAAGGCACTTGCTTTGTTGCTAGTACACACGTGCGCGCGCGCACACACACACACACACACACACACACAATCTCTCTTTCTTTCTCTCACACTCGCTTACAAACACAGGCACTCTCTCCCTCACATACGCGAAGACACTCTCTCTTTTACACACACACACACACACACACACACTGTATATATATATATATATATATATATATATAGATATATATAGTACAGACACACGTACACGAACACACAGACACACATTTTAAGAGTAAATTATCAAAGTGTATGTTTCCTATCTTATCATTCAAGAAAAGGTTAAAAGGAAATATTTTCATGTTGCAATCCTGCATCGATAGTACCTGCCCTCGTTGATGCTTTTGTCGAAAATATTTTCCGGAGGTTGTTGCCAGGGAGCTGTCAGCTGCTCGCTAACCCAGAAGCCGTACTTCACAAAAAAAATGATTCGCACGGATTTGTGAAGACTCACGGCTGCAAGTAACAGCGCACGCCCACAGAGTTCACCCTGTCTATCTGTGAGCGCCGGACAGGTGCTGTGGGGGTGAGCTGAGGTCGCAAGCGAGAGTCCATCCCGATTTCTCAGAGAGAAACATGGGAGGGATAGGAGGATATAGAGAGCTTCGCCTCCAGGATCTGAACAAATGTGAAAGGATAACTACATCGAAAACATAGGATGGAGTGTAGCACAGTGGGTAAGGAACTGGACTTGTAACCGAAAGGTCGCAGGTTCGATTCCCGGGTAGGACACGGTTAAGTACCCTTGAGCAAGGTACTTAACCGAAATTGCTTCAGTATATATCCAGCTGTATAAATGGATACAATGTAAAAAAAGTTGTGTAAGTTGCTCTGGATAAGAGCGTCTGCTAAATGCCTGTAATGTAATGAAAAGCATGTGCATGTACACCATCAAATCAAATCAATTTTATAGCGCTGTGTAGCGCTTTTTATTTATTTATAGAAAACTGTCACAGAGACACTTTACGTTCTGCATTGCTTCAGGGGGTAGACATCCTGACCTGCCTAATCTATCCAGAATTAAGTCATGTCGTGTGTGAACAGGCTCAACACACACATTATTGCATAAAAAACCACCATGAACACCGAAAATTGAACCCGGGAATGATGTCGGTTCCACGAGAGGAAGGGGCTTGAAAGAACAGTAGTTTTTATAAAAGCTCGATGACAGTTTTGTTGATCGCCAAGGCAACGCTAGATGACAGTTGACAGAAGAAGGCCTAGGGTTGCCTGCAGGCTTTGTTACTAAGAATAGGGAAGTGTGTTTCTGGATTACATGATTACATCTACCTTAGTTATTGTGAAGTTGGCTTGCTCGTCATATAAAAAGATGGAAAACCAAATTTCAGTTATTTAAATGTATATCCTGTAGAAACCGTGGGAGTTCATGTTCTACAATGTATGTGTGTTCATTCCTCTGTGTGTGTGTGTGTGTGTGTGTGTGTGTGTGTGTTTTCTGTGTGAGACAGCACGTGTTCAGCATTGCAACAGCTTGTGTCAGATCCAGAATGATAATATAATAATTACTTTCGCAAACCAACATAATTATCACAGTTGAGTGATCGTGCGGTGGTTAATGAGCTCTTAAATATTCATGAATAAATATAATAATGTAACACTCTGATTCTATGCTACTGCATAAATAACAAACTCCTGTACACCACTACATAAACTGGATCAATTTGTACAAATGTATTTTACTGAACAATTAAAGTGAAATAAATTTCATGTTCAAGAAACATACTGCAGATGACAACATCCCATAGGAAATTACTTTAAAAATAATTAAGCTGTGGAGTGGGCAACATTAATTACTTTTATATGAATAGATTACATGTACTTGTCAGTAATATTACAATAATATTAAAGGCAACATCAGTCTGTTCTTTGAAAAAAATAAAAGTATTAGTAGCTTTCTACACAGCTACCATACATATAGCTCTAAATTTGCAGTTTGAAATTATTTCAAATAACATTTTTTTTTTTTTTTTTTGGGAGAAGTCATTATCGTTTAAAGCGGACAAAAAAGAAAAGGCTCTCCAAGAGCTTAGTTGGCTGGATTTCAAATGCATCCCACGTGTCCTCCCCTTCCTTTTTTTTAGGGATTCTGGGGTGACACTCCTTCAGCGTATGGGATCCTCCAATCCTCAGTAAGCCGGATCACCCGCTCACACGGGTCCCTCTAGGAAGAGACAGAGGCGACGGCGAAAACGTATATCCCCCCCCCCCCCCCCCCCCCCCCCCACACGAGAAAGCCGGGGAACACAAAGGAAATGTAATTCAGCCGCGTAATACTCTAGATAGAGAGCAGAGAGGGGTAATGCCGCTGAATAATGATTCGTAGAGAATGTTCCGGAGCGGCCATTTCGCGTGGCTTCCTTTATCCTCTCGATTCCACAAGCCCCCAGAAGAAAAAAAAAAATTACTCGGTGGTATCGTGCTACGCCGGGCAGCGGGATCACCCTGAAAGAGGACGACACCGGACTCAAGGAAGGCTTAGAGTACAGGCTCGGTACAGCACATCCGGTCAAATGCATTTCCTATCAGAGCTACCCCAGGTGCCTTTTCTTTTTTTCTTCGTCCCCACCAAAGTCAACAGGCTTTGTAAGTGTGTACGTACTGTATATTTCCCACGATGCACCTGCACTTGCACAAGCACAGTCGTTTTATTTAGTAAGACGGGGGGAGGAAGAGGAGGAGAAAAAAAAGGAAAGTGTTCTTCAACCGTCTGCAGTGAGATTAGGGCAGACTCTTCGTTTTTTCTGCGGTCCCTAAATTCCTGTGGTATAGCATGCCATAGCACACCACACCCCGTGCTACACCCGCCACTAAACTTGTGCATGTTCATCCGAGGTTGACAGCACTTTTTAAAAAAAATAAAACACGTATGTAGACCGATAGATTACAGCCCTTCTAGTTTCCCCTAAATATCTGGTCTACGGGAGTGACATTTATGGACGAGATAACTAGAACTTTCTTTTGAAAAGTCAACTGGGCTGTGGTGTGGCGGGTTTAACTGTGGCTGTAAATAGCGATTAAATAATTTAAACCGAAAAAAAAAAAAGAAGCATATCTGTAAACTCAAAGTCAATAAATGAGTCTCGCTCATTGATTCAAATGTAGTGGAAGAAAATAAGTCAGAGCTGGAGGAAACGGTTTTCTGCGAGCATAATTCTGCTGTGCGACAACTAATCCTTCCCAGTCCCCGTTTTCTTTTAAGATCTGACACATCCGCCGTCATCTGAAGCAAGAAAGAGGCTGTTCTTCAAAGGCCGCCGAAAATTGCGGTCGTTCCCCTCGTTCTGGAACATTCGTATTTCAAGCCCATTCATTTTTAGCAGAGCGCTCCTTGGAAGGCTGAGATCAAGACGCCCTTCAGAAGCATAGCAGACCTGCTCCTGTCTGGGGTTAAGAGAGAGATCGGGCTATGCTTGCAAATCAGAGGCGTGAGAATTGACGGCTCGATCCAAGTGCGGTCCAAAGTACAGTACGGAGTGAACCTCATCTGCAATGAGAACCTTGAAGCCATGCGTTTTATAAGTGGGTATGGGCATCACCAGGGGTTCTGGGCCCCATGAAAAGAGCTCACATTGGGCCCCCGCCACCCCAGAAAATCCCATGTTCTGAATATTTTTTGAGGGCCCCTGTCAATCAGGGCCCTTCAAATTGTCCCAGCTTTCCCTCCCTCTTACGGCACCCCCGATAGTGGGCGTCTTCTTTGTGCTTTTTCCTAAACTGTGATACAGTATTCAGTGTGGCACATGTAGTGGAAGAAACAGCACAGCTCCCCACTTCTGCTGACAGCAACAATATGTGCAAATATGGTGCTATGGTCTTGGAGCCATGGAAGGATATAAAACTCAGGATTGATATGCGCTACTAGGAAAAAGAAGACACCAAAGCAGCTATGATTGATGGCACCGTGGAAATTTACGAAAAAAAATGCATATTTCTTTTTCATTTCAGATGAAAAATCATCTTGCGATTTTAATGCATTGGCAACTTGTAAATCGAGAGAGAAAATGTAGAAAATCCAAAAAGACCCGTACTGTACAAACTACAATATTCTTACATTCATATGCGTGCATACAGTGTACGATGTAATTTTTTAAATTACAGTTTTCTTCTTATGGATGTGTGTTTACAGAAACCTAAAAGAATCATAGCAACATATATGTAATCACATGTAATCAACTTAACATGAAGTGGGAGCCAATGTTCAACCTCTAATCTTCATTTGTGTGTACACTGGTGTAATCTGCCGTGAGGTTTTGTAAGGAGAGGTGGAAAAAAAAAACCTACTCTAACTATTGTTGCTCAGAGTTGAAAGCTGAATCCCATCCAGAAGTATATTCAAACACTTTATGTGTTTAATCGGATGTGGCTACGAAGGATTCGCTTTGTGCCAACGCCAGCGCTCGGTGCCCATGAACGGGAGACTGCCATCCAGCCCGGTTTTTTCTGTTAGCAACCCAACGTCGCGCAGACGTGACAAGAAACATCGCTCCTTCAAGTACTTATAGCCGGAGAAACGCCGCCTGAAACGCAGCCCCCGGGGGGGGAGGGGGGGAGGGGGGGGGGAGGGGGACATGGGCAGTTACCGCTGACTCGGCGGAATGAATCATCTGGGCAACGATATCGCGGGGGCGTTAAAAAGGGAAGAAGAAAACAAGAGGCAAAGAAAGGCCGGGGAAAAGCCTTTTATTTATTTTTCCCTCTCATGGCTCGAGGAATCGATTGATTTGTCACCGTGCCGCTGACGAACCAACCAAAGCGGGAATGAATGTTTTTTTTTTTTTTTTTTGGAGGGGAGGGGGGGGTAGGGGGGCAAGGGCTGACGAAAACCCAGAGTTTGTGAAATTTGGACAAACCTTCCCGCCGCGGTTGAGCTGCCGCGCAGATCGGCCCGTCGGAGAGCGAGCCGGAGCGGGCGCTCCACGCCGCCGCCCCTCCGTCACGATGAAAAATAAGGAGCTGCAGCGCCGCTGCAAGCCTGAAAGCCTCTCAGGCCCGACGCTCCCTCGCCTTCAATATTTAATACATATCTGCGTCCTTATTTCTGAGCCGGTAATTGAGCTGGAAGTGGCCGAGCCCGGCGCAGCACAGAGACAGAGAGAGGGGGAGGGAGAGAGAGAGAGAGAGAGAGAGAGATGGAGAGAGAAAGGTGAAAGAGAGGGGGAAGATGCAAACAGAAATAGAACCAGAGAGGTTCAACCTGCTTTTATTCCAAAAGCAAAGGGTGCCACTCCTACAGTGAGATATGAGAGATGTTAACAGTGCCTTTTATACATCAAAGGGTGACACATGAAAACGAACGCGACAGTGATCGCGTCGTCCTCCATCGACTCTTTCCCTGTCAAAGCGGACAGCGCAGGGGCTATTTTTTTTTTTTCCCGCCTTCGGAAAACGATGGCTTTTGCATCACGAGTCACCCGTACGCCGAGGGCCGGCAGCTCGCTCTCCCTCTTAACCGCACGCCGCGAAACACGCTTCGTCCATTAATGCCATTTTGCACCGGTTAGGGCACATTTCGTACTCGGGTACACAGAACAAAGCGTCCGTGGGGTGGAGGAGGTCCACACGAGGGACATTTTTCAGAGAGGCGTTTTAAAAGGATGTTCCATTTTCATTAGCAAGAGGCAAGACGAGTTCAAACACTCTGGATGCGACTATAAGTGCAACTATAATAAATACAGTGCATCTGCCTGCCATTAAATCTTAGGAAAATCCTCTTTCTAGGGCTAACCTGACAGAGGATTGAGTCACACATCGGACTTAAAAGATTTCAAACCAGAATGGATTTTTTGTGTGTTTTTTTTTTTTTTTTTTTTTTTTTTTTTTCATTTTGCGGGTTAAAAGGCTCACTGCATATAGATTTCCCGCTAACGTGATTGAAGATGAGCGCGATGAGTTCTCACGTGTGCCTGCGATGAGAGCAGTAAAAACGAGCACCAGGGCGCCAGTTCCGCGGCGTTCGGACTTGCCGCTGAAATAAACACAGTAGTAAATAGCCATTCATCATTCTGACAATGAGATTACATCGCGATGAGACCTGGTATAACGGGGGATAGCCGGGAAACATCAACACGCCGTGTGATGATTTTTCCGGATGTAGTGAGGGACAATTAGACTACGGTACCTGAGCGCAATCAAGCTGTCAAAGAGAACTGTGAGTTTTACTTTTTTCTGTGGTGTTTCGGAAGTCGAACTGTGCTCATGCTCAACCTGCATGGGGTAGTGACAGAATTGGGGGTGGGAGAGGCCCGTGGAGAGAGTGAGCTGAAGACTGAGCAGAAAACTGAAGAAAAGAAGAAAACTAATATTATTCTTGTTCATGGTATTACAAACACTTAATACCCCTACAAGGGCAATAGTTTCAGTATAAAATGACACCTATTTCATCTTTAAATGTGTGTACAATTAACAACAAACAAGAAAAACTGACATGTGGTGCATACTGTCTGAATACAGCACATACTGATACAGGAGCTTCAAAGCAAGCTCACCTGACTAGTTCAAAAATTCAAAGCTCATGTGACTAAATCTGTCAGAGAGCCCAAAACCATTCCACTCTAAACATTTACAATTTGGCCCCACTCTGGAATGCATCTATTAAGAGTTAATTTAACACAGGGCATTTTGCTGTGTGACAACACAGTTCTTCCAACAGGCTGCCAATGAGGAATTTCCCACCCAATCAAAATGGCTCCAATGACATCATTAAGACCTGGAAAACTGAAAACCTGAGGATCTCCAAGGAACAGCACTGCTACACAATAACAGTAATGCTACAAAATGCTTATCACTGAGATGGACAGAAGTCCTCAATAAAAGTCAGGCCCTCTAGCTCCCCATTACATCACTTTTGCCATTTTCCTTTGTGACTTCTGCTTGTTACATAAGCTTCTTAAAATTGGCTGAATAACCACTGTTTTTCCCAACCTTGCCTTGTAATAACATTGTCTAATCAGTTTTCTGTTTCGGGGCTGTATCATAATAAGCGGGGAATGTGTAATTATGGCAGACTCTGATGTCTCTTCATTCCCACACTGATATCCCAGTGTGAGTGTGTGTGTGTGTGTGTATTTATACGTGAGGATTGGCTGACTTCCAAATCGTAATTTTCAGGGAACACATACCCCTGGTTTAGTCTGCCTACTCTAAGCTACTCTGTGGGAGTCCATTTGACTTTCATTTGCTGTCGCTGAAGTGAAGCGTGTTTAAAAAAAAAAATACCTCCAACAAATTCATCTACATTTGACATTGACATGACATTGCCGGAATGTTGCTTGGCATTTGTAACACATCGTCGGTAAAATAATGTCCCGTGGCTTGAAGGCTTTTTTCCATTTGAGGGGCTGGAGTTTTGTCTTCGGTGATCGTATCCGATGGCTCTTCAGTCACGCAGGGTTTGCGGGCCCAGATATGCAGTGTGAGCCTGAGCTCTGCCATCAGATTATGTCTGTGCATTCCCAAACCTGCCCCCCCCTCCACACTGATGCTTGATGGGAACACACACGCCCTGGTCTGGTCTCTTCTCAGAAGCCAGCACTTTTAAAAGTGCTCCCCCCCCCTCGTTGATGGCTGAGCTGTGGTTGCCGAGCCTGTAGATGGGCAGGATCTGCCTCTCCTGTATATCTCCAGCAGTGGAGACGTATTCAGTGTGCCTGATGTATAATGGGGTGTCTCTCTTCTTTTTATTTATCTCATTCTGTGTAAATATCCACAGAGGCTGTGCTTGGGGCTATGCTTTATGGAGACACTGCGGCCTCAATCGTTTGACTAAATAAAGTCACTCAGACTCACCCTTTTATACAATAAATGTACATGTACATGTTCTTGTGACTAAGAACATGGTGTGCATGTACGTACATTGTATGTGCAGTGACTTAATTCTCCGTTTTCTGTGCTAGAAGATAACATTCAGCATCACTGGTTTATGTAACTTGTCGGTTGGCATATGTACAAACACGCACACGTGCACACACACACCCACACACACACACACACACACACACAAACGCAAACTGGAAATATGAGACCTTTATCTTTCCTTTTGGCTGGCGCAGAAGTGGTCACTGTCCCTCTGTCTGTGACTCATTTTGTGTTCGCTGTGTTGCTCACTGAGAACAAAATGTCACTCTTCCAGAAGGACAGGGGTTTGTTTCAGTTTTTCACTATTTGTAAAAACATTTTAGAACATGTGAAACGAACAATCTTCCCATTCTTGACAACGCGTGCACAGCCTTCCTCTCTGGATAACACAGTGTGCCTTCCTTCTTCAGCCAGTCTTTATGGCTAGGCTAATACACACAGAGCCTGAACTTTCTGAAGATACTTCCCAGTTTCCAGGCAACTGCTACAACGTCTTTCAGGGCCTGGTTGCACTCAAATGTCCTGCCAGAATTCAATCAGCATTTAACTTACAGATGACTCACGTTTCATCAAACTCAGCATTCTCAAAAATGAAACGTACCATTTGCTGTGTTTGAGAGGGGGAGAATGAACAATTTGACTTCATTTTGAATCAAAGTTGATTTAGTTCAAGCCTATGTTATGCAGTTGTCTTAATATACCTGTAAGGTGATGTTGTAAATGTTTGTTATTCGATAATTCGATCTGGTTGTTTGCATTTCTCGGCACTCGCCTTAGGCTTTGTGCAAGTGACACAAGGTTTAGTGATTAAGCTTAGGCTGAAGCAGGCAAATAAGGAAGAAACAGGTATCCTGAATGCTATTGTCTATGCAGGATTACAGAGATGCAACAGAGATGTATTTATCAAACCGCAATAACGATGCTGTTGCATGAATTATGTTTTACCTGCAATAACCTCTGCAGATTTATTCTTGGGTATAATTATTGAATGCATCACTATGGAATGTAGAAGCAATTTAATTGGCTCTCTCTCTCTCAAACACTCAACAATTGCACTGGTAACAGTTTCTTCTTGAAGTATCCAGTCTAGCTTACCTTGAACTATACAAAATTCACCTCATTCTTTCAGACAGTGCACCTTTATGGAACCTAGATTCTCATAAGCTTGGTACAAAAGGCTTTAGCTATAAGGCTCCAAGCAATTGCAATTGCAATAGCCTGTCAACCAACATTAAGTCCTTAAGAACAAAGGGTAGATTTAAGACTCGTCTTTTTACTCGTTTATAAGGAGGGCTTTCTTTGCTATTAAAACGAGCAGTTTATTCTGCTATAGTTTTCTATATGAGTTTGAGTGTGTGTGGGGTGTTTTAGGCGCACAAATATTTGTCCATGGGTGTTTAAATTCGTTTTTTCTCTGCATATTCTTACATTGTTTCTTCAGTTCTAATGTATTTTTTACATTTAATATTATTCAGGAACCCCAGAAAAATGAGATGGTGCATCTCATGGAGTCTTTATTTCTCATTATAATATTCATTGTGCAGAATTATATGACCAGACAGCCCATATTCCTAGCCAAATTACGCTTTTTACAAACATTTTACTCTCTTGTCACACAATTGGTTTATTTCACCAATACTGCATCATGTCTTAGATAAGATCTCTCAGTCAATGCATCTTATGTCATGCAAGCTATAAACTGAAGCGCTACACAGCATGCACCCTCTCGTTTGCATAGGTCAAAGGTCAAGGGCTGTCAGGATGCATACTGGTACCATTCATGCCATACTGTGACCCCACACATAAGTGTGCTTGAGTTCCAGGAGCAGATCGGCGTGCCTGGTAAACCTTCTACACGCAGTTCTGTCACTTACATTTTCATTGACATTTATATTTTAACATCAGAGGGAGCTCTTCTTTGGCCTCAGTACTTGCCACCGTAGGGCCTTGTGAAGCTAGGAGTGGAGGTTATGGTCTTATAGATGGTTCTAAAACTTTTACCACACTGTATAATTTTGACTAATAATGAATTTTGACCTAATTCTGTCAAAACATACAGTACATTGTTTGGAGTATTCTTTCACACCCATGGATATTTTTACAGACCTCTGAAAGATCTCCATAGGGTGCTTGTCCCATTTAATAAAATCTCCCTTCACTGTTATGTAGGTCAACAAACTGATCAAAATACAAAACAAAACAAAACAAAAAAATTCTATGAGGGATTTCTACCTGGATTGCTTTCATTAGGGAACCAGCGCTACATCCTTTCAATTTCACTCAATTTCAGACCGGATGTCAGAGAATTTCAACCCGCAGAACCGCTGTAGGCTGAACCGTTTTAATATGGCCCCTTGGAATCTGTGCTCAGATATACTTTAGCATTCAAGGATGCCGTTGAGACCACAGGCTTTCCTGTGCTGCAGGACTTGCAATTTCCCCTTTAGTTGGAGAACGGTAATGGGGGACTAGAAGGGATTATGGTTGCCCTTTTATGTCTTTCCTCATCTTTTTTAGGTTTCCAACAGATATGATTTTGGGTTGAGTGCTTTAAGTGAGTTTTTCAAAATGACATTTCTATGTGTCTCAATTTAGACTCGTGTGGATTACGCCAATTAGACTCCCACTGTTCGTGAGACTCCATTACTTCAGTCAGTCTCACAGGAAGCAAGGCCTCAGTCTGGACTGCTTGGTTCCCCAGCATGTTTGGTTAGATAGCTTTCTAACATTTTCAACAGGGGGTCAAGGGTCAAACCACTTTTCTGCTTTAATTTGTTTGGTTCTGTGGTTTGACTTTTATTTGACATTTCAACAGCTTAAAAAATGTCATTTGTATTTTGGACAGCTAAGTTCACTCCTTATTATTATGTGGCGACCACATTGGTCTCTCACAAAGCTTTAATTCTGTAATTATTCAGTGCTTTTCCGGTTCTGCTCTATGGTATTTTGATCCATCTTTAAGATTTTTTTTATTTCTCACTCACACTGGCAAGAAGAAAACAGTATTCCAGCTTGTGCTGCAGCCCTTCTACTACCTCATCAAGAGGAGCAGCTTACCCTAAACTACTCCCTCATCAAGAGGAGCAGCTAACCCTAAACTACTCCCTCATCAAGAGGAGTAGCTTACCCTAAACCTACTCCCTCATTACCCTAAACCTACTCCCTCATCAAGAGGGGTAACTAACCCTAAACCTACTCCCTCATCAAGAGGAGCAGCTAACCATAACCCTACTCCCTCATCAAGAGAGCTAACCCTAACCCTACTCCCTCATCAGGAGGTGCAGCTCACCCTACTCCTTCATCAAGAGGACTAGCTTACCCTAAATCTACTCTCTCATCAAGAGGAGCAGCTTACCCTAAACCTACAGCCTGATCAAGAGGAGTAGCTTACCCTAAGCCTACTCCCTCATCAAGAGGAGTAGCTTACACTAAACTTACTCCCTCATCAAGAGGAGTAGCTCAACTAACTTTGAGGTTGAAAGGACAACGACTCAAAAACTGTAATCAAGGCCTGGTGTAAGGTTGCCAGATGCATGGTTTGTCCAGTTTTAAAATTATTTGTACAGGTCTGGTTTGTCACCTCAACCAGATAATATAATGTCTGAGTGACTGATTTGCTGTTAGTTTGTAATTTAATGAATTCTCATCACAACCAACCACTGGTCTGCGTACCACTCAGACCTATCGGTACTGATAGGTACCTCCAACCAAACACCCCCCTCCCTCTGCCCTCAAAAGGTTCTGAGAGCAATAGCGATGCCACAACCCCTCTCCCCCCACCCCATGCACCCTCCCCCCCCCACCTCCGCCATTTGTTTCGACAGCTCCTCACTCCGTTTCGCGATTTAGCTCCCAGCAGTGCATGCTGTCTGGTTTTCGGTAAATTCCAAACCTGGCAACCTTAGCCTGGAGGCAAAGTAGGACAAAAGCACTAGTGGATGACCAGGTGTGAGAGACGGGTTTGTCCCGTCTCTGCACTATGAAGACAACTGTCTGCTATCAGGCTGAGATCATGATCCTGGCCATAATCAGAGGAGGAGTGTGGGTCTGAAATGGCTCTCCCTCCATCTAACCAGTGAAGAGAGCGCAAGCAGTGAATGATGCTGACCTCTGTTGTCCTGATTGGTTTGCGACGACCACCTCGTTTCTGTAGGACATGTGACCGTACGTTATATTACATCTCACTTGCCTGTCATATCATAGCGACAATAGCATAGCGACAATTTCATAGCATTTTGCATTAAGATTATTTGCCACAACATCTTTTTCTGCATCTGGTGAACGGCTTCATTCCAGGACAGCTACAACAGCTTGAATGTTACACAGCTTCATACAGCTGGGTATTTGCTGTTGCAGATGAGGTGAAGTAGCTCACTCAAGATACAGTAGCAGCACCCCACTTGGGTATTCCCTCTGGCCATTAGTACAGTTCTCTTGCCAATACAAGGCATTGATGGCAATACAGAAGTGGGTAATGGCTTGCATCCCCCCCCCCCCCCCCCCCCTCGCTGGCCTGAAAACAATCAACTTGAGATACAGATGACATTATGTGCCCGTGCAATAATGGCAGGCAGGGCCCATATTCCTATTATTGCTTACCCAGAGCTAAAGTGCTAAAGTACCCCCACAGGGATAGCGGGCTTTATTGCTTCCAATAAACCCCTCTGCGGTTTGACCTTGGCTGAAATGTCATTAGCCGGGACCACGGTGGCGATACCGGTGACCGCAGAAGCCGTTGCATTGCAGTTTCTGTCCGATTAGCAGGTGTCCAGATCCATTCGGGCAGCGCGGGTCGTTGGCAGGAGCAGTTCAGGCCTGCTCAATAGTGCTACGGTGGCTCTTACTGTAAGACCCGCGAGCTCCCTGCTGCAAATCCAAATAGCGAAGCGCTGCACTGCACTACCCTGGCCACTGAAGTCATGAATCACGATGCCTTTTCACGATGATCGATCGCGCTGAGCGGACGGACGAAGGCCAGAGGACCAGAAACAGGCCTCAGAATCAGTGCTTCCAGAATTAGAGGGACGACAAATAATAAAATAAGTTTATGGCTGATGTGTCAGAGTGATCCAACATTAGGGGAAGATTTCAGGAAATAAGTTCTCTCTTTACAGCTTCTAGTAACAACTTTCATACAGAAAAATAAATTTTGGAGGAAAAATTTGGTGATGTTTATTTTTGAAAAGATGTTGTTTATTCTCCGCTGAGGAGCTCAAGGCTTCAGTCTCTGCTGTTATTGCTTTCAGCAGACAGCGATCACGAAAAAGGTCTTCCTTCCCCCCATTGCCCGTGTTTCTGTTTGCTTATAATCTGTGGAAACGGAGTAGGGGTGGGGGAAATGAAAGCTGTTTCAGAGCACTCCACCGTATCTTTTTTAAAATTTTTTATTTTTTTAAACACCCGTGACGGTGGAAGTTACAAAAGAAGCGAATCCCCTCGGTGACAGAATGACTCGGCTGTGACCGCCATCCCTCAGCCGGTCCCGAGCGGGGAACGGAGAAGGAGAGGAGGCGGAAAACTCATTTTTACGAAACCGGAACAGTCCCAGAGAAATGGGAGCAGTCAGATTCGCGGTTGCCGTGGCAAAATGCCAATGAAAGGGACTAATGATGGGAAATGGAACGCAAGTACAAATACAGCCTTCTGAGGCTTGTTTTTGAAAACAGGCATTTTTAGTAGGCATTCACTGGTTTTCACCAGTGTGTACATGGGTGTGTGTGTGTGTGTGTGTGTGTGTGTATGCAGTCTATTTAGATATTTATATATACATTTTAGTGCGTATTACTTTTTCAAAGAGTATGGTTTAGCAATTGTTCATAGTTAGAGCAATCACACAAGTATATTTGCTGACACAAATCCTGAATATATTCTTTGACATAATGAAAAAGATCGTGGCAATACAAATAATGTTTTCCTTAATGTGCCCAACGAGCTCTCGGAGGAGAAAAAAAAAAAAAGAAAATCATCATTTCACCACACGGCATCATCCCACTAATGAAGATGCCGTAGGTCATTAGCGGCGTGCACTTAGCCCTGTATTCCACCAGCAGTACTCAACCCATGCTAGCACTCTCCGACTCATTAATCATTCTGGAGGACTTTAAAGCAGTCCTGGATTTATCTGAGCTTAAGGCAGTGTCACTTTGGGCTTGGGAAGTGGTTACATGTTTTGGAGGCGGGGGGGAAGGGGGGGGGGGGGGGGGGGGGGGCGGGAGGCGGAATTAGAGAGAGAGAGATTGCTAGTAATCCTAAACTGTGGCCACACATCTGAAGAAGAAGCTGTCATGTTTTGCTATGATACAGATGAAAGATGACATACCCGGCCTTATATTTAGGCTTACGTCAATTTGTCTCCGTGGAATGGAAGTAATGTCATTTTGTGAGCGGCGATGGCTCATCTGTTCCATAAAGCTCCCTCCACATTCACTCAGGCGGCACTGCCCATCACTCCTGCTAATGCTGCGTCACTCCTGCTAATGCTAGCTCACTCCTGCTAATGCTGCGTCACTCCTGGTAATGCTAGCGCACTCCTGCTAATGCTAGCTAGCACCTGCTAATGCCGACTCACTCCTGGTAATGCTAGCGCACTCCTGCTAATGCTAGCTCACTCCTGCTAATGCTAGCTAGCACCTGGTAATGCCAGCTCACTCCTGCTGTGTAAGAGTAAGAGTGTGTGTGTGTGTGAGAGAGTGTGAGAGAGAGAGAGAGAGAGAGCGCTCATGTGTACTTGGGGAACACACTTTTTCGGCCTCTGCTGATTGGTTCACATTGGACCCTCTCCCACTGAGCAGATGAAGTGTCAGGTGCTCACAGTCCCTAAGTGGCCTAGGCATGCATCACAGCCCCCCAGGTCCCCTGCACTGATGACAGCGGTTGGGACAGAGACACTGTTATTTTTCTTAAAGGGAAAAAGGACACTGAACATGCTTAACCTGTATGTATCAGCACGGCCGCCACAGAACATACAGTCAGTCAATAAGGGGATTTATTGACAGAAGGTCACGTCCTCTTAATCATGAGACGTGGACAGCACACTTTTTTCCCCCCTGCACCAGACACCCGCATATTTGGGGATGCAGAATCATCACAGTTGAATGACCGCAGAAACTGTGACTTCTAACAAGGCTGCAAAAATAACTGTTTATTTGCCTCCTGTGATAAAAAAAAAAAAAGTTTATCCCTAACCTCCCCCCTGTTCCACGATCACAACTGAAATTATACCAACAATGAAGCGATAAGGTTGTGGATGCCCCATACCGCTTGCGGAGTCTGTAAGCTGTGATCGCTATGTCACGCTATCACAGGTGACCTCCAATCCCAGGAGAAGAAAAGACCGATCTGTGAAAGGAAATTAAAAGATAGAGATGCACGGGCAGTCGCAGCAGATAAAACAAGGCCCCGTAGCGCACGGCTTCTGTGCGTCACACGCTGCTCTACGCTCACTTCCTGTCCTGCGCCACCGCCTGCAACAGTTACATCTGCTCGTCGCTTACACTGTACCCAGCCCGCATTGCAATTTGAATCACAACCGCTCTGAAGGCAGTTATTACAGAATGATGGAATTTCACGGAATTCCCCCCCCCCCACACACCCCCACCCCCTCTTCTTCCGGGGGAACAACTATGAAGTGACAGTCTTCGCAATAAAAAACGAATGAAAGACGGAGTGAATAAACAAATACGTGAAGAGAAAGTGTGGTGCACAAAGTGTCAGTTGCTGAGAGGAGCCTGATTTATGCAGCCGCAGATAAGATTTCAATAAATATTAAAATGGCTGATTCTTAGAGATCCTTCCACAGAGCTGTACATCCACAGTGGGCCACATTGTTGGACGTTAGAAGTCAGGTGTCCACATACTTTTTTGCATATAGGGTATATATAGTATATATACTCTATATATATATATATATATATACTCTATATATATATATATATATATATATATATATATGCGTGTGTGTGTGTGTGTGTGTATGCTGTTTACGTACATGTACAATACATACAAATATATTGTTACCCATGTCTTTTTCCCCTGCATTTCACCGCTCACATATTTGTATGGAGAGACAGGCTTCACAGAGTAGTGAGAACTGCCCCCCCCCCCCCCCCCCCCCCGCGCCCACCCCCGCCCCCCGCCCCCCTCCCCCGGTTTTCAGCGAGAGACACGCTATCAGAATTTTTTGGTCTTTTGCTTTGTAACCAGCGGAGCGATGCACAGATTCAACACACCTGATTCAACACAAGCTATTTCAAGCCTTCTGGAGCATGAGAGTGTTTCCATGCTGGGAGAGCGCAAACAAACTGCAATGCAACTCCTGAAGAGAAAATCTACAGGCTATAGCCAAGGGGGTGTGTGAGCACACAAGTATGAGTGTGTGTGTGTGTGTGTGTGTGTGTGTGTGTGCGGGTGTGTATGTGTGTGGTGTGTGAGTATGTGTGTGTGTGGGTGGGTGTATTTGTGTGTGTGGGTGTGGTTGTGTATATATGTGTGTGTGTGTGTGTATGTATGTATGTGTGTGTGCGGGTGTGTATGTGTGGGTGCATGTGTGTGTGTGTTTGTGTGTGAGTGTGTGTGTGTGCGGGTGTATATGTGCAAGTATGTTTGTTTGTGTTTGTGTGTGTGTGCACAGGTGTGTTTGTGTGTAAGTATGGGGTGGGGGGGTGGGGGGGGGGGGGGGGGGGGGTTCAATCTAAACAGCCTTGCTAGCTGAAGGGCTTTTCAATCACACCTCAATCTGACCAATCTTTGTGAACAGAGGTGGTTTCAATCACACCTAAATATAACTAAACCTTCAAACTGCCCTCAAGATAACAGCGCCATCAAATATACAGTAAAGTAATGCGGCCGTAAATTATTTATGCATATTTATATTTTTGGGAAGTGGCTTGGCATTGGGGAATGGGTCTGGGTTTAAGCAATCCCACAATCCCCTGGAGCGTGCCACCACACAAGGACATCTGCCCATGATGATCAGCCAAGGTAATGTGACCCTGAATATATAATATGCCCGGTAGCTACACACAGTGCTCAGTATTTGCCGCTTGACAACTTAAAGGGCCACTCACTGAAGACTGGGATGCCAATGTTTAATATTTCCCTCAGATTGACCCTAAAAATATTGTATATTTATCAATAATTTAGGTTTGTGACTGAATGTTGATTATACTGTATTTTATACTTTAGAAGTGCCGAGGCAAGAGTGATTGAAGTAAACGACACAATATCAGTTTCCGATGAGAAAATTCAAAATATGTTTTTGAGCTCTGAAAGACTGAACAGACAATCTGAAATAACATGCCTGAATTAATCTGTTAATGCTCCACATACACACACACACACACACACACAAACACACTTACTCACAGGCAGAAGTACACTCACATAAACACACACATATACGTCATTTTGTAGCCTCTGGACAAAAGCAGCTTTAATATCTCTATATGGGCTGGGCTGTTGCCTGGAAGAAACAGGCTGGCTTGTCTGGCAAGAAATCAATAACAAAGTTCACAATCCACACCCGTAACCCCAACCAGAAGGCAATGGGTGTAACCTCAACTTTTTTTTCCCCTCGCTCTGATTGGCTGTTGGAGGTTCTCGGTATTCTCGCCATATCTTGACTCAGCAGTCTTTTGCAGAATCACCTCCAGGAGCAGCTGGCTCCTGAGAGTTTAACTGCTGCAGGTGCGCGAAGAGACGCAGCTCGGGGTTTGGCTGGTTGGATACCCCTCGGGCTCTGGTCTGCCCCCCCCCCCCCCCCACACCTACTCCCACTCTGCCCCCGCTCCCCAGCAGCTATGCGCACATGTATGCAGCTGGTGCACTTCTCTAAGACCCAAATAAACTCGGCAGGCAGACAGATTTAAAGTGGCTGGAGTGGGCCTCCGAGCACTCTAGAATAGCATTCTTTTTATGCCCTTAAAACCCAGAATGCTTTGCATAAGGAACTGAAACTTGACACTTTAACTATCTGATCACAACCTTAGTTACAATGGGGTGCAATTGTTTTTACAATTTAATAATTGACCTTTGTGAACTTTTATTATTCATAGTACTTATTTATGATTTATTTATTTATTTTATAATTCTTTTTAGAGAAGTGCATACACATACACTGTAGGCTTATGGAAATGAATATATTCATTTCTGTTTTGAAGCCATTATATTGAAAGTACCGAAAACCAGCAGCAGATATTCCAGTGACCTGACCTAAAAATGACATTTGGACTTTGGTTCTGTTTACTGTAACTCTAATGTGCTTAGACTTTCATTTCTGGTATTGAATATAAGTTCCTACACATGTACTACTTAAACTTTATTATGTAAGAGTTAATAAAAAATAATGGGAAGTGTTATGTAAAACCAGAACAAAGCATAATATTTACATAAATATGTTAAATTACACAAGATTATAAATATGAAAAAGTGACATCTTGCAAAGGCAACTGTATAATTTTTCGAGCTAGACTTTCGAGCGGAAAATATTCTCACGAGCAGATTTTTGACACAGAATGCAAACAGAATTAATGGTCCATATTTTTCGTAAGCCCAAAAAACAAAACTTTCCTTCTCCAATTAAAACAAAATCTTGCGTGGGGGCTGTCAATGTTTCAGTGTTCATACTTTTCACAAATTAGCACAGGGCAGGCATGCCCGGGCCTGCCTCCTACAGAGCCGAGTCTGATTTAAGGAGGACAACTGCCGTCTTTCCAATTCCATCCTGAGAATAAAAAGCAAAAAGCACAGCTTGAGGTCGAGTAAATCACGCAAAGAAAAGAATGAATAACTTTCAGAAGTGTTACAATCGGAAACTAACAGCGTGGTAGTACAAGTTGAGTGGTTTTTTTTCCAGTCCCGGGGAAACACCAGATTAACTCTAATAAAAATTTAAAAATATACTGCAAATACGAGACAGCATACAGTAATGGAACCTTCATACTTATTATTAGAACACCAAAGAACATCATTCTATAACAATATATAAAACACACACACAGTGTCCAGAGGGTTTCACCAATACATCTTTCGTTTTACAGTTGCAATACCAAGTTAAAAAGGTCTATTGGTCACTGGGACACAGTCAAAGACGGAAATGAGTGCAATGTTCCCTGGGCAACCTAAAAAAATGTAAACATCCAATGACTATGAGTACTCTCCTTCCTTTTCTTTTTGGCAGAATTCCTTTTTTTGTGCTCTTTTGCTTTTGTTTATCTTACAAGATCCTGTTGGTTTAAATGCCTTGCTTGGGGCCTGCAGCGGCTGCCTGGGGTTCTGATAATCGAGACAGTGATAAGGATGTGCGTCTGTGTGTATAGTCAGATCTGAGGGGGTGGTGTCTGTGGGAGGCTGGGTGGGTGTGAGGCTGTGGGCGTACGTGCGCGTCTGTTTGACTCCATGAATGTGTGCATTTGTGTGTTTGTTCATGTTGTTCATCTGTCTGTTTGTGCCTGTGCATTTCGGTTTTATACAAACTGGCGCCTTTCCATAGTACGGGTGATAAGCGATGGGGGCCAGCGTCTAATGGAACAATGATTCAGGGAGGGGAATGACATTGAAGGGAAGATCCCTGAGTAAAGAGGGGTCCAGCTGATTGTGTGTTCTCCGTGGGGTATACACTGATTGGTCTTTTAGAGAGGAGGCAGGGTGATATAATGATGCAGGAAATTATATTTTTTAGCTTGCGGGTTCAAATTCACAGTAGAACATTACTATTCTGGCCTTGGTAGGAGCATGTTACTTGAGACACACTAGCTAACACAGATCAGTGAAAACTGGTGACATGTACAAATGTGAACAACGCGATTCTGAGCATGAAATAATATTTTTTTTATTATCCTAATAAACAAAATTGGAAAACACTGTGTTTTTAACCGAATGATTGCTTCAGAAAACAAATATTTAAGAGCTCTGTTATTTCCATCATCTGTTGCCACACAGGTCACTTAGTAGGAGTAGGAGCAGATGAACTTAAATAGCATGCTGTCGTTTTTTTTTTTTTTTTTTGAAAATGAAATCTTTAAAATGATGCCAAAATATTATAAATGCAAAATCAAGCTGGGCTTCACTGAATGTGGAAACAGAACAACCTTACAAAAACAATAAAATCAAAAACCGCATATGAACACCAATGTGAAGACTACACATGTGAACTATAAAAGTAATCACACTCATAAGATGATAGTGGAAAAGGGTAGCCCATGCTATTTGTCTGTAGCACAAGCAAAAGAAACAAATATGTCTTAATTAAATACAAAGATTACGACCAGGAATCCTGACATTTTGGCAAGGCCTTTCTCAAGGGAGTGCTGGGGAGACACAAAAAGAGCAAGATCATATTTCAATCTAATCTCATTAGATTCACGAAATACAGGTTGGCATCATTTTGTTTTCCAAAGGTTTAAGGACTAACAAAATTAGAGACTAGGGGGCCAAGAACAATATCCATTCTCCTGCCTGAGAGAATCATTGTAGCAGCCGTGACTTTTCATCGCACATATTGGACCAATATTACATCAGCATCAAAAAGCGCTGTGTGATATACTTGATGATCTAATCAATAGTCAGCGACGCCTCATTTGTCAGGCAAAGACTGACTGTGGGTTTGGGCGTCACCAAAAAATAAATGGAAATACAGCTCCTCTTACTGGGGTTTTATTTGCCTCCAAAGAAAGCCCGCAGCTGCCAAAATGGTGGAGACCCAGGTTTGGTCCCTGGACAGCAAATTAGGGGAGGGGGGAAAAATCAAAATTTATATTGATAAACTGTTGCTTTGGAGCAGGGATGGGTCCAGTGGGGTGGCCTGGGTGACACTGGCCACCTCTGGAATTTGATTGGCCACCCCAGGTGCCACCCCTATTTTCCCAACTAAAACGTGCATCATCATTGGCTAATATAACTGTTGGCTACAGTGCATCCACCCTCCTCCTATCTCCTGAGTGAATGTGTGAACCCACACCCCACCCCCACCCCGGCCACCCCATGAAGACTATCCTGTTAACCCCCCTTGCCTATGAAAAACAAAATGACAGGAGGATTTTAAAAAGAGGCAAATCTGAACTGGAACAACATAACATTTCCTCCAACCATCAGCGCAAAGTATTATGATATGGCTGGCCTTACCGTGGCACTCATTCCCAAAAGCAAAGTAGCGCTAACAGAGCTACCATTAGCGGATCAGACAAGCAAGCGATTTCCAAATGACCATGAACAGCAACGGTGCTATATTTAACTGCTGTGCGATTCCAGTAAGCCATTACACGTCAAAAGGCCATCCTTTAGACAAACTGCTCCATTGTTCAAAATGCATTTTCAAATTCAGTACAACGGGCGACCTTGATTGGATCCACTGCTGAAACACTAATTAGATTGCTCTCGGGATACCACTGGATTGATTCCGACATGTTCAATCTAACATTATGGTGGTAGGCTTTTCAGAGAACCACATTGAGTTTATATTTAAATAGAACAAGCCACACATGTATTGCTGGTGAGTATGAAAACCCAGGTTGCAGAGGATGATTGATATTTGACATTTTTTTTTATATCTAGTAATCCTGGACAAAACTACACAATCAAGGGAATAGAAGCTTTATTAAACATTCATTAAGTAACAATTCAGCACTATAATCCTAAATGATATACTTGCTTCTCAGCTGCAAAGCACCTGTCTCCATTTTGTCTCTTGTTCTATGTCTTCCTTGTTATCTTTTCTGCCTCGTAGCTATAGAGGCTGAAATAAACAATTCATCACAACCAAAGTGCTGGGGAGTTTGGCGGTGGGGGGGTGTGGGTGGTGGGGGGGTGAGATTGCATCATATGAAATGAGAAGGGTCTTTCATGTGATGAATTGCGTGAACTCGTCTCAAGGCAAATTGCATCAATTTACAGCAGGACTCGAGTACTCTTCGGTGAGATTTTTTTTTCAGTTTGCCTCCTTGCTTTTGTGTCTTATTTTACTGAGGGGGAGATCAACAGTGAGATGTAGACTCTGGGAAAAAGAAACAGTTTGATTGATAATGTTCAAGCTGTAAGGAAGGCATAGGGAATGAGATGAATGAAAGGATCTTAGAGATGACATTTAGGGGATTTAAGATTTGCGACCAATATATATTTCTGAACGCCTGTTTTTTTCCCCCGTGTGATAAAGCGGCTTTGAAAATAACACCGTGTATTTGTGTGTGCTTCCGAAAGCCAACAGGGGAGGGGTGACATTATGAGTTTCCTGTTCTTCATATCCCAGCATCCAATAAAAACTGGCAATGCATTTTTAATTACCAGAGCCATTCAAGTCAACAAACAAAAGAAGCAAACCAAAACATACAAAACAAGAAACCCTCCTTGAATAACCCCATGAGGTTGATTTACAGAAAAAAAAAATTATTTACTACTCGCTGATCTTAAGAATACTCTTAAGTTGTGATCAGCTCCAGCTCCAAAAAACACAAAGAAAGTAATTCACCTACAACAGGTCACAGCTGTCAGGTGACTGATAACCATCTGAGAACCATCTGGTATCATCAGGTCAAATTTTGCTGAATACAGTATATCAAGTATAAGACTTTTAAATGCTAATCCACAAATAGTTAAAAAACGTGGCTAGAAACACACACAAAAAAGCCACTTTCACTCTTTCAACCAGTGGGAAGAGGAGGCTCTATTCCGACGCTTTTGTCCCTGGGCAAAGGATCACAAAATGACCCACGACTGGGCTGTGCTGATTCAAGTGCTGCAGGCCAGCGGCTTGGCCCCGCTGCCATGCTGTGAGAGAATTGGAGGGAATATGCAATATTCTGTTGCATAAATAATTCACTGCGCGCACAGAAAGCCATTTGGGTCCCTCGTGCCTTTTTTTTTTTCTTTTTCTTTTTTCTCCGTCACGGGGCAGACCCACTGCCGTGTGGATCGGCTGTATATTCGAGCGGTCTCCAGACACCCCTCGTCTCTCTGATTCAGTCACCCATGTGACTCTCCTTTGCACTGTACATGCAAAAGGGTAATCGTAAAGGGACAGGGGTACTCCCTGACCATGGCTGTCTTCCATCTTGTTGGAACATGCGGTGTGTGAGTGTGTGTGTGTGGGCATGTTTTACTATCTTTGTGAGAACCAAATGTCCCCATAAGGATAGAAAGATGAGGAAAATTACGCAAGCTGGGGACCTTTTGCTGGTCCCCACAAGTTCAAGAGGCTGTTTTAGGGTTAGGACTTAGGGTTAGGGTTAGGGTTACAATTAGGTTAAGGTTAGGGTTAAGGTTAGGCATGTAGTGGTTGGGGTTAGGGTTAGGGTTATAGGTTACTGAATGAATGTAAGTCAATGGGGAGTCCTCACAAGTATAGCAATACAAACGTGTGTGTGTGTGTGTGTGTGTGTAGTATCTCCTGTCCCCCCTTGCTGAATGTGTGCTTCGGAACGAAACGCCTGGCTGCCACGCTAACTTTGAGCCAGAATGGAGAACAGATCAGATGCCACTTTTTTCTTTGTTGTAGTCTAGATGAAAGCTGTTACGCGTTGGAACAAACAATGTTAGGAGCCGTGCTGTGTTTACAATCCACCCCTGCCCCTAACCCCCTTCAAAAATAACAAAAAAAAAATAAAAAAATAAATAAAATCAAAAAATGAAAAACCAAACCCAAACAAAACTAACTAAAAGAGCAAAAACTAAACATTCAACAGCTATCAAAGGGGGAAAGAAATCTGAAAGTATTCAGATTCTTCGAATGGGAAACAGTAAAACAGTAAAGAAAAATCAGTAAATAAAATTAGAATCTAGATTACAATATTGCCAGGTTTTTAGGTGACTCATCCTGTTAAGGATTGTGTGTGGATGGCCCCTGTGGCCTGGCACAAATCTGGGCCGTGCCAGTGCTGACTGCTGCCAGCCCCATCGAGCAGTGCGTGACTGTTAGTTTCTTCTCCTCAGGAGGGAGGGTTTGTGTTCCACCACAGGCCACTTTGGTTAATCCAGCTCCCACACCCATGTCACATGAACTTCACATGAAACGTCCTCCTTCAGCGCAACCCCCAAACAATTTGCCAACCCACTATTCTTCCGATAATAGATAAGCTTTTCAACCAAACCTAACCGAAATGTGCACATAAAGAAAAAAAGAATATTCCCTGTGCAACACCACACAAAAAAAGCAAAGAAATAAGCAAAACAAAGGCCACAAGTCTGCATCATGATGCAGCATCCAGCCACAAGACTGCTCAGCAAAAGCATCTCCAGTCTTCCGCTGCAGCAGGCTTATGTAGGGCCGCAGGCAGGTGAAACCAATCAGGCAATCAGCGGCTGGTTAAGGTTGGTGGAGCTCCAAATCACAGGGAGAGGAGAGAAGCACAGATCACCTGTGGGGGGTTAGTATAATCACCAAGCACATAACAGTATACTTTTTTGGATTCTGAATATTCCATTAGAGCCAAAGGACATAGTCTTTAACCAAGCTGACCAATTAATACTGTACACCTTTGCTTATGAACAAAAGCTATGATCTTGGAGAGCATGTGAATTAGAAGAATCTCTGGCTTTCCTGAACCCACTTAGTAATGGGAAGGCGAGCTGAGTGCATAACATAACATAATGACATAGCCTTGCTCTAAAGCTAACACAACACTTATTGTCCTAATTAATGGATCAGAGGTGAGGTGATGAACGAACTGAGGCTCTTATATGGCAACTTCACACTGAACCCCTCTGGGGACCCAGTCCATGTGCTGAGATACGCATTTAAAACATAACAAACATGCTTATGCAAGGGTGTGTAATTGTGAAACGTTTGCTTAATTAGCCAGCTAGCAAGGGAAGTCACCTATATATATATATATATATATATATATATATATATCTTTTTTTTAATTGTGTGTGTGTGTGCGTGTGTGTGTGTGTGTTTGGGGTGCGGTTAAATATCGGAGTTAGTCCATAGTAAAGATCCTCCTTAGTGACATTGTGCACAATTCCTCAGCTGAAAGGTGAAGTTTTCAGAATGTTTAGTGTAATATTGTTTAAAAGAAGTGAGGAGAGGCATGAAAGTTGACATTTTATAGGTATTCATAATCATTTATTATACGTACGTGTCACAGGTGCCTCTTGGGAAATAACCAGGACGTTACCATAGTGACAGGGAACACTGACATTAGGATGCCGGATAAAGCCCGACCTGTGATTGGATGTGATGGTGTAAAGTAATCCTCCCGTATCACCATGGCTTTCAAACACCTTAAAAAGGCATACGACGGTTTCTTTTTTTTCACAGTCAAGGCACATACCCGTCAAACTCAGGCGGTAACTCGAGTGAATTAAGGTGCATTCAAAGCTCAATTACAGTGAGTTTGTGACTAGAGACTATAGCGCACTCGCTGAGCAGTTGTGAAAGTGATTGGTTTTAAGAGCAATAAATTACCTGGGCGTGGTGGAGATTAGGTTTCATCATGGCCAATCAGATGGCTCGTTTTCTCTCCCTTTAATACCACTGAATCAAAGCCATAAGCAAACTGGCAGTTTTGTCGTGTCTGATATACTTGCCCTGGAGATGCAGTCACCACAAGCCCATTTATGGCACCTCAACAAAGCCACCTCAGGCAAATGATGCTGTCAAGTAAGTTATCACGCTTTTAAAAAAAAAATCCCAACTGGAGAAGGATTAATTTATTATTTATTAGAAATTTTTCTTTTTATTGCGATTTCCAGTAGTAAAACGTGTTTTACGGACTGTGCTGCGTTTTTGAGTTTGCCAGAACGTGGCACAGAAGCACAATGCGTATTCTCTCACACACACACACACACCCAAACCTCACCTCAGGGGGAAAAGGGTAATGTATTCTAAAGTCTCCAGCCATTTGAAATATAGCCCTCGTCTAGTGGTCCCCAAAATATAATTTATAGCGCATTCAAGGATGGTTTGTATTTATTGTGTTTTTTTTTTTTTTTGTCTTAGCGGCGGTCTTGGTTATTAGCCTTGCGGGCGGCTGGGTGTTTATCGCACCTGATCCGAATCTTATTCCTGACGGTTATCGTTTTAATTGCGCTGTTTTTCTGCCTCCCAGCCCCGAGTGTTTCGCGCTGGGATCTTCGTTCCTGCGGGCGGCCGGTCCACAGGCTGGGTACCCGCGTTGAGCGTGCATGAATAGAGCCTCCGGCAGTCACTCTCTGTCCACGGAGCGGTTATAAAAACACACACGCACACACAATACCCCCACAGAGCTCAAAAGAACCGGCAGAACACTGCAGTTACTTCCCACCGGTGCCTGTTCGTGTTGCCCGTGGCATGGAGAGCAGTGTGGGTGTGTGTGTGTGCGCGTGTGCATGCAGGTGTGTGTGTGTGTGTGTGGGTCTGCGTGTGTGTGTACGTGTGTGTGTGTGTGTGTGCATGTGTATGTATATGTGTGACATTGGTCCTAGCATACCAGGCAGTCAAGGGATCAGCCCCAGCATACCTCCACAAGATATTCAAACCCTACATGCCAGCCAGATCCCTCCGTTCTGCTACCTCAGGACGCCTGGCACCTCCCCCAGCTCTGCACTTCCAGAACACGTCTCCTGTCAGTTCTGGCCCCACGATGGTGGAATGACCTCCCCGTGGAGGTCAGAACAGCTGAGACACTGACCCATTTCAAACGACGACTGAAGACTCACCTCTTCAGGCTGCACCTCTCCCCATCCCTCCCTACCCCCCTGTAAATGACTGTAAGCTTAGGGTTGTAACTAGGCAGCTGTTTCGTAGGTGACTTAGGTGCATTAACTGTCTTAACGCAGTGGAGGGAAAAAAAATAAAATAAATACAAGCAGTAGTTGTTGCCGTTCTCATTGTGTTAGTGTTAATCAGTTTAACCTTCAGGGTCCAAGTTGAACTATGCGGTGGTTCCCTGCACTTGGACCGGTACTTCTCTCTAGGGTTTTCGTCATACTTGTTCCTGGTTATGGTTATACACTTTTTTGTACGTTGCTCTGGATAAGAGCGTCTGCCAAATGCCTGTAATGTAATGTAATGTGTGCTCATGCATGTGTGTATGTGTGCACATGCATATGTGTGTGCATGGGAGTGTGTGTGTGTGCGTGTGTGTATGTATGGGAGTGTGTGTATGTATGTGTGTGTGTGTGCGTGCGTGGTTAAGGTGCAGTTAAATATCAGTGTGAGTGCACGTACCTGTGCCATGTACCTGACGAGCACGTGCACGTGAGAGTTTTGTGTGCATGTGAGCTCAGCCATGTGTTTGGGGAGTGGGTTGAAGCCAAAGATAGGTGCGCGCACCTCCCCGTGGAAAAGCCAACGCGAACAGAGAAAGGAACGCCGTGACGTTTCCGCCGCTGCGGCCCTGTGACAGGTCTGGGGAGTGGGTTGCCACGGGAGACATGGGATGTCAGCTGCATTCACTCCGCGGCCCACTCAAACAGATCGATCCCCCACGGTGACAGCCATGGCCATGCTCTCCCGAGCGCCGATCTGGCGGTTAATGAAGCGGCCTGGCTTTGGCGAGGGGGGGGTGGGGGGGGGGGGGGGGGGGGGGGGGGGGGGGGGTGGTTGGGTTGGCTCTCGGCTCGTGAACTCTGACCTCCGCGGATAATGTCAGAAACGCGCGTCGCCGCTTGCCTCCGGTACCACCCGGGGAGCGGTGGGGTGTCGAGGCGAGAACACGAGTCGCTGTGCATCATTACACTGGAGAACGCCACAGGGAGATCTGTAACATGGGGGGGGGGGGGGGGGTAGCCGCCACAGAATAGATATCAATGTCCAACTGGATTGCGGTTCATTGACTGAATCACCGTTTGCAAACCCCTGTCTATCATATTGTGTGTGTGTGTGTGTGTGTGTGTGTGTGTGCAAAGTTTGTCTGTGCGTGGGCATAGTGTGTGTGTATGTGTGTGTGCGTACTGCGTGTGTGTGCGTGTGTGGGCGTAGTGTGTGTGTGTATGGTGTGTGTATGTGTGTGCTGTGTGTGTGTGTGTGTGTGTGTGTGTGTGGGCATAGTGTGTGTGCTGTGTATGTGTGTCTGTGTGCGTATGTGTGTGTGTGTGCTGTGTGAGTGTGTAGTGTGTGTGTGTGTGTGTGCGTGTATGTACATATGTATTTTCTGTGTGAGTGTGTGTGTGTGCATGTGTGTGTGTGTATGTGTGCGCGTAGTGTGTGTGTGTGCATAGTGTGTGTGTGAAGGAAGAGCAGGCCTCACCACTGTGCAACACCTCGCTCCTGGGAACGGGGCACCCAGCCAGAATCTGTGGGAAAAGCTGGTGGTGAAACCGCGCAGCGATGAAGCTGAAGCAGCCGGAGACGCGACCATGAAAGGAGCGCGCCGCCTGATGTGGTGCCTCTCCCTGACACTCAACACATTTCTAACAAGCCCCAGAGCTAAAAAAAAACAACAACAACAAAAAACACGGCTGCCCTGGGAATATGAAGATAGCGTGACGTGCTACCCAGTTAACTGTGCAACAACAGCACTTAAAAAGATGGAGATAATGCCGTATAATCCTCACTACGCAAGTGTGTAGAACGAGGACTTCAAGCGTAGCATTTGGTGTGGGCTGCAAACAATGATGGTCATCTTACAAGCCAACACCGGCACCCGGGTAGTGAGAATGTGGGATGCATTAGTCCCTTCAAGCTTAAGAGCCAATGCCACTTCCCTAAAATAAAACCATTCTACTCTGCTAATGGAAAGAGGAGAGAGAGAGAGAGAGAGAGAGAGAGAGAGAGAGAGAGAGGGCTAATATGAAATACTGTGGTGGCTGATGTTTTCTGTCTTGTGCTAAATAGGATATAGAAAAAAGGAGTGATGTTGTGCTGTGCTGTGTGCATTGTTATGATATGCTAGGGAAGTCACAGGGGATGTGATCCAAGGAAAAGCAGTGTCTGGTTCTTCATTGTGGTTTTCTGTAATGGGAATGGAAAAGCCACCTACTTTCCGCCAAATTGCTGAATGACAGAATCATCACAGTACACAGACGCTGCTTTTATAAGCTCGGGAAGACGTATCAGGCTGTGCGCAACCTTTTTTCGGCTGTCTTAAAATTTCTTTTAGCGTATTACCTGGAGGAGAAAAAAAAAAAAGAAGCAAAGCGAGTAGACTTCACAACATTTTTTTTTACAACTCGTTCAGTCACCGTAGACATATCGGCTGTGACAGATGCACCAACAGGAGCAGATTCAATTTTTTGAGCTTTGAGATTTTGGAAACGGTCTCCCGACCGCGGATGTAATTATTAGGGGGATAATATGCGTATGCTACAGAATGCTTTTCTAAGGCCTGACAGAAATGCGATGTTAACAGACAGGAAGATTTATGACATTTATGCCTGCATGGGTTTGTCTGTCTCCTGACAGGTACATACTATACTAGTTATTCCAAAGATTACTTTCTTTCAGGACCATTGGGGTGCCTTTAGCAGTGCCTGATGTAAACAAAACAGCCCCACATTCACATAGTCAGGAATATCCTGTTGGACTCTTGAAAGCTCTTGCAGATTGCTTTAATCCGGTGTTACATCTATGTCTACAGTGTAGTCTTTTAATGGTGGTTTCTACGAAACAACCAGAGGAATTCTTGTCTGGCAAAATTAAGATTTTCAACAGTAATGTCTTTTTTTCCCCCACATCTCTGGTTTTGTTTGTTTTTTTTTTTTTTTTTTTTCTCTCCTGGATTGGCGTGGCGGATTTCGTCTCAACGTGTGTGGCGGGAGGGGGAGGCAGGCGTCTCTCTGTGAGATTGCCCACCAATATAGCGCAAAAAGGTCAGGAGAGTGGGATGGCAAATTAATACCTGCCAGTACCTCCCTGATAATTACAAGCAAGTGGAGGAGAAAAAAAAAAAAAAAAAAGAAAAAAGGAATCAAAGTCTCTGACCGCCAATGGAACACCCAGCGTTCTCACGGCGACAAATTCGAAAACAACGCTTGGTGTTTTGAGCGGGAAAGTCCAGGGAGGTACAGCTGAATGGCCAGGGACAAGCAGAAAAGACAATCCCCCCCCCCCTCCCCCTGTCCCTCCCCCCATCCCCCTGTACCCCCGCCTCCCTTTGCCACCTCACTCTGAACCTTCCCTGCCACGGCTCATGCACCCTTTAAATTTCTACTGGGAGTGGAGGGGTTGGCTTGGGGGGGGGGGGGGTTCATCTCACATCAATTCTAGTACCTGTCAGGTCTGGGGCGTACAGAGAAATTCAGTCCGGTGAATAAAACAGACGCTCGGCTGTACCCAGACCACCGGGGTTACTCTAAATGTAAATGCGACGCTTCGCGCGTCTTTCCCGAAACGGTCGGGGGTTATGATGGCTCGTCTTACCTCCAGCCACTGTCTCTCCGCTTTCAGAATTACCTATTCCAGCTGGTGCAGCCGAGCCAGAGCCCATTCAGTCGAGCAATTTGTGTCTCATCTTATGTTCTGTACAACACCACAAAACGGGCAGAGGAAATAACATTTCTTTGGTTTGTGTACAGTGACCAATGTCTTGTGATGCATTTTTTTTTTTTTTTTTTGAGAAAGTAAACACCATTGTGAGGTTGAGCAATGCAATGGTGAATATCCTGCAAAATGACTTCCTCCATCTTTGGGAGAGACGCTGTCACAAATTATGTGAGAGTCCACAAAAAGACCAGCAATTTCGTATTCAAATGGATTTGTATTTTTTTTTTTTCTTCAAATTAAGTTATTATTCTGTTTGTCATTAAACCTACAGTAGTGCTGTTTTGCGACTCGAAGGTAGTGGGACAAAGCACCACAGCTTGCAGATTGAAGCTTCCATTTCCATGAGGGTTAACACATGGTCTTTAGGACACCCTGGTGTATCTCACAGTAGCTCCTCCCACTCTGTGAGTATCCCAGTGGCCCGATTCTGGCCCCGCCTCCAGGAAGCGCGGATTCGGCTCTCTGAGCCAATCATCTGCACCGCAGAGGTACTGTACGCTCTGGAGAATCCAGCTGCCCTACTGTATATTCATCTGTATGCTTTTACAGCTGCCTAATCCTTGCTAATATGGATCCCTTCAGTCCTTCAAGAATAATTCTTCCCCTTCCATTTTTCTAAGTCGCTGTGCAGTGCTTACTGGTTGCTTGTGGAAAAAAAGTGATATAGTCCAAATAAATATATGATGTGATGTATAAGAAGCTGAAATGGAAAACCGTGCACAACATTCTCAGCTCAGAACAATATATTTTAATTTATACAGTACATCTACTTAAAATGTAAATGTGTTTTTGTGTTTTCTTTTTCAAAATGTTATTAAAAAAAAATCATATCCATCCATCCATTATCTAGACCCGCTTATCCTGAGCAGGGTTGCAGGGTGTGCTGGAGCCTCTTCCAGTGTGCATTGGGTGGGAGGCAGGAATACACCCTGGACAGGCCGCCAATCTATCGCAGGGCACAAATTTTTATCATATTTGCGCTATATATTGGTATATATTTCGATTGAGTTGTCAGCAAATGAGCAAGGAAATTAAAGGCCCATCATCCATTAGCAGCTGTATGCCGTTTGCACAGTTTCTAAAGAAATGCATATTCACTGGGTAAGGTCCAAGTGTACCAGGAACTGCAACATGACAGGAAGAATAATATTAATGCACCTATTAATATGACATGACTGATGCAGATCAAATGCAGATTGCAACAGACAGCAAAGCAGTTTTAAGCCAAAAATAAACCTTTGCTTTTGTTGGGCAGAGAAAATTCTCCCCTGGGAATAGCCAGGCATGACAAGGTAAATCCATCTAAGAAATAGGATTCATTTCTGCAGAAAGAGTTCACACACAACGAGATGGACAAGCACAAACTGACGAAAACTTGGGCACTCCCTGCTTTTATAAGCAAAAAAGTGTTTTGCCAATAACGTACATAATTTCATATCTGATTGGCACATGGTTATTACATGAGAATATATAGTAAGATCCGGCTGTGTTTGGCCGTGTCTAATTATATAGCATGGATACTGAAGGAGAACACAGTGCCCTCTGAGTCTTTAACGTTACACAAACAAGCTTTCAATCAGAAATCATTGTTTGGCCTTTAACTATCGGTTGCTTTCAGAGTCCTGGGCAGCATGGCGTCATAGCCGGTTCCTGCCTGGCACAATGGCAGGGGGGGGGGATGGGGAGGATGAGGAGAAAGGCCAAGCTCACCAGTTTGGGCATCTAGAAATGTATAAGAGACAGTGAGAAAGAAACACACACGCACACGCACACGCACACGCACACGCACACACACGTAAATGCAATATTTCTAACTTCTTGTTGGCCTTGGGAGGTTTGGTGCCTGGAGACGGAGGGGCCCTGCTGCAAGGCCTAGGAATTTAGTGTTGTGCAGACTTCTAGTTTATATTAGAGAAAACTCTTCTCCCTTCACTTTTATACTAAAGGGAACAGGATGTTTATTTTTTAAACCTGAGGAATTTAGCTGAGGAAACATTTGTCTGTTAAAAGAAATCTGTAGTAAATTCAACAAAATATCCGTATTTTCCTAGTTTACATACAGTATTTATATATATATTTTTTATTGTTTATTATATCATCATTTTTTTGACCACACATTGACAATGAAATATCCTAACAGTGATACATAGTGACTATGTGTGTACCAATGAAAACAATTACCCATATTCCTCCTGTCCTCTTCTGTCACTTAAAAAAAAAAGAAAAGATATAACTTTCTATTAAATATTCATTTGCGGGTGGAAAACAGTAAATGATGTGCACCACTCAGAACAGAGAGTTCAGAGATGAGCAGAGCACATTAACATTCTGCGAATCAACAGGAAGCAGAGGAAATTAAAAGGACAGCCCTGCGGTACCAACGGAACATCTCATAATTAAAAAGAGCTGCGACGCAAAACCGAAAACCGGACCCCTCGTTTGCCCCCCCCTCCCCCCGCGGGTCCCGTGTTCCAATTAGGCACCTGTTTCCACCCGTGCCTCTCAGGCAACGCCAGGCGAACCGGTCCGTGCCAGCCCCCCCCCATGCCTCCAAAAAGCTACGGCTGACACGGAGGAGAGAGAGATGCCAGCTTCAGAGAGACGCCAGCTTCCGACCCCTTGGCTCCCAGCGCTTGTAATCGCGAGGAGCGCCAACGGCCTTTAAAAAAAAGGAGATCGGAGCCGCTCGTCGTCTGCGGGGAAACGCAGATCGCAGGCGCGTTCACAGGGGCTCAGTCAAAATGTGCCAAACAAAGACCCTGTGCCAAACATTGCCTGAGACTAGTGGCAAGCGTTCCTGAGACTAGTGGCCGTTATCGTTGTGTTAGTGTTAGGGTCCAAGTTGAACTATGCGGTTGTTCCCTGCACTTGGACCGGTACTTCTCTCTAGGGTTTTCGTCATACTTGTTCCTGGTTATGGTTATACACTTTGTTGTACGTCGCTCTGGATAAGAGCGTCTGCCAAATGCCTGTAATGTAATGTAGTGGCAGGTCCCCCCTCCCTCACCCCCCAACCCCTTTTAATTTTGCCTTCTCCCAGACATTCAGACGTGTTTATTTCCACATATTTTTTTTTTTAACGTGGGCGGTTTTTTTGTTCTGGTTCCCCGGCTCTTTTTTTACGTTAACACGGCGGCCATTCCGGCTCTGCTCTGGACCCTTTCCCGATTCGCAGCTGGATGACAGATCCAGACGGTGTGACTCAGAGGAGCTCTCAGAGGGAGAAAAGTCCAGCCGGTGACACATCCAGAAACCGGGGCCAATTAAACATTAAAGCTTTGAGGATATCTCGGGCCCCTGAGTTAGCGGGTCTGGGACCTCCGAGGGGCCGCCAGCGATGCTGTTACGCCCACGCAGTCTCTGTGGCGTTCTTTCATCGGAAAATCCACACGGGCAGGCAATGTTAGAACTGAGAAACTACGAAAAAGTTCCCACACGCACATACGCACTTACATACATAGACACATACAAACACACCGACACAGACACACAGACACAGACAGATACACAGACACAGAGACACAGACACATACAGACACACGGACACTGACACACACACTCACACAGATACAGACACATACAGACATAAACAGTCATACTCACACAGACACACACACACACACACACACACACAAATTCACACACAAATTCACACAGACACAGACACACACACACACACACACAGATACACAGACACACTTTTTTCTGCCGTTGAGCTGCAACTATATCCCAAAGGAAAAGGGATAAGCCAGAAGTGAAAGCCATGTTGGATTCCCTCATTTCAGCCAATCAGCCAATCAGTTCCAGGAAACACTTCTATCCACAGAAAGTCTTCCCTCCAAGGCACTAATGCACATCAGGTTTAGAAACGAGTGAGTCACCAAATGCGCCATATTTTCCTGAAGGACAGTGTTCATTTCAGCGAGCTGAGATCCCATTAACTCCCCACAAGTTAATCCCATTGCATTTTTACAGATGATGCATCCTTCCACCACTGGGTGCCAATGTCCTCTAATGATCATTTACATTACTGGGGAAACAACAGAAATATGAAAAACAGAAACAGAAAGCTGAAAAAGCACTGTTACCCACCATGACTACTCATGTATAAACATGCACACACACATGCATGCACGCAGGCATACCCGCACACACACACACACACACACACACACACACACATGCATGCACGCAGGCACACTCACACACACACACATGCAGGCACACCCGCACACACACACACAAACACACACACACATGCAGGCACACTGGCAAACACACGCACGCACATGCAGGCATGCACACAAAGCACGCACGTACACACACAGCATGCACGCACGCACAGACACACACACACACACACACACACACAGCACTAGGTCTGTTCTCCACACGGTGCTTACTCCTTTGGGGCAGAGGGAGTGTCTGTTAGGACAGACAGAGACGTGCTTCTGCCGTGAAGCGCAGCCCAGTTTCATCCACAGTTCAGCAGCCGTTGCTGTTGCGTCTCGTCAGCAGTTCTAGATAAATGTGGAATTTTACTCGTTCAGTCAACCTTTTTTTTTTTTTTTCCATTCTTTCATATGCAGGCTTCCTCTGTTCCCAGCCACAGTGGAGAGACAGACAGACGCTCTTCTGTCGAGAGTTGTTTTGACTGGAAGCCTGACTATTTCTTTTTCTTCGTTTGGTACCCAAGGAGCAGCAATGACTGCGTGTTTTTGGGTTTAATCCGTTATGTAGACTGCAGTATTTTTGTGCTCTGTCCAGCGCATGTTTGATTATTTCAGCCCAAGGGCCCAAATTTAACCCAGTTGCCATGTGCTTGGGCCTTAACTTAGAGTCACTTTGTGAATGTTATGCATCATTTATTTCATTCAAAGTTTTTGGTCATTTTAAGTGTTTCAAATTACGTGAGGGTAGAGAAAGAAAAACACGTACTTTTACTTGGTCGGGCAAAGCTAAGGACAAATTTAATTTTGTTAATATTCAATTTTGTCCACGTTTTTTGCTTTCTTGACATTTAGTACAAAACACACTTGTGTGTGCTCCGTATTCATTTTGGGGATGTCATGATTAAAAGCCACCCCACTTTTGAGATCGAATTAAGTGGCGCTCTTCAAAGTGGATCAAAATGTATTTTTCTTTAGAAAATATTCCCTCTGTGAAACCTCTGCACTAATTAAAAATCACATCATGAAATGCTAGGGGATTTATTTCATTCAGTGTCACGGGGAGTCAGTCCTTTTCCAGCAAGGCATCCCTTATAATTACATTTTTCATCAAATTAGGTTATCTACACGTCCTCTGAAGACTTTTTTTTCCAGTCGGGCTGTACTTCTGTTATCACCGAATTTTCCGTAGTCCTGTTGTTACTTGTTAAATTAATCAAGGTTTTTATTTATTTATTTATTTTTCTCTCTGTACGCAGGACATTTTCTTTCAAAAGCACGGAACTGTTACATCAGCATAATTCAGAGGCATAGCATAAGATTGTAGATATTCAAACTTGTAGTAGATATCTACATCATGTAAAATATGCACATTGCTTGTTTCATAAATGTACTGTGTGTTTATTTTGTAGAGCTATCAGCAATTAAAAAAAAAAAAAATATCCTCCCTCTCTGAATCACCAGTTGTGAGTTACCACTGCACCGATGAGTCAGGAGCACTGCAGTCAAAGTCTCTGCTCTCCTCTGATACATTCGCTTGTGAGTTGGTGACCGCAAGCAATGCCACCCTACAGAAAAGAGCTACAGTAGCAGCGAATCACAGGTGTATCTCCATCACCGATAGCAACCGGTATGCCTGTGGGCGCCTGATGCGTCGTCAGCAGCAACCGTGGCCGACTCAAGTCCACCCTGCTGATCGCCGAGCGAGATCGACGGGGGTGCCACAGCTGGGTGATGTAACCCGGGGGGTGAAACCCGTTATTATATATTTTTTCGGTGTACTGCAGCTTTTTTTTTTTTTTTTTTTTCCTGGCGGTAAATTCTTTCCAAACTCCCCACTTGCATAAGAATAATATTTCCATACCTGTCATAATGTCGCCTCCAAATTTGAATTTTGTACTTTTTTGGTACGATTAATCGTCTTGAAAAAAGAAAACCAACATAAATGTGCCATTTGCATTATCAGGGATGGATTTCCCCATTACGGTATAACACAGTATATAATAAAGGATTCAGTGGCCCCGTGATGAAAGTCATAATTATCACTTACTTATTTTGGCAGACGCCTTCAGCTGTGCAATTGGCACAGCTCTTGTACCTCCAAAGATTTAAAATATATGTGTATTTATTTCTTTTTTTAAAAAGCTATTGTAATGTACAGGCGCAATGTTATTCTCTATGACTGCGACTCTAGACTACTGTATTCTAAATCACAATTTCACATTCTATAAAATAAATAAATAAATGCTTTAAAAAATGTAAAATTCCTCCGACAGTGAGAGAGAGGTAAACCTCTCCCTGTTAAAATTCAAAGATTCATTTCTGAAGGCTTAAGCCAATTATTTGTAAAGCACTGGAGTATGAATGTGGATTGGCTTCACATACCAGCGCACTTTACAGATTAATGTCCCTTCAGAACAAACAAGATCTGACAGTTTTGCACAACTTCTCGCTTTTTTTTTCTTTGTTTGTTTTTTGTTTCGTTTTTCAGAGTAATAGATCAAATGCTTTTTTTGTTACTGATAAGAATCCAATTCATTTGGTGGCTTTTTAGGGCAACAGAAAGTAGTGTCAGCACTAGCCTATACTTCACATGATTTTATCAGCCACAGCTTCTAATCACAGCTTCTAGCAGAAAGAAGAAGAAGAAAAAACACACCAGAAAAATATTATTTCAATCAAAGATAAGCAGTGATGTTTGAAATGAATTAATAAAGGGGGGCAGCATGGTCACCTCACGGCAAGAAGGCCCCGGGTTCGAATCCGGCTTGGGGCCTTTCTGTGTGGAGTCCGCATGTTCTCTCCCTGTCTGCGTGGGTTTCCTCCAGGTACTCCAGTTTCCTCCCACAGTCCAAAGACATGCAGGTAGGCTAATTGTACACTCTAAAATTGCCCGTAGGTTAAATAAATAAAAAAAGTTATCTTGAAGTTAGTTTTCCTTTCAAAAACCTTTGCCACATCTCAACAGCCTGTACAATACGCAGAGAGGGAAGAGAAACCAAGATGCAATCACCTCAGCCTGGTTCACTGGTGATGCCAAGGAAAGAAATAAGCACATGCATATTCATGGAGCAACACACAGATACCCGTAGATACACACCCTGCTGATTCATCAGAGAATGTGCAGCACGCGCCAGAGATGAGCCGTTCTTCCATATTAATGTGGAAGAGAAAATATATCCCCCCCCCCAAAAAAAAAAATGTGTAACATGCAGATCCGACATGAGACGTTACGGATACAACGTCTTTTAAAAACTAGGGGGACATGCATCGATTATTACTGCTATGTGGGAAAGTTATTTTATTGCATGTATTTGTAAAATTACCTTTATCGTAGCATAAAAGTGCCGTACTTGCCCAGAATTTGCACTTACATTTATAGTGGTAACAACTGCGATAGCATATATTCACATATTTAATTTCTCATTTCTAATATTATTACTCATGAAAAAATGGAATGAGAAAAATTCATGGGGCTTTTATATGGGGTATGTAGTGGATACATCATTTCAAAAGGAACATTTGTCTTTGGATATTATATACCTGTGTAAACTAACTCAGAAGTAACAGCAACTTGTGATTAATATTAAGTATAATATATTTATGTGAATGTTTCATTGAGCAAGGTCAATCTCAGATTTATTGTATTTACAGATAAGAAGAGATAACAGTGTTTCCTGCAGCGTATCTTGATTTGTAATATTAAGTCCATTTAATATTACCATTAAACATATGGTGTTCAAAATTTGATTTGGAGGACAAGTGGGCTACATTTTATAGAGGGCTTTTTACGACTATGTATAACTGCAAAATATTTTGATGTTTTCACTTCTTAATTTAGGTTGCTGCAAGTCAGGACTTATCCACGTTCAGCGAATAACCTTAAAAGCCTCACATGAAATATGTGCTTTCAAACAATTTGCTCAAATTTCATTGGCCTTTTAAAACATGTATTGATGGGGCACTTATGGTCACCAGCTAAACTCAGGAACAGGAGGAACAGAAATCTGAGATATCAGCATTTTTAGCCCTTTGAGGTGTATGATCACAAACATGATTAGAATGTTCTTTATGAAAAATTCTATCACTGTTGGTGATAGAAAACAATGGAGTTCCAGAACATTGACAAAAAACCTGTTCTTCAAAGGGTTAACCACTCCCAGACAGGCCCAAGGCATTGATGGACATGCATTGATGACGAGGCAGATCACAGTGAATGGAACCAATTTACTCCCCAATACTTTTAAAGAACAATACATTTTAGTTGTCATAAGACTATGAATAAATAATGAGCATCTATGATGAAGCTTGACTTGACTATGATTTCATATCATGTAACCATGATGCATTTTAACTTTTGAGGGATAAATATAGACATATCTTCTTTAACTCTTTGATTTTATCTTCATAAAAGCCGTCTTACAAGTAATGCTGTAATTTCCCGTACAACTATACTCATACACACATAGATGTTGGACCGAATCTATCAGCCACTGACGTCAGCTGAAGAGGATTTCTGGGATTTTTCGGGTTTCTGCGACAGAACTTGGACTCAGGCTCTTTACTTCCAGTTGCTCAGAATTCCAGAGTTCCAGACCATGTGATCAGTGTGGCTCCGGTCTCTCGCCGCATTCTACGGGAGCCATCGTTCTCCCCGAAGGCATTCCATTTGGAGCGAAAAAAAAGCGACCTTCCCAAAACCACATCAGAGCCCTGGGACACGCCGCCGAATCCCCGCACAGAAGCCAAATGAGTGTACGCTCTTTTCAGACGTGCCTTTTTTTGGCCGGACCGCAACAGCGGGGCCAGCCCTACAAACGCGGAATGTCTGTGACCGAGTGAGTGACTGAGTGAGCGGTGAAGTTTACACCATTGGTCGGCCGGATCACGTGCGTTAGGTCCGGCCATATACTAGGTTTTAACCTTGGTCTTGTTTTCTTCTTCTTCTTCTTCTTCTTCTTCTTCTTCTTCTTCTTCTTCCTTCTTCCAATTCAGCGCAGCTCTCTCAGGCCCTCTGAAGTAGTGAGCGGACGAGGGTTCGATGGCGTGGAGTTAAACCCAAGGCTCTGTGCCGAGGTCCCGTTCTTCGCTGCATGCAGAACGGCTGGGCCTTCTGGCAGCCAGACAGCTGATGTCAATCGCACACGCGTGTGGATATTTAACGCATGCGCCTGGAGGGAGCACGCAAAGCCTGTGATTAAACTGGAATTAGAGTCAAAGCTGCACGTTAGCACTGTAGGTGCTCTGTTATTACAGTTGCAGTGCCGCCGCTTGCGTCGAGGTCACTCGACCCAGATAGGTTCTCAAAAAATAACCAAAAAAAAAATAATTTACTGTTTTCTTTTTTACCAAGCCTTGAAGCATCTGTGACCTTTGTGGCAGAGTTCAGGGATAGACTGTTTTTAACCTTATTATACTTTTTTTTTTTTTGTAAAGGATGCACATATTTCACATTGCCATTGTGGGAGATTGCCATTTTAAAGCGATTTATGCAAGGGCATTGAGAGTATCATTCAATGCTATCATTTGGATTTTCAAATGCCATTTCAAATGATATTTAACTTCAGCGATGAAAGCGAATCCGTGACGGATAGCTGGCAGCCGGAATGAAAAATGACGTGGACGAGGATGAGACCGCGAGGTTCAGACCAAAAGAAAACAAACAAAAAAAACCTCCGCCTCACTCACACACAAAATGTCTTTTGAAAAAACAGCTGGCCTCGTGGTATCTCTCCCATGTACAGTGAAGCTGGATGTAGAGCTGGTGTCAGCGCTATGCTGCCAGTAAATGTTTTATGATCCCCCCCCCCCCCCCCCCCGCCCCCCGTGGTCCCGGGCCCTGGTCATCGCTCAGCATCCGGAAGTGCAGTTAACAGCGACTGCACATATGTCTCCTTCACTCAGGAGCTGTCTGTATGCTGTCACACATGCTGCTTCGCTGTCCCAGTCCAATCGCATGCTGCATGTGCTGCCCTGCTGCCTCAGTCCAATCGCATGCTGCATATACTGCTCCAGTCCAATCGCATGCTGCATGTGCTGCCCTGCTGCCCCAGTCCAATCGCATGCTGCATGTGCTGCCCTGCTGCCCCAGTCCAATCGCATGCTGCATGTGCTGCCCTGCTGCCCCAGTCCAATCGCATGCTGCATGTGCTGCCCTGCTGCCCCAGTCCAATCGCATGCTGCATGTGCTGCCCTGCTGCCCCAGTCCAATCGCATGCGCATGCTGCATGCCCCAGTCCAATCGCATGCTGCCCTGCTGCCCCAGTCCAATCGCATGCTGCATATACTACTCCAGTCCAATCGCATGCTGCAGGTGCTGCGTCGCTGTCCCAGTCCAATCACATGCTGCATGTGCTGCCCTGCTGCCCCAGTCCAATCGCATGCTGCCCTGCTGCCTCAGTCCAATCGCATGCTGCATATACTACTCCAGTCCAATCGCGTCGCTGTCCCAGTCCAATCACATGCTGCATGTGCTGCCCTGCTGCCCCAGTCCAATCGCATGCTGCATGTGCTGCTGCCAATCGCATGCGCATGTGCTGCCCCAGTCCAATCGCATGCTGCATGTGCTGCCCCGCTGCCCCAGTCCAATCGCATGCTGCATGTGCTGCCCTGCTGCCCCAGTCCAATCGCATGCTGCATGTGCTGCCCTGCTGCCCCAGTCCAATCGCATGCTGCATGTGCTGCCCTGCCCAGTCCAACCACATGCTGCTGCATGCTGCATGTGCTGCCCTGCTGCCCCAGTCCAATCGCATGCTGCATGTGCTGCACCACTGCCCCCGTCCAATCGCATGCTGCATGTGCTGCACCACTGCCCCCGTCCAATCGCATGCTGTCCTGCTGCCCCTGTCCAATCTCACGCTGCGCTACGCACACCGGAAACAGGAGCGGTCAAACACCCGTACCCCTGACTGAATACTGGGCTTACAGGGCTTTAATTAAGCAATACGGCACTTGGGGGCCGTGCTGTATTGTGAATTGGTCACAGCTATGGGGCGGCAGTGTAGTACAATGGGTAAGGAACTGGGCTTGTAACCTGAAGGTTGCCGGTTTTATTCCCAGATAGGACACTGCTGTTGTACCCTTGAGCAAGGTTTACACTGTATTGCTTCAGTATATTTCCAGCTGTGTAAATGGATGCAATGTAAATGCTATGTGAACAATGTTGTGTAAGTCGCTCTGGGTAAGATTTTCTGTTAAATGCCTGTAATGTAATGTAATGTAAAGCTGTAGGGGAGTTGCTAGGCACAATGGAAAGTGCTGGCACACCCCCCTGTAGCCGTGACTGTATTCAGGATACAGCACGGCCTCGAGTGCTGTATCGCTTTTATAAAACAGCTACAACATATAGAAACAATTAATTGATGACACTGTAGGAGCCATTATGTTGGTTTATAATAATTATAATAAGACACAATATTATTTATTCTGCAATATTATTATAAGTAATGGACGTACAATCACTGTGGAACGCCATCTCAGCCAATCAGCATCCAGGATCGAAACAACCCTTTTTATAAGAGATTTTATGAACACTTTCCTTGTAGTGAGTGTGACATATCATTCATAGTACATTAATGAATTATTATTAAATAATGCACCATAATGATAACCTAAATGTTCTTACCAGCATGTAGCAACTTGTTTTCGCTGGCCAAGTAACATATGATCATCTGATCATTACATGAAAAAACCTTATGTTGTCATAAGTCTTTTGCGTGCTCATGACAAGGACTACGGCTGGCATTTAGAGTGGATAAAGGGATGATGGGCATCCACTTCAGATAAAATGTTACTGGCTAAATAAAGGGTGGGTTTGTCTGCTTTGGCACTGCACCCAAGACCTCCCGAAGATAAACTTTAAAGGAGGTTTCTGGAAAAGGCTCAAATTGATTCAATAAGGGCCAATTTCCCCCAGACGGGAGAAGAGCAGACTGAAAGCTATTAGGTGGCCTTATCTCCAAGGGATGTGGCTAATTACACCAATGCATCACCTGGAATTGCACTAGAATTGCAGACCTCACCGGGAGCAGCTCTGATTGAGAGAGAACCTGAGTCTCAATGTTTACATAGTCATTCCTGACAGCCAATTACAACCGACGGTTTTCTGCTCTAAGTGCGGTTGATAACAAGCTGCCATTTAAAGAAAAACAAAGAGATTTTAAACAGTAAAAAGTGTTGTATGAAAGCTTTTAAGGTTAATGAAACTTCAGGTCAATAACTTAATTCTTTTTTAAGTATTACCTTCATACATGGAATTATCATGCTATTATCAAACTCTATTATCACCGTGGGATACGCCAAATAAGCTCTTAAACCGCCGATTGTTAGGGTCTTTTAAGGATCATCGAACTGTTCGACAGGGAAGGTTGTGTAATCACGTATGGCCATTTACTCATTCCAAGATCTGAATTTGACCAAATGTGCTTCAAAGAGTCAAACGCAGAACATGGGAAATACTTAATGGTGTCCTTCGCGATTCGAGTTTCTTTGACTCATCCTGGGGTGCCAAACTCCATGCTTAGCCATGGCAGGCCCTTTTATTCATCCATCCATCCATCCATCCATCTATCTGTCCATCCATCCATCTATCATCTAACCTGTGGGTGAGGGGGGAGGTGATAGCGCTGGAGCCTATCCCAGCATGGACTGGGTAAGAGACTTTTATAAGTTACCCATAAGCTCATTGACTGACAAATACTGGCAAGGTTGAGGCTATTTTGCTATACCTTTCCATTCTATCCAAGTCCCGTATTCATATGCTGCTGGACACTGTCAGGGTAGCTGCAGCATACAAGGATTATGGCATTATTTAAACCAAAAAACAAATTTAAATGCATACTATGCAGGATTTTTACCTTGAAAATATCATAAAATAACCATGCTAAGGCATATCTATGATGCACTGGTGAGCTTTTTCTTTTCGTGCACTTTCACCAAATTTGTGCACCTTTATTTGTATTTCTTATTCTAAAATGTGATTGGGATGTATCTGGGCATGCCCTGCGATAGGTTGGCGTTCTGTCCAGGGTGTATTCCTGCCTCTCGCCCAGTGCACGTTGGGATAGGCTCCTGCACTTGGAACCTCAAGAATCCAGAAGGGTGTGTGTTTTTGTGTGCGGTGTGTGTGTGTGTGCGCGTGGGTGTGTTGTAATCTTTTGAGATCTAGGAGGTGCTTTTTTTGGGCTACTCTGCTGTTATAATTAAATGGCAGGTAATGTATGTTGAATTGAAGGAACTAGAATTCAGAGTGGAGAATCTGGTGACTTCTGAACTCGGCAATTTCCGCGTTCATCTTGGCTTTCATTCCCAGCATGCCTTGCTCTCTCCCTCTCTCCCTCCCCGGGTCAATTTATTAAGGGTACACTGCTTTCTCTTTTTTCGACAGCAAACAACCGATTTTTTTCCTCAGCTGAAACCGTTGGAACAGAATGCCCCTTTGAAGTTGATTATGGGATGGCGATCTCCCACTAGCACAGTTTTGAACTCTTACCTTGAGTTTGTGCAGCTGTACAAAATACTGCAGCGTCTAGTTCAATGTGCGCTTCAATGAATAGGTTTCCGTGGTGTAAAGTGTGTACATCCCCATGAAGAGCACACCAGGCTAACCCAGGGCCAATTTGTGTATTTTAATAGTACCAAGAATGGCCTGTGTAGTAAATCTTTTGAGCCTGTGATATGATTTGTGTGTGGATTTAAATATGTCTTGGTCAAATACATAAGTATTTGAGTACTTGGTATGTCATTAAATATGACTCACAAAGCAGGTGTTACCTTTTTTTCATCAATGTTCTCTGGTCAAGAACTTGCCAAAATGTTTGTGAAGAAGCCTGGAATTTGTATTTGTATTAAAATTATATTTTATATGGCATTTAAATATTAAAATACATTCCTGAATTAAAATATTTTTCAAATATATTTCTAAGAAGTGATTTTATTACACAGCTATAGTATGACAACAAACCACAAACACAATGAACCATCAACATTTATCTGCACTGAAAACACCACTCCATATGAAGACACATTTGTATTCTTTCTTGCACTTCATATTTAATTGGCAAAGCCCTGAATATTTAAATATTCTACAATAAAAGATGATCACCAACAACACAAACACCAGCTGTGCAAGTGGATTGAAGACAATTGAGCTGATATTGCTCCTGCAACTTTACAAGACCACAAGATATCAAAATGAAAAGCAAACTTCAAAGTGAATTGAAAAGGACTGAATCAATTTGACTAATATTGGCGATAAATATTACTCATTCCTTTGAGGAAATATTGTTCACGAGCCTTTCTTTCAATAACGACCACACTCATTTTCCTGGTTTTTAATCATGTTGGCTCTGGCTTTTCTCAGATAGTCATTTTCTTGAGAGACAAAGGACATTCCAGATGTGAACCCTTTAGAAATCCCTAAACCAGGGGTTCCAAACCCTGTCCCTGGAGATCTACCGTCCTGTACACTCACTCCAACGCTAACAAAGCCACATCTCATTCAACAGCTAGAGAGCTTGTTGAGCTGCTAATTCGAGTGTGACTAATTATTGTTGAAATAGAAAACCTAAAGGATGGTAGATCCCCAGGAACAGGGTTGGGAACCACTGGCCTTAACATTACATTACATTACAGGCATTTGGCAGACGCTCTTATCCAGAACGACGTACATCAAAGTGTATAACCATAACCAGGAACAAGTATGACGAAAACCCTAGAGAGAAGTACCGGTCCAAGTGCAGGGAACAACCGCATAGATCAACTATGATCAACAGAGATCACCTTTACCGTCGTGGAACCAGTCCAAGAAATGCCCAGTAATTATTGACCGGTCTGCTTCGTAATGCGGATGACAAAAGGAAATGGTGGCAGTGTAGTGTAATGGGTGAGGTGCTGGTCTTATAACCTATAGGTCACAGGTTCGATTCCCGTGCACCCTTGAGCAAGGTACTTAACCTGCATTGCTTCAGCATATGTCCAGCTGTTTAAATGGATGCAGTGTGAATGCTATGTAAAAAGTTGTGTAAGCCGCTCTGGATAAGAGCATATGCTAAATGCCTGTAATGTATTGTAATGTAATACCTGAGTACTGGGAGGTACTGAACAGGAGGCTGGTAAGCTGTTAAGGCTGAGGAGGGGTGAACTGCAGGGACGACTTCCTAGTCCACCATGAGGAATGAATGTGAGAGGATGAAGCCGATGAGTGAGTGAATGTGGCTCAATTGTCACCATCGGCTGTTCCAGAACACAGCCTTGTGTCCAAGGCAACTGGGTGTTGACACATAGTGTGAAAGTGCACATGCTATTTTCTGTCTGCGCGTGTGTGTGCGCGTGTGTAGGCCTAGGCTATATGATAGAGAGAGTTTGCATCTGAATGAAAGGACTAGCATGAGTTTGTATGTTTTTTCAAAGAAGGTGAGTGTGTTAGTGTACAGTTGTTAGTTGTTGTCAATGACTTAATTATAAGAACATCATGATTATGTTAACTAGTTTGCTTAATGTGTCAACCTAGTTCAACCACACTGGGACAAAGAGATGTGGTTGAAATTAACTATCCTTTTAAGCCAGTGTGTGCCGCTGGCCAGTAAACCTGCTTAAAGATTTGAGCAGAAGACGTTCTGCTGCATGAAGGAATGACATTATAATAATTTGCACTGCCTCTCCAGACAGTATGACAAGATAAAGCACAAATGAAAAAACACTTCAGCTGAAAACAATCACGGAAAAAATCGTCAAGTAACGTCCATTCGCAAGCTAACGTCAGTTTAACCTTTCATTTCTTCTTTTTTTCCCCACAAAGTTCAAACCTCACAAAGCCAACGCAATAGATCGCGTGATTTAAAAATGACAGTTAAATTGAATAATTAATGTATAAGACTAACATTGAGATTTTATCAGACGTCCACGTCTATAAGACACAATGGATGATACTAAGTTCATAATTTATCCCAAAGGTAAAGGTGTTGGTCTGGTCTTTTCTTTTAAACTCGCATATGCAATGGTCTTCTGGACCAAGCCGTTTGCTTCTCCCATTCTACCTATCATTCCTGGCGGCTGTTTCGACGTCCCAGCGCCCTCTACAGACGACAAAGTATAGTATTTTTCCAGAAGATGAAAAAGAATCAGACCTTGGAATAAGTGGACACGGCTAAACGCATTTTTCTCCTTGCGTATTCGAAATCCGTCTGCTGTTTCGCGACGTGATACAATGGAATACCCGCAAGTTTAGCTCGGATATAGGTAACGAATTAAGAAATTTTCAGATTCATGTTTAGCCTACACATTTTCCTTAATGTGCGTTGGTTACATATATTCTCTTGATGCACTGTACAATTCCTGGAATACTTGGCAAGACGAACTTCCTTTTTTTTTTTTTTCACTCTTTTAACGGAAGTTGTATTAAGTTGGGAGAAGTGGGACAAAACCACGGAATGGAAGATACGAAATTGCACAACGGCATAATTAACACTATAACCGGATAATCCTCAAGAGTACAGCGTAGTTGTCCGCTACGTGAGGTGATGTCTATTGATTTAGGGTACCAAATGTGTGTTTGTACCAAAACGAAATGAACGCACTTCCGTGGGATATTTGCGAATGGACCGGACAGTGGCTCAGGGAGTAGACTGGTTGCTGAAAATTCACAGTGGAAATGTTTTGGAGACAGGAGAACAATACCAGTTTGTTGCTGCTCGCCAGGAGAGATGCCTGGCGTTTGCTCCTCGCCCCCAGCAGCATTGGCAAAGATAAGACGTGGCTACACAAACTTGTACATCGACAGATGTATTTTGGATTTGATTGCGTTCCAGCATCGACGGATGTCTTTCGGTTTGGGAATTATCAGTGATCAAATTATTATACACGCCTGTCTTCTCCCACTTTTTGCGTGGCACTCGTTTTGGAAGTCAAATTTCACTGGATATAAACACTCTGCACGGAAACCTGTTTATCATTTTTCGGGAAAGTAGATGTGTAATTTCTAAACGTAAGTCTGAATAGAACATCGTTCTAAAATATTACCCTGCTATTCTTGCGCGTAGTTTTTAAATGGTTGTATTTTTTGCTCAGTCGTTCCCATTTGAAAAGAGAATCAACATGCCATCTTTTTAACGTTTATTTTCATATCTGATGGAAGACGTGCTGAATTGGCAAAGAGACAGAATATTAACGCACCTTAGAATTATATTGGAGTTTAGCCTCATGTTGCGTACTATTAAGACTGGTAAAAAGGAATACCAATTATTTCTTGAATCCAGACCGTGGTGTTTGTGTGTGGAAACTGGTTTGATAGAATGACACTACGATTTACAAGTTCAGAACAACTGGGTATAGAAGTAAACTTTATTAGATTTTTTATTTGATGTGAGCCTAAACACCAGTGTTGCCAAAAGTGTTCTGGACAGAACTTCTTTTGCGAAGTGACAAGAGAGCTACACAGCATTAAAATTTACTAGTTTGAGTAAGGGGAGGCAACAGAGAAAAAGGAAAAAAAAAGAAAAGAAAAAGAAAACATCTGGTTCTTGGATCATGGCTGGTGAGTGCGCTGGGCGGTCTCTGGTTTTATTATCATTCTTGGCAGTGGGGGCTGCGTTCTCTGGTGTCCTTAATTCTTCAGACAAAGATGTTTTCAACGACGACACCGAGCAGGTCAAGCTCGCGGAGGACAGCACCACCGAACCGTGGAAGCACATAGCGGACAACCTTCACCCAAACCTCTATTTTGACCCGGTGGATGTGCCGTTACTCAGGCAGAGGTCCACCAGCACCCACAGCCACCTCTTCAAAGTGATCCGTGTGGCCGTCGTAACCATGCTGTCCAACGCCAACCTGTACCTGCCGCCGACGAGGCACGAGGACTTCGCCAGCAAGTGGAACGAGATCTACGGCAACAACCTCCCCCCGCTCGCCCTGTACTGCCTGATCTGCCCAGAGGACGGCGCCGCTCGCCAGTTCCTGCTGAAGTACATGGACCGGATGGCGGAGTACCCCAACTGGATGGTGACCAGCGCCCCCAACGACGAAGTGCCCGCGGCGCACTCCCTCACCGGGTTCGCCACGGCCTACGATTTCATCTACACCTCCTTGGACGCGCGGAGGCGGGTCGGCTACCTCAAGAAAATCCGCTCCGCCACCGAGGAGATCTACGAGGTGTCGAAGCACAGAGGGTGGGGCAAGCAGTTTTTGCAGAACCACCAGACCACCAACATCCTGGCCATTCTGACCGGCGCCGTCGTGGCGGGAGAGCACAGCGACCCCGAGACGATGCTGTGGAAGCAGGTGTGCGTGAACTACATGGAGAAGACGATGTTCCTCCTGAACCACATCGTGGACGGGTCCCTGGACGAGGGCGTGGCCTACGGGAGCTACACGGCCAAGTCCATCACGCAGTACGTGTTCCTGGCGCAGCGCCACTTCAACATCGACAACACGCAGAACAACTGGCTCAGGGCTCACTTCTGGTTCTACTACGCCACCCTGCTGCCCGGCTTCCAGAGGACGGTGGGCATCGCCGACTCCAACTACAACTGGTTCTACGGGCCGGAGAGCCAGCTGGTGTTCCTGGACTCTTTCGTGCTGGAAAACGGCACGGGCAACTGGCTCGCCCAGCAGATCCGGAAGCACCGCCCCAAAGACGGCCCCATGGGTCAGTCCTCCGCCCAGCGCTGGACGACGCTGCACACGGAGTACATCTGGTACAACGCTCACCTGACGCCGCAGCCGCCGGCCGGGTACGGCAAAGCGAAGATGCACGTCTTCTCCAACTGGGGCGTGGTGACGTACGGGGCGGGCATGCCCAACGGCCAGGGCAACACCTTCGTCTCCTTCAAGTCCGGGAAGCTGGGCGGACGGGCAGTGTACGACATCGTCCACGCCAAGCCGTACTCCTGGGTCGAGGGCTGGAGCAGTTTCAACCCGGGGCACGAGCACCCGGATCAGAACTCGTTCACCTTCGCCCCCAACGGGCAGGTCTTCGTGTCCGAGGCGCTCTACGGGCCCAAGTACAGCTACCTGAACAACGTGCTGGTGTTCGCCCCCTCCCCCACCAGCCAGTGCAACGAGCCGTGGGAGGGGCAGCTGGGAGAGTGCGCCAAGTGGCTGCGGTGGGCGGACAAGGAAGTGGGGGACACCGCCGGCGAGGTCATCGCCGCCTCCTCCCACCAGGACACCATGTTCGTGAGCGGCGAGTCGGTGGGGGCGTACTCCTCGGCCATGAAGCTGAAGAAGCGTCTACCGAGTGCTGGTGCTCCTCAACTCCCAGACGCTGCTGGTGGTGGACCACGTGGAGAAGCGGGAGGACTCGCCGCTGAACGCGCTCAGCGCCTTCTTCCACAACCTGGACATCGACTTCAAGTACGTCCCGCACAGGCTCGTGGACCGGTTCAACGGGGCCTTGATGGACGTGTGGGACGCCCACTACAAAATATTTTGGGTCGACAATCAGGGCGCCAGCCCGCCGGGCAGGATACAGGAGGCGGAGCAGGCGGCGGAGTTCAAGAAACGGTGGACGCAGTTCATCAACGTCACCTTTCCCATGAGGGGCACGGTCACCAGGGTGGCCTACGTGCTGCACGGCCCTTACGTGAAAGTGAGCGACTGCAAGTTCATCGAGGAGGTAAAAACGGGCTGAAGCTGTCCGTGGTCATCAACAACACCGAGAACATAGTGTCCGTCGCGACAAACTACAAAGACATCGGCGCCCGATTGAGCTATCTGGGCTTCGGGGGCCACGCCAAGGTGGAGAACGAGCATCAGGTCACACGTTTTGGCGTGGGAACTCAGCTCGTCCCGAAACAGAGCGCGGCGGACCGGAGCGTGTTTGACTTCGGATTCGTGGTTAATCTGATGGCCGGGGCGACACTGTGCGTCGCCATCGGGTTTTTGACCCTGCAGCGGAAGTTTTACGCGTGCTTCAGCAAGCTCATGCGGTACACCCTGTCTCGGTCCTCCTGCTGTGGATTGTTGAGCTTTTGTTCGTCTCCAACAGCTGCAATCAGCTCCTCTGCGGAGTGAAGTGGAAGGGCTCCTCCGAGCGCAACGGCGGCGGCGGTACGCCGCGCGCGCCCTCTTCGGACTCGCGCCCGTTCCCCCTCCCGACCGTCGTCATAACGACCCTGCCCGGGTTCGGCGCGGAGATCCTCAAGCACCTGTTCTACAACACCTCCGATTTCGTGTACCTCCGGGTGCCCACCGAGCACCTGGACATCCCGGAGACGGAGTACGAGTTCGACTCCCTGGCGGACGCCTGCGAGTGGTCGAGGGCGGACGCCCGGGGCGGCCGCTTCCGAGTCATCCAGGGCTGGTTCCACTCCCTGGTCCGCAACACCAAGCTGCACCTGCAGAACATACAGCTGGACGAGGCCAGCAGGGCCCGGCCGGGCCAGGGGGGCGACTCCTCCCGCCGCAGCAAGAGGAAGAGGAGCAGGAGGAAGGAGCCGCTGGCCGAGCCGAGGGGCCCCGGGAAGGGGAGCCTGGAGAGGGACGCGGAGTACATCAGGGAACTGCGGCGGCACGTCGGTCGGTACCAGAGCGCCTGCGTGGTCCTGAGTCTGAGCAGCGGGAGCTGGCCCCTCAAGCTCCCCTTCGTCCAGGAGGTCGTCGGCCCTTCCTTGCGCGCCATCAACGTGGTCCGGGACCCGCGGGCCTGGATCTACCTGATGCTGTACAACAGCAAGCCCAGCCTCTACTCCCTCAAGAACATCCCGCAGCACCTGGCCCTGATCTTCCAGGAGGACAGCAGCCGGGTCGGGTGCGCGGGGTTCGCGCCCGAGTTCCGGGCCCTGCGGCAGATGCTGGCCCGCTCGGAGACCGACCCGGTCCCGCTGCTCTCCCACCTGTGGCTGGCGCACACGGCCGCCACGCTGCGGGTCAGCGGGGACCTGTCGGAGGGCACCTACCTCCAGGTGAGGTTCGAGGATGTCGTGCACTTCCCGGAGGAGACCGCCCAGCGGATACACTCCCACCTGGGTGTGCCGGTCACGCCGACGGCCCTCAACCAGCTCATGTTCACCACGTCCACGAACCTGTACAGCCTCATGTACGAGGGGGACGTGTCACCAGCCAACATCAACGTGTGGAAGCAAAACATGCCCTACAGTGACATCAAAGTAATAGAGGACACGTGCTGGTCTGTAATGAAGAGGTTAGGATATTCAAGGTTTACAAGTTAAATGCTGCAGGTCAGCTGATAGCATCATCTAGGACTTTTTTCATTTTGTCTTTTGCACTAATAGGATATGTAATTAAAGTTCAGCCGTGAACTTTTTAAGCGCCGGAGTGGAATTGGACACTGAGGGAAAGAGCAAGCTCGACAAAATAGGTTTTGGTTTTTTTCCTTTTGTCCAGAATGTGTGGCTCACTTTGATCTGAAGCAATACCTAAATGGTGGTCAAAAATTTATGTTTTACATTAAAATGCTATTGGATTTATTTGGATTGAAGGAATACACAAAGTCCCATTTTCTTTATGCTATGTCAAAGCCAGCTGAGCCTCAAAGTTGGATGTAAGAAAGGATGGATGTTTTATCTGTGGCAATGTGGTTAGAAATCTCAAAGAAAGTTATACTGTAATTTCAACAGTGGTTATTTTTGTAATGCTGTGCTCTGTGTACCGATATGGACCAGGTACTACATGTTCTATAGTATACATATGTAAATGTGGACATTATTTTCTTATAAAGCAATAGTATGTACATAAAATATATACAGTTGTCTCTTTTTATATATGTATATTTTGTAAACTGATTTCTTTTACCAAAGGATAAATGATGAAATAGACTGGGTTTTGAATTGTGCTGTGCTAAAATATAAAGGTGAGAAAGGACACCTAGAGCTGTTCTCTGGAGGAAAAAAATCTGTGGTGTTTAATTGGATGTACAGTACCAAGTACACAGCGAGTAAATTATCCTTACATAGCAGATTTGTAAATTGTATGTCAGACCAAACATCAACCCTGGAATTTTATGTTCTCAGAGAACAGCCCTAGACGTAAGTAAATGCTATATTTCAAGGCTTTATTGTGGGTAAGTCCTTGGTGGTTTTTTTGCACTGTTGTTTTGGCTTCACTTGTTTATGCTTACAGAAGCGCTTATGCTCATCACCTCAAAACTGCAGCAAGATGGCAGTGTGCTTATTGACTTCATGCGTTGCTTAATCTGTGAAAGGATAAATGCTGAATGTTTGCAGTATCGGCCTGAAGCTAGTTTACGTGTCTGCTTTGTTCATTCACACAATCAAAGGTTTTGAAAATTGAAAACATAAATTGCATTTCAAAATGAATATGTACTTTTCCTTTTTTTGTGAACAACCATATCTTAAAGTGGCAAAACAAAGCTTTGAACACACAAAATACATAAGATAGAAACTATATTCTGACTGGGTAGTAGCATAGATAAAATGGGTCTAACTGACCATAATGTTCCTTAACAATAAAATTTTAGCCTGGGAGCTACTGGGTGGGTAATCATTAACACTTTGAAAAGCAGGTTTTTTGGAATGTGCTTTTCAAAAAGTAACTGTTCTAGTACTCCACTGCTTTCAGTTACCAGTTATGATTGTGACATCGGCATTAGAATGTGCAGAAGAACATTCTCATCACATATTTGTAATCGCCCAGTGGAGGGAGGGACTCACTCAGGTGGAATAGCCCAATCTCACTGCTCACCAACGACCCCTACTGGCTAATTGGTGCCTACAGTCTGTTTGCTCAAGCTGAACATAATCGGCCTGATTCACTTAGACCTTCAGCATGTGCAGTACCTTTTAGAACACGCAAAACCAATAACAAGAACAGTGATTGGTTATGGTCTTTGTTTTGCACCAATCACTGGCTGTGTTATTAGTTTTGCATATGCTAAAGGTCTTAATAACTCAGACCCCTTTTGTCATTCTCAGGCAGATGTTTATGGAAGCTCAATTTGTTGACTGTGGTGTGAAACAATAAGCAATGGCTTACCAACTCACCTGGCATGGGGGAGCGTGCACTTTTTAAAGTTCTCCAGAATTGATATCAGAGGTTGCAGAAATGATGCGTGACTGGTGAACACAATCAAAATATAACACTTGTCATTCATTTTCTTTAAGCTTTGCAGGCATTTTGTTGTCTCAAGTCTATCTGAGAGGACTGAGCAGTTCACTGACATCGTATGTGCAAACTGCCTAAGACCTAAGGACACATCCTTAAAAACTGGATTCAGCTTTTGTTTTCAGAGCCGTTTACGGCTAATCCCAAAGGCTTTAGAGGTTTAATCAGACAAAACGCTCAGGGAAGGTTACTCTGAAGTGCCAGCCTTGCGGGCTGATCGTAAGGTGAGGGTCTTGAAACCCAGTGGATGCACTTGGAATGCTTCAGAAAACATAATTAATTTGTGATTGAGAATCTGCCCTGATGCTCGGGTTTCAGTACTCTTTCTATTTTACTTACTGCAATGCATGTAGTAGTGTGCTCTCGACATTTATGCGCCACAGTGGTTCTGGGTGCATACCAAGGGACGATGGACGGAGTGTAGCACAGTGGGTAAGGAACTGGGCTTGTAACCGAAAGGTCGCAGGTTCGATTCCCGGGTAAGGACACTGCCGTTGCATCCTTGAGCAAGGTACTTCACCTGCATTGCTTCAGTATATATCCAGCTGTATAAATGGATACAATGTAAAAAGTTGTGGATAAGAGTGTCTGCTAAATGCCTGTAATGTAAATGTAATGTAAGATGTGTCAGGACGATCTCCTCTTCTCGAAACTTATTTTCACTTCATTTTCAAATTAAACCGGCTGACTTAAGCCAAAAAAACCGTGTTTAGCTGTATCTCAGATACAGTCGGTGATCTTTGTAATGGCTCAGTTCAAGCGGAGCACAGTTTTTTTTTCAGTGGAATACCTGCTGTGACCAAAATCATGTTTAATGGGCCAAAGAAAGAGTGCGAGGGGTAATTAATACTCTCGCTCTGCTGTCTCTGTTCCTAACTGCTATTTTTATGCATCTGTTTATGAAGACGTTGCACTTGCCGCCGTGGCCTTGAATTACAAATCTGCTTCTTTTATTTCTGCAAATACGTTATGCATTTTTAATATGATTTCGACAGGCTGAAGTTGTGCGCACAATATAAATGGAGTTAAAAAAAAGAAACTATCCCGCTGTGGGTATAATTAAAAAAATATTGGTGTCATGGTGATTTTGAAGCATTCTGTGAATTAAGGGACTGATAGCGTATGAGAAATGGGCACATTAAGACGCTGGTACAGTTAATATTTTCTTGCTTATGAACAGAAAATGTATTGCTGAGAATAAGCACGTAAGCTGATAATTTCTCCAAAGATGAAGGGTGCATCTAGTAATGCATCTAGCAAACCATTTTCAGCATTCACATAACTCAAGAAAATAAGTACAACATGGCTAATACTTATCACTAACATCGCTGACACTTACAGTACATTTTGTCATCATGGAAAGTAAAAGTTTAGCTACAGCGTTTTTTACGCCCTCAACACACACACACACACACACACACGGCATTTGTTCCTCTCTGTTTGCTCTCTTAAATGAAGGGGGTTAAGGAGGCTGAAGTGATGCCGGAGGGGATCATGGGATTGAATTTCAGCTGCCTGGCCCATGTGGTGCCCTTCATGTGCCCATCTGGCACCAGTCACCAGGCCTGGGGGAATGCCTAATACACGCCCGCCCCCCCACGACCCCCCCACAACCCCCCCACCCTCAGCCAACCCCCCCTGCTGTGATAGATGCCAGTCACCAGCCAGCCTATTCTGTTATTCCACCTTTTAGTGGATTTTGATCTGTCGAGACTCGGTACTGCATGTTTATTGGTAGGGAAGTTCTGGTTAAATTGCATTGGTACAAAATGGCGGAACTGTACAAAACTCATTGCTGCTTATGGCAGGCTAGCTAGTTCATTCACAGATAGTTATTTTTATTGCTACTGCACTGGGATATGATCCCAAATTTGACTGACACATTAATACATTTTGCTTCTGTTCACCGTTTCTGTTGTATCAGTGTCAATATCAAAATTGACACTGATACAATAACATTGTACTGAAAGACCAGTGCTTGCTCAGCTTCATAACAAACTGCAAAAAGTTTGTGTCAGAATTTAATGGATATAGGAGGCCTGTATTTATTTATTTTTTGTAAAACTAATGTTAACTGTGTTCAGATGCTTTTGATGCCTGTGTCCAAAATGAGCAGAAATAAATTTGACTAGCCCCCAATTTTCCCTCTTTTTTGAGATTGACATTACTCTGTTTCCAGTCAGATTTTCTAAGGAATTGTATGGTTGGCCTGCATTAGACAGATTTAAGGAACCCGTTAAGCTGAAACTTCAAAACTCACTTAATAGGTGTTTGCTGGCATATGTTGTCAACCACAGCTCAAGGAGTTATAAAAATGGCAGGTTTTGGGTGTGATTTACTGAGCAACTTGAGGTTTCTGTCAACCTCTAATTGAAGTGCTGTTAAAGAACCAGCTTTGTAGCTCATAAATTGGTTTATGCCATCCCCTTAAGTATAGAACCTATACATATAGAATGTTTATAAACACATAGTTCTTTAAACAGCATTTGAAATTAGATAAATTAAGTGAGATGACTCTGTAAGATGTCATACCCCCCAAAAAAATCACACCCATCCCTGAACGTTCACGAGTCTTCTTTCTGACGACAGAGTGTTCTCACTGCTTTTATTTACCTGTGATTTTTGTGAATACAGACGGCAGAGTGTCAGTCATTGCAACCGCACTCCAATTTTCTGGCTATTACAAGTAAATGTGTTCACTGTCTCAGGATTTATATGTTGTGAACGGTTTTAATTTTAAGGAGCTGTAAAATGCCCAAACTTGAAACACAGACAACAACAACAAAAGCAACAACAGTCATCCCCATCACCATCACCATCACCATCATTATCATCATCATCATCACAGTATGTGCTGTATCACATTGTTACTCAGCAGCGTTCAGCAACTTTTTTGGTCCGATAGTACTGAAGGTGATAGGAAGGATGACTACGGTGATACCTCACCATGAGAGGGAGACAGCCAGGCTGCAGGTTCATAACGCGTTTGGGCTCTTGGCCCTATAAAGGGAGCGCGGGCTGTTTCTCTGGGGGGCCTGGCTGATTGTTTTCTCTCCCCCTCTCAGGTCTAAATTGCTTGATTGAAGTGTTTATTCACAAAGGAAGCCGTTTCCCCGGTGACACCGAACCTGAAGGACTCGCTGGCTCGCTCCGGGTAATTGTGAAACCAGAACCATTATACCTCCGTCAAGTGCGGAGAGACCACCTGCCGAACCGTTTAAAGACTGCGATTCGTTCAAATAAATAGCGCTCAAAGACTCACTTATAGGGTCACGGAAATGTGCAAGGGCATTTTAGGATGAGATTTGCCCGTTATATTATAATTATTATCTACAGCACGTAATATTCCACATGACGGTGGTGTGCAGTTTTCATGCCCATTCACTTGACGGGAATAACTGTATATAACTGTAAAATATTTCCTTAACCTTTTTTGAGGGGCATAAAAAAATATAATTTTATGATAAATAATTCATGAGCTCTATTTGTGTTTATTAACAGATATGATATCTGGCCATAGACATGTTTACATTTGAAAAGAGTGGTGGTGTATATTACCTTGTGGCTTAATTGAGCTGTGAAGCTGCAAGCAAGTAACCCTTTACAGTCACACTTGACGTGTCAACACAGCAATAAGTTTATCGTGGCAAAGCACCCAAAAACCCAATTCAACAGCCAGGTAAGAACCAAGGGGCACAGACTCAATTCATTGGTAAACCCTGGTAAGAAATTCCAGCTGGAATTTGGTGATGAAATCTGGCTGGAACCAGCTTCTGCTTCAGCTGGATACCATCTGGAATTTGGCGACGGTCTAACTGTCTGTACCAAGCTGGCCCACCATCAGTTGCTATCTCAGCCATCTTGGTTGCAGCTTGACCATCTCCAAACCAGCTTCAGACCAGGTGGAAGAGCTTAACAAGCAGGCAGGAACCAAGCTGGAATTTCCACCAGGGTACAGCACCATAGTGTGATGTGGGAGTCTGAATTTCTATCATCACATTTGTTCTCAATGCTTTCTGTCACATGATTTGAAGATAAGGCCATCGTACCATTTTTATGGAAATTTCTGCCAGTTGCCACAGATTCATTTTAATTTGATCTGCCTTTCAGTGTGAGTCCTCTGCTTTTTGATTTTCTGCTCTCAATTTTCTACAATAGGTTCTCAAACACAAACATATTAGAAATAGAAGTTATTCATAATATTGAAATGTTCATAAGTCTGAAATGAAAACACCAACTTTATGAAATTGAAACCAGCATCGGAATCATAGGCTTATATAACATTTGCCCTTTTAAAAATACAGATTGGCAAGGCTTCCTCACTTGAGCTACTGCACAATCCTTAGTTTAAGTTACTAGGCTATAATTAAACCAGTGGTAATCTGAATAAAGAATCTCACATTATTATTATGATTTATTTATTTATTTTTCCTACCATGGCTTTTACAACATATATCTCATTCCCTGTGAACTGCTTGCTATCTTCGGCCTGTTCTACAAACTGATTTTGTTTTCTTTATTTCAAGCTCTGTTGACTTTCCGCACATTGTTTTCGTTAACAGTCGTGCTAAGACATGTACACCTTTGTCTAATTTAAATAGTATTTACAGCACACGTTCCTCTGTTTGCCCTCTAAATGAGGGGTTAAGCAGGCTTAAGTGGTTGCGGAAGGATTACACAGCTTTAAGGTCTACACGTTTAAATCAACGTAGTAAAAAGCAATGAACAACACGAGGTTAACAGCCACTGTTTTATATACCGTTGTCTTACCATAGCGTTTTATATCCATTGAATTCTCCTCCCATTTTGTTTTATTTTCTAAAACGGTTTTGGACGATAAAATGGTCCCCAGAGTAATTATTTGTCTGCTACTTTTCTTATACTGGATATGTACTAAGAAAACTGGAGCTTTAACAAGGCTGGCTTTTCTAGTGTTGCAGCCTTACGGGCAATACAAAGCTCAAAAACAAAGCTTAATATGAATGAGCTTTAACTTTATTAAGTCTTGTCCAAGGGCTATTGTGTTGTTTGTCAAATCCATTACATGAAAAGATCATTTCAGCATAGCAGCTTCATTCAATATACTTCTTTTCATATCAAGTTTGCTTATTTTTGACTAGATTATCATCTCACATTACTCACAAAATCAAGTGTATTTTCTTGTCTTGGAGTCTATAATTGCACTTCTCATACATAGCAAACAATATTTTATTACAAATGACTCACTTTGGTCATTAATATTTTTATTTAATTTACTTTTGTGGACAACAATCTTAGCAACACGATCAGAATCAATTTTTTTAATAGAGCCTTCTGACAGAAATCATAACTCCCCTCACCCCAAATATTAGGACTTGTCTGCACCAGTAATTACTGAAAAAAATGATGTACTATCATTTACTGACAGCCCTGTGACTTGTTGAAAGAATAACATTATGAAATGAATCTCATAAAAACAAAAGTAGCGAAGACATAAATATGTTATTTGTATATGTAAATATTTATAGACGCATAGTTTGATGGGTCTTTTTTTTATTTGAACAACTTGTGCAAGTAATAAATAATGTATGAGAAAAATGCCTTTAAAATTAGTCATTAGCAACATAGAATACCAGATGCTGGTATTTGTTGGTCCATTTTTTATTATTACGGTGTCATTTCATTCACTTTGCCTAATTCCGTATGACTTCTAATATACCGACGGTTAAAAGGTTGTCTCATTGACCTGAACATCTGTTCAGTTAAGATACAAAAACTTTCTCCAGGAGGCACAAGCGATGATCCGTCATGACAACGAAATGAGTTCATGGACAAAAAAATGCTTAGCCTCCTTATGAAACATTGAGAAAGAGTAGGTTTTTGCCATAAGCTACAAGAAAGTCAGTTTGAAAAAGTCACGTTTGTTTTGCTCATAAAGAGAATGTAATTAAATACATACCACCATGAACAGAGGTGGGTAACCCGGCTTCAAAGAGTAAAAAGACTGACCATGTATTTTCTCCACCACCATGCACTAAACCAGCTGATCCTAATTAGCATAACTTTTCAGCATGATAGGAGAGCTAATTATTGTAATCAGCTGGTTTAGTGCATGTTGGTGGGCAATACATGGTCAGTCTTTTTACTCTTTGGAGCTGGTTTACCCACCTCTGACCATGAAAGCATAGCATTAAATGTAATGCTTTAACAATGCAATGCTAGCCCTATATGCCTCCTTCCCCTTCTTTTCAACCACACTTAAACAACCTTAACTTTAGTGAACTTTGGCACAAGTTATGCAGTTACAGTAGGTACAAGAAATAACATGCATGCAACCAAAAACATGGCTTACATCAAATGAATTATTTTTTTCTGAGAATCCTCTAGATAGACATTCATACCAGCTTGCTCATTAGAAAAATAATTTCACAACATGAACTCAATACAAAACCACAGCAGAATGGAAAATGTGGGGAAACACATTTTACTATTAATGATAATATAAAAATTACAAAAAACACATTATGCATATGGCCTAGTTTTGTTTCAGAAGAACCACATGGGAAAACCGACGACTAAAACAAACAAGACATACAAATTACTCCGCTCATGTAAAAGCATGTTCAGAAATATAACTTAACACCAGACCCTGGGTCGAATACGTATTTGTTTTGGATTCAAATACTTTTCTGTGTTCTATTGATCTCGCCTGGTGTAAATTGAGCCTGCCAATATGACCAGAAGGCAAGGTTTGCACTTTTTGAGAGTATTTAATTGGTTCCAATACACCAGACAAGATCAGTAAAGCGCAGAAAAGTATTTGAGTCCAAAACAAACATGTATTTGACCCAGGTCTGCGAAACACATAGGGCCCTATTTACTAAGGATTTGCAGCACTTTTATAGATGCTAAGGAGACAAATAGCGCTTTTACATATTTATTAGTGCTGCACTTGGGTTGTCCTGATTAAAACAAGAGAAATGCGACATCCCAAAATTTACGTGTTTGGGTCTAGTGCATATGCATTTTAGGGTGTTCTAATGTTCAACCGCAAAAAATATGTGGAGGAGAGAATGGAAATTCCTGTATATGACTCGCTACAGCCGATTTATCACGGCTGCTGGCAGCTGCAGCGAAGGTAATTGCGTCAGCTGCAGCAAAGAAAGCGGGTGTTCGCTTCTTTCCAGCACAAGATCAGCGTGTTCATTCTTGAGATGAGACATCATCATCATGGTAATAGCAGGGGAGAGTCGCTGTAAATCTAACAGCTTTTGTTTTCAGGAAATAGCACAGGGAAATTTAACTTCAAACATCAAATTAAACAACTTCATTAAATATTAAAACTGCGTTCCCAAGTTTTTACTAATGAGACATGCGAACATTCAAAGGTGACGGTGCCTGTCCATTGCATCCACGGATCCTGACGCCAGTCCGAAGCCCGACTTCACCAGAGATGGAGTGGTAGAGCGGTGTTGCTTTTAAATACTGGCGGTGCATTTAAATGAAGTCGCTGCAGCTGTGATCATTTACATGACCAGTCTTAGGAAATACCCCACTAAATTGAAAACATGTGGCGATGCAGAATTTTGTGGCACCGACTGTAATTTGTGGCATACTTAGTAAAATTATGGCCCTTGGGGTCAGTCCTCTGATGAATTTTCCCAGCACACCTGCACATGATTGATCTATATTGACATTGATGTTGACACTGTGTTGTTGAACTGGTTATACATGGCAGAAGGTTTTAGGGATGCACACCCTGTGTAAAACATAACCCGGTTTTGGAACAGTAGAACAGCCATTTTTTTGACTTCTTACGACATTTGCAGAAAAGGAACTGATGGCTAGCTGTCAAGGTAGGCTACATCATTTTTGGACTACAAAAATGGAGTTGGGGGAAGAGCTAAACCCGGTTTGAATGCACTGCAAGCACACTGCCCATCTCTCAGGCCGTGACATCTTGAAATATTTAGTCATGACGACTGGGAGCAAGACTGCACTGCATTAAGAACTGTCAGTCTGCAGAGCGTAATGGTTTCCACAGCGGGGTAGGGAACATCTGTCCGACAGAATAGCTTGTGTTTGCTGAGGTCGGCGATTCCTCCACAAAGATCCCAGACTCCCTGGCAGAACTACTTGTTCACAGGGAAAAAGGAGGTTGCCCTAACAACAGGGAACATCGGCCTTGGGCTAGAGCGCGAAGTGTTCAGAAACATAAAGTCCAATTACTGCAGGTCGCTGACAGTTTGATAGCACAACACAGCTTTAAATATAGAAGGTAATTACACGTTATTTTGTTATATTATTACAAGGTCAGTCTAATAATCAGACGGTCAGTGCAATTCTTAGCCGAGCCCTTCCTGAGATCCATTCGTCATCGTTACGTCAAAGGGCATTTGAATTTTTCATAATTAATTACTGAGATTTGCATTTCGAGGCATACAGTGGTCGCCTTTTTTTCAGCATGGCATCAGCCGCTGTCTACCTACCCGTACATGCATGCCCACGTCTCATAAACCACGACTGCAAAATGGGGAGCCACAGAAGGATAAGTGGACTTTTCATAAACAAATTATGTGTGAAATGGGAAATGGCAAAGCGTGATAAAAGCCTGCACCTTGGAATCTCTTCCTTACGGATACAAAACGGGCAAACACTTAATTGCTCGATAAGGCTTTGGCTGTGAGCACATTTTCCTGTGCTCCAATATGCCTGGTCCAGTAAGCTTTTGTCACAGCCTGTATGAGTGGAAGATGCATCTCGCAGATTTAAAATGTCAGATTTAATCATTATTTATTTATTTTTTATATAGCAAAATAAAAGAGAACGGTTTAGAATTGCACTGGGTACCGCGTATATAAATCCCCTGATGTGAGAGTAGACTTTACAGCGTATTGGCACTGTGTGCTGCGAGGTGTGTGATTGGCCACAGACTGCATGAGTGACAGACCTTTTTATCGTACCAGTCAGACTTAATTAGCCCGAGTTTATCTGAGGTCCAGCGCTCGGGGACAGAACGCTGTTTGCATCCAAACAGAATCGAGGCAGATTATCTAAAAAACGCAAGGTCACCTACCTGCTTTACCGGACCAGACGGAGAAGCTCGAGCGCTCGAGTGCCTCTTAGAACATTCGATGGAGTTGATGGACAGTCGGGAGTCGCTGGAGAAAACAACGGCGCCCCATTTCAGTCGAGGAGCATTTGTCGTGACTGCGGCGTAGGTGGCAGAGCAGACAGTCGGGAGAGATGGCATTTTCCAACGTTGAAAAACAGAACTACATGACACCAAATTACTGCATATACTTTATGGAGGGAGGAAAAAGGCCCTCTTAGTGTGGGCCTTGCATCAAAGTGTTGTTGAGTATACACAGTAGCATCATTTCATTTATGTAAAATAACTTTTTTTTTTATAGCTATTTACATTCACTTTTGCTCTAGCCAAATGTAACTAAAAGCATGGTAATCCTAGGCAGTTATGTGGATAGGCGAAGATTGCAATATCAATGTCTCCCTGTGCATTTTCAAACACTGCTTTCCCAAGTGAAGGGCCTAACCTAGTCATAATGCTACATCTGTTCTGGGCAAAGCAGTAAATATTCTTGTTTGTACAAATGTGCAAAAGTGGGTAGAAACACTTTCATATTTTAAAACCAATGGCTGTCAACATAAACTACACCTACAGCTAAGGGTTATAGATGCCTACTCCTAATTTCAAATTGACTTATGCAACACAGCTGAGAGTGTCCAAGCAAAACAACAAACATAAATCATAGTAGTCCTTGATACTGAGGACCAATATGGGCCAATTAAATTGAGTATGGGTGGGACTGGGTGAAATGCACTTTTTGTACGTTGCTTTGCATAAAAGCGTCTGCCAAATAAATGTAATGTATGTAATGTGTAATGGGCACACCATGTTACTTGGTGAATGACTAGCAACAAACAAGTCTTTATTTTGTCCTCTATTCATATCATATTCATATTCTAAAACAATAAATAAACAAAACTGAAAATTACTGGCCTCCCTCAGCATTTAACAGATATGAAAACGTGCAGCCAGACAAATGAACACTGTTTAATGGTGATGGGGGTGACGGGAAATTAATTACACCGCTAATTTATCGAGGTGCCGAGCTGTCAAACGTTTTTTTTTTTTTTTTTTAAAATATAAAGGTTGTTTTTTTTTTAGAAAGGCTACAGGTTGAGGCTTTCTAAAAAACCCGGGGCAACGAGAGGATGCAGCCGTGGGCTTCTGTTTGTCAGGTGACCCCCACCACCCCACCCCACCCCCCCCCCCCCCCCGTGGCAGCTGTTCTGAAACCTCCGCTCCACCGCCAGCTGCTGTGAGGAACGGCCGGCCTCCAAGCTCGCCGAGCCTCTGTCGGGTCGCATCTGTGTACAGCGGTGCCGCAGTGTAATTATATATGCATTAGCTGCCTGTTTCAGTTACGGAGTTAATGACAGAGAAACATCCACCAACCCCACCGCCTCCAATTTGCAGTCACGAGGGCAGAAATTAGGCCTTGCGCCGTTTTTTTTTTTTTTTTTTTTTTGCTGGCTGCGGTACAAATCGGAAGCAAATCACGAGCAAAGGCGGCACTTTTTAAAAAGGGGGTTGACGTCATCTTGGTAACGGTACGTCTAAATAAAAATCGATCCGCTCGCTACAGCGGCGCCCAGTTTATTATGCGAACGCACTCAACATTTCATCTGTTTTTCGCATTATTTTGCATATATCCTCTTTTCACATTCAAAAAATCTGTCTCCCGGCCCAGATTCCTCAAGGGTTCGGTGTACGATGTTACCCTAAAAAAAAAAAAAAATTACACAGCGCAACATAATTTGATTAATGGCTGACACGACTTTGGTGCACCACTCTCCCCATCTTTCACCGCAAGGGAGGAAACGACGTGTCCTCAACTTCCTCTTTCCCCCCCCCCGGGCATTCAGGCGGTCTTTTTTTTAGGCCCAAACTTCAGCAATTTACCTCCAAGAGCAGCCGCAGAGGGGGGGGGTAGCCCGTCAAAAGTCGTGTCCAAAAACGTCTTCAACTCAAAGACACCTGGAGGAGAGAGAGAGAGACTTAGGTCTCTTAGGATATTTCGCGATCTGACCCGCTTTGAAACAAACAGCTGGGCCCGTCCATCGGATAAAAGCTCGTGTGATTTTCGGAGCGGCACCGTGTTGACAGCTGAGGGAAGCGGTTGGTGGGAGGAGTTGGACATGGCCGACAGCTGGCTTGGGTCTGGAACTGAAAGGCTGGCAAAGTCCTCGGGGCTTCGAGCTCTCAGATACTTTGGAAGGAGGCCATATGGTCGCTGGTCCCCCGAGTGGCAGATGATCCACAGGCTGATATGGTTCGGGCGGCCCAAGCGTGCTCACATCACATCAGCAGGGTAACCAGAATTGACCCTGGGACTACACTGAAGGCACAAAGCCCTTGGAAATGCCCAGAAAGTTGTAGCTGACTCTACTTGTTTCTGTTTGAATTTTCTGTTTCCAGACCTCCCAACAGTATGTGCCCTGTCCCTTTTCTCACGGCAATGACAATTGAGAACTCGACATGCTCTTGCATATTCTTTTTATTAATTGATTTTTTTTATTAACCAGTGGGAAGTGTTGGGTGACCATAAAACAGTCCTTGTAAAGGAACCTGTGAAGCTTAACGACACGAGCGAATTAGACAATTCCCCACCTCACAACTATGTACGCTACAGTATATGAGCGTCAGACAGAGGAGACACATCCAGCGCATGAACCTCATATTAACATGCTTCCACAACCTCTGATTAGGGCTATTCCCAGACACATTCAAGTTAATTCCGAGAATATAATAGCTTTGTGACCTACCTGTAATGGGACACAGATGGCCACGACATCAAAAACTCATCGCTAGCCTGGAATAGACTGAGAGAACCATGAATCAACCATGAATGTGCTCTTGCACTTTGAATTCATGAATGTACTGAAAAAAAAAAAAACCCTGGCAGAGTGAAGATTTATTTAGTCGATGTTGGACCACTGATCTCAAACACTTTGACCTTGTGAACAAGGGTGAAAAACCTGGCCTTGGGGTCATCTCAGCGGGTGCACTCTCTTCCCTTTTCACTTCCTGAACAAGATCAAAGGGAGAAAGGAAGACGAGGGGTGGGGGGGTGGAGATCCTGTCCTACACATTGTAGGGGGCGGGGGGGGAGAGACGGATATGTAGGATGTCTTGTTCACAGGGGCATATGGATGCGCTTGACTGAGCACCAAACACCGTTCACCGCCGGGACCTGCTGGTGTTCCACAGGGCGTGGATCGCGCCCCTGCATTAATCACGCAGTTTCGCTTCCTGCGACCGAAAACCCCCCCCCCCCCCCCCCCCCCCCCCCCCCCCCCCCCCCCCCCCCCCCCGAGGTCTGATCGCTTCATTACACGGCTTGAGCGGTTTGTTTCAGAGGGACTGCATTATTGATGAAGGCGGTAAGGAATGGTGGGCCCGGTGACTAATCGGATACGTCCGAGCGAGAGGTGTCCAATCAGAACGAGCGTATCGCATGGCAGGGCGAAGCAGGGACTCATCCTTTCTGGTTGAAACGCAGAGAAGCTTTCGGGCTGAGCCTCAGCTGCGAAACCATAGTGCAAAATAAAGGGCGATATATGTCCAAATATGGACAACATAAAAAAAAAAAATTAAAATAATAAATTAAATGTCAAAGCGATATGCAAATGTTAAACATTTGGGAGCAAATTATACACACTAAATCGTGAATATGGGATACATCACGTGTCACCTGACAAACATCTGTCCTGTCAAAATGTCTGTTGTACAGTCAAGAAATATGACTGGGAGCCATATTGAGCGTGGGATTTATGCATTTTATTTTTTTGTTACATAGTACACCCACATTTTTTTATCGCATCCAAGCTGTGCTGTGTGCTTAATATTCAAATGTTTTTTTTTTTTTAAATAAAAAATGCACTATTATCTCTCTTTACCTCTGACATGGGATGGGAATCTGGGCTTCAGGGATAAAATAAACAATAAAATGCATCGACATACACATTTTTTCACATATTATACATACAACTTAAAACAAAAAGAAGCACAACTTGCAAGAGAATGCCACAAAACGAAGCATTATGAATGCAAAATGAAAAGGAGATGCTTTTAAGAAACAGGCTTCGGATGACGCGTCTGCTTTACGTCATCCTGGCACTGTTGAGCAGAGATCTCGTTACAGGAGAGGCACAGATGCTGTTTTACATCTCTGCGGCTTGGTTAATATATCTGCATCCAACTGAAACATGTCACCTTCCTTTTGGGCAAATTGCGATTGGCAATCACTTTAGAACACGGATTTGTTTACAGGCCGCGAGAAAGATGTACCACGCAGGTTACACAAATGCATTATTAGCACATTCCGTTATCAAACTCCGGTATCATTCCTGGGATTTCAATTAGTGCAACAGGTTGTGAAACAAACAAACAAGCAAACAAACAATCAAAAATAACCCTGTTGTGCTTTTTTTTGTTGTTTCAAAAGCGTTATATAAGCGCTATTAACACACGGGAGCAAATGTGAGAACTGCAAAAGCTAATGAGATAACTGCAAGACTAAACTCCAGAATATAATGTAAACAAATAGGGTCAACAAGTTGGTAGCTTTACCTAGTATCTATGTGAGCTATACCTTGCTGCAGGTATTCAGTTTTCTGGTAGTGGAAGGCAGATAATTTGTGATTTCCCATGAAAAGTAAACTGTGCATCACAACGCTATCCACAGAGTCCATGCTGAGGTGTAGCCTGTAGGTTTTATCTAACCTTTTAAATCTATTGAATAATCGTGATGTGAACTACATCCAAAACTATATATATTTTATGAATGTAGTATTAAACATCTTAAGGTGTGCATGTGTGTTGGAGAAAAGCACTGACAATTGTTATTCACAATAAATATGAATAAAAAAGATTATATGCTTTCCTGTACCATTTCTTAAAAAATGCATTGTTTTATGGACACATTATGTCAAAAATAAACATAGCCATGAATGCCCTGTGTTACATCTACATTTGGCATTTTGGCTCACAAGTTAATACAACTGTACACTTGTCTTCTTTTCTCCCTTTGATCTTGTTCAGGAAGTGAAATGGGAAGATAGCGCACCCGTCCGAGATGACCCCAAGGCCAGGTTTTTCCACCCTTGTTCACAAGGTCAAAGTGTTTGAGATCAGTGGTCCAACATCGACTTAATAAATCTTCATAAACTCATTTGCCTAGGTAATTTACTGATCGCTGAATTTGCCAAGCAGTGTTTTTGAAGAAAAAGATATTGTGACAGAATCACCGTGTTCGTTTCAGCGATTGGTTGCTATTAACGTCGTACTGTATTTAAAGGGGACATCTGCAAGACCTCTCTAGCTCCAGAGTTCTGTTTACATATTGTCAAAATGTTTATGCATAATCAGAATACTCAAAAGCCAACGCAAAGATGCCACAAGTGCTGTCCTATGCGTCTCACTGTATGACGTATACATACATCTACAGCTGTGTGAAAATTGGTTGGAATGACACTCATACAACTTGGATCCCAGTATTCATACACTTAGTATTCATGCTAGACCTAATATTTACATTTCCGAGTATAACATTTTTACATTCTGACTGAGTCCTGAGAAATACACAATGCAAGGCGAAACGCTGATTTTTGTATGACGAATAATGTTTTTTTTCTTTCTGGGAGCAGTAATCATCCAGGCATCCAGAAAAACACACATGGTTTTCTTTAAAAGAAAAGACAAACACTGATTGTTGTTTGAGTTGTGGTTACCAACATCAATTCCAGAACCAGTTTAACAAATATATTGGGTTACCTGAAAAATACCACTATGCTCACATCAACGACTTCAGAAGGAAAAATCTTACAACTGCATAATTCCACATCAAAAACACTAAAACTCAAACACCAATGCTTTCATTTTTATTTCTATGCAAGCAAAGAAATTTGCCTGTCGAGGATTTCTTGATACAGTTTTAGAGACTTTGAAGTTTACTCTATACACAAAGGACTCTTTTAAATTTTTTTTTTTAAAGAAGTAGTTCTGAATCTTTGAAGATTTACCCCTGATGTATTTAAAGTGGAACATTATGTTAGAGAAATGCAGTGTTATGCTTGAAATGGGAAAAACAAATTCTTTCTTTCTTCAGACATAAATTATTTAAGCAATCCCAAATGTTCCACCGTATGCTTTATAAAATTTATCCCGTGGTCTGGAGAACATTGCATTTGTAAAGGGGTTTACAAAGTGGAATTCCTTGTCAAAAATCCCCCTTTTCTTTGCTATTTTCTGACAAAAAAAAAAAAACTAAACAAGAAGGTGATGTTGGTTTCGAAGGCATGAGTACACAAAATCTGTTTCGCGACATCAAGCAGCACTGTGCCTCGAGCAGGCCTGCCAGCCACCACAGAAAACTTTACAACGTTGGGCAACTGCAATAAACAGCATTTACTTGGAATCTGGAATTTGATTTCCTGGGCATGTTTTCGCGGGACTAAGTGCGGTGTACATGTCTTCGCCGGGTGTGATTACGATTTCGGTGCCAAAGACACATATTCTGAAGTGGCAAAAAGGACACCAGATATATTGTGCCCCTTCCCGTGGCAGCCTCTGACACCACATAGGGGGTTTTAGCTGTAAGGGACTTACACAGTTGTAGCAGCCACAAAACACTCAATCACATCATAGTGGGGGGGGTAAGGGGAATGTTCCTGAAGAATTACACCCGACTGGCTTTTGTCGCTAAGAGATATTAGCAATGAAAGCCAGGAACAATCTCCCACAATGCCCTCTGCTCACTGGCCCCACCCACAAAACATGGCCAGCTCATCACAATATCATTCTCGTTTGAACTGTAATTCACAGGGGGAACTGTCAAAAGCCTCCAACAGCATCATTCGGCGTTGAAAATACACAACGCTCGGGCAAGTCTGTTTTTAAACCATGAAAGTGGGAAAAAAAAAAGTGGAACTGCTACTTTCCGCGGTTTTGTTTCTGGCTGCAATCGCTTGTTGCAGCAAATTACGGGACAGCTAGTCCAACAGCAGCAGCCGTAACCATGGCAGTCACAGACCCACTGAAAGGTCAAGCACTTAACTGACGTTAAGTCGTTATTTAGATGTCAGCCCACTTCCTTCTCGGGGTGTGAATGCCCTTTTATCACCTGCAATTAATCTTTTCCCCCTCATAAAAGCACCTTTTGAAAAAACGTGTTCAGCCGACAAGGGCCTGGGATCGTTCACCACTACACACCCGGGGAGCAAAAGCCAGAGTCTAGACATCTGGAGGGGTGGAAACCTAGGTCGAGACTTTTTGACATAAACAGACTGGCGTAACCCCAATATAGTACAGGCTTTGCCAGGTTATAGCCTGGTTACGTCCTAAAAATTCTTTTTTCAACCAAATGTTGCCAGGTTTCCACGTGAAAACCCAGACAGAATTTCACCAGTTTTTCCACCACAAAAATGTTCACTGGGTCCTCATCAATGTTTATATTAGTACTGGAATCAGCCACGCCTGATCTAGCTGATTAATAAAACATTGGGACTGAATTGGTGAGAGTATGGAGGGTGGCTATATCGAAATCCCCCCCCCCCCCCCAGACAGCAGGAGGTCCCCAAAAAAAAAACAAAAAAAAAAAAAAAATAAAAAAAAGTAAGACAACAGCAGAGTCTTTTCTTTTCTTTCTGTTCTTACGAAATATGTTCCTGCTGAAATATTTAAAACAAACGAGGGAAAAAAAATGAACATGGTGCAGTAGTGGAGGACTGAGTGAACTGTAAGAAAGGAAGCAGAGGAAGGTGGAAATTCCTCGTGCCTCGTGAAAGTACGAGGCCTTTGCCCGGCGCTTCGATTTGTCTCCGCCGGTCGCACGGCCCCTTTCATCTGAGCCGCGCTCCGCTCCATCCTGCAGGCGGGGCCTTGAGAGGAGGGCATTCAAAATGGCGGCCTTCACTGTGAGCTGCTTCACACTATGGCCTGCTTCAGGGGCTGCGCTGACACTAAAGCGAAGCCTTCCCTGCTAAACCTGGATCGGCTCTGCGGAAATCGACGGTCTGGTCTTGACTACGTACGGGTCGAGACAACGACTCCTGTCGAGGGCCGCGAAAATTCTGCCACGTGCGTTTATGTGCGTTTATGTGCGCACAAGCAGGAAGCAGGAAGTGAAGCCAGTGCATCTTAATTGTCCATCCATCAGGAAAAAAAAAAAAAAACGTTAGCGGGCCGAACGCTCTTCTGCTCTTCTGTCTCCGTGTCTCACACCGCCATCCTCCAATAAGGCTCTGGGGTTCAGGGTCACGAGCAGATTTATTATGGGCCTCTGCCTCTGCCACCCCCCACCCCCCCCCCCCCCCCCCCCCCCCCCCCCGAAAACATGCGTCAAGATTCTCTCCGGGCTGTCGTGACCCTTATGCATGTCAATGTCAATTTATTTTTAGCATCCCTGCTCTAACGCTTGCCAGATTTCTTCTATTTTTTAAAAAATATCCCGTCCCCTGAGAAACCCAGCAACCGAGGGTAAGGGTGAAGTCAGTATCGACTGAATGGAATGGCTCGATTAGCTTCTTTTGCTGCTGGATGATGTAGCCCCCCATGACGCTATGAACTTCATTTAGCCAAATGTTGTTTTCATTTTTTTTTCATTTTTTTATACACAAATTCTTGTTAGATAGTTGATGGATATCAAAAGCATAATTTGGACTGTGGAATTCCCATTTGGTTTTTCCTCCCCAATTTGGAATGATGACATGCGCTTCTGAAGTGATTACTAATTCTGTTACTAGTTTATGAAATTTGGGCTAATGGATAGTCGGAAGCCAAATCACCACGATGAGCAATATTCTCATATGGCGGGAATCACTTAATTACTAAATAATTTTGGAGCTCCTAGCCTTCTTAAACGCTGTTTTTTTTTTTTTTTAAAGCCTACTAACAGTGAGAAATTTAAAAATCGTTATTACACACACAGTTTTATTAATTCAGGCTACGGCTTAAGCAAATTGTTGAATTCCAGCGTCTTCACTGAATCAGAATTTAAAAAAAACAAACAAAAAAAACAGAACACGACAGAAACCACAGTGACAGTGATAAGAATTCTAAATAAAGACAATCGGCCACAGGCTTTCCGCCTGTACACCTATCACAATAAATTTAAAAAAAGAGGCTACTTTCCGGTGCATAACCGTTGTTTGTTGAGAACTGTGTCACTCCCCACTCTGCCTGAACCAGTCAGTCGGCAAAGATCAATGTGAATATGCAAGTCAAGGAGGGAGAGAGGCCTGTGTGGTATAATGGGTAAGGAGCTGGTCTTGTAACTTGCCGTTGTACCCTTGAGCAAGAAGGTACTTAACCTGAATCGCTTCAGTATATAGCCTGCTGTATAAATGGATGCCGTGTAAATGCTGTGTAAAAAAAAAAAAGTTGTTCTGGATAAGAGCGTCTGTTAAACGCCGGTAATGTAAGGCCTTCTTGAAGATGAAATGAAGATGGCATTGCAGTTGTTCCGCATACTACAACGGAAAAAAAACACACACGTGTCTGCTTTTTAAAATCGGTGAAATTTATGTAAAAAATGGAACTTAAAAAAAAAAAACACTCTTTTCGCAAAGTGTTTAAAAACAGGCTCATCACGGTGATGTAAATTTATTCGTATGGGTTTTATTATCATCATTAATACAGTGTAATGCATTACATTACATTACAGGCATTTAGCAGATGATCTTATCCGGAGCGTCTTACACAACTTTTTTTTTTTAACGGAGCATTTACATTGCATCCATTTATACAGCTGGATATATACAGAAGCAATGTCAGGTTAAGTACCTTGCTCAAGGGTACAACAGCAATGCCCTATCTGGGAATCGAACCTGTGACCTGTGGATTACCAGACCAGCTCCTTACCCATTATACTGGACAGTTGCCCACCGGTACTAATGCGGTGATCATGGCGGCCCTAAAAAAAATACTCTGCCCCCCATGTATCATACCAGGGCTTCTGTCAAGACAGTCCTGGAGGCTATCCAGGCTTGAAGAGATGCCATAGTGTTGTTTTTTTTTTTTTGGATTATTAAATATACTTTTTAAAATAAGGAGACGGCAAATCCTCGGCGAGGCTAAGAGGGCCACGACAGCATGCAGTCACATTGCCGTGGCAAATTCAGTTTGGGGAAAATGGATCAGTAAATTGGCTGTCCAGGAAAAAAAAAGTCACATCCTCGACAAAGTGCTTTGGCTTTGATCCAAAAATAAAAAAAAAAAAAAAGAAATAAATGAAAATCATTGGGGGGGGGGGGACTTGGCGGACTGATGATTGCCCGGTGACATCACAGTGCTCCTTGATTTCTCCATACCAAAGCCTGAGGTGATGATTGCTTTTCATCAAAATTTACACAGGGCCTTCTGCTTTTAAATTCATTTCCCCTCTCCCTTTTTTCTCCTCAAGTTTTTTTTTTTTTTCCCCCCCATTTGAATTTGAGTATTTTCAGTAATAATTCACGGCTTGCTTTTCCTCAGAATGTCAGCGAGCATGGCAGTTGTATTCTCTATTTCCCTGTACAATGTCACAAAAAAACACAAAGCATCCACACGCCCCCAAGCCCCCCCCCCCACCACCACCCCCGATTTTCTCAGCCCTCGACAGCGCATCTTTAAGGAGCGTGTGCGGGAAATGTCCAATTATGCTGTCAAAAACGCATTTCAGAGAGCCGTCCGCCCGAGGATCTGCAACAGAAGGCTATCCCCGCTTCCCTCCTTTCACAATTATCCCCTTTCCCCTTCTCACAATGTCTGTTGCCATTCTTTTCAGACTGAAAAATCCCATTTCCACACGGAGATCTTTAAGAGAAAACAGCGTGAGGTAAAAAGGCCACCGTGCTGGTATTTATTCATATTTCAAAAACGTTTTTATCATCATTATTATTTTTTTTAAAATCTTCAGTTATGGAGTATCCAGTCGTATTCTCTGTCTGTCAGTTTGAAAGTTGGCAGATAAATACGCACTCATTCTGTCAGCAGGCACTTCTTTGAACCGCAGAGCTCGCCTACACGGCTGGTTTCGGGGCAGACTGTAGCCGCCGGGTCAAACAGAGGAGTTTATCTAGCGTGATAGGACAAGGACAAGGATAAGGACAGCGCAATTGAAAATCTGTCACTTTTGTAAGTCGCATATTGTAAAAAGCAATTCTCACCCTCTGGGAAGAAAAAAAAAGATGAATATAGTGCATTTATTTGGAATTATTATCGCCATGACGACTCTAAAAAATGTTGTCATGGAGACATTTACTGCATCAAGGTGGCATCAAAGCTTTTTCGGCATTGTACAGTCAGAGTCTTTTGACTGTAATATGTCAACGGCTTCAAATAAGTGAGACGTCTGTCTGCATCAACTGAAAATAAATGCTAATAATTAAATCTCTCACAATTGATAATTGTGAATCACAATGAATCACATTTCAAAACAAAGGTTCTAGATTTGAATTTTTTTTCACAATTCAAATTTCTCACTTAATATCAGAAAATGTTAAAGCTAATATTTTTTTTACTTCTCTAACCACTTGATTGAAACAACATGTAGTCTGGAACAACATTTGTCCTTAATTTGTTTTAGAAATTAAGTTATCTTCCTTCACAAGCATAGTATGGAAAGGCAATTTTGGTGAAAGGAAATAAAAACCTGGCTTACCTTAAAGTAATGTATATAAGAAAATAAATTGTGTGTTATAATTATTATTATTATTATTATTATTATTATTATTATTATTAAAGGTAACACATGTGGATTGAATATAGGCCACAACAGGGGTACAAGCCCAAAGCTGGCTGATATGTAGTAGCTTGATGGACACATTAAATATTTTTTGCCTTAAACTTTTCTAGGCAAGATTTATGAACATAAAATCTTGGTGGCACCACAGAAGAAAAGTAGCCTTGATTGCCATCCAGTGAAGATTTGAATATTCAAATCGCATGATTGACATCACGTGAACGTCGTTGGTAATGATCAGTTTGCTGTCGCCTCAACAGTAACCAGAAGGCTGACGGTCTGATTTTCTTTGGAGTGAACTTTGGAGTCGAAGGCGACGATCAGCTGGAGGCCTGCCGCGGAGACCGTGCGCGCCGTTCGATTTGTGAAGAGCCTAAATCGTTGTTTACTTTACTCCTAATTACCCGCATTATGACTTCATTCACGAGCGAAGTGGCGAGTCAGCCAATCATGTAATTGCACAAATAGAGCAGATAATCAGCTGTTCTCTCAATGCGCCGCACTGCACCTGCTTGCAGCGCATTGCCAGGTTTCCGGGTTTTAATGGTAATACCACGGTCGCGCGAGCAATTTAGTTTCATGCACACAGTTTAATTACATGCAGATTAGGGTACTTTTTTTCCCCTCTGTGTTCCTGACTTTGATAGAGAAAGCTATCGTGGCTGGGAGACCAGCCTCCTAGTAAAAAAAAAAAAAAAAAAAAACTCTTTTGCATCACTATCTGTGGTTTGGTGGAGTCCCCCGAACCTTAGAAATGGCTTTTTAACCCTTTCCAGACTGATATTTCAACAACTTTTTTTCCCCTCTCATCTCTTCTAAAATTTCCTTTTGATTGTGAAATAGCGTGCCTGTGGCAACTTTATCGTGACTACTTCACTCTGATGGCAAGATTCAATATATGGGCGAGATTTTGGTTCAAACCGGCTGGCTGCAATCAAGCCTTGGTGTGTTCAATCAGCTGAATCTAATTATCAATTACATTTGTTTGTTGGTTGATTGAGTAACTAAGGGGGCAATTACTTTTTCACATGGATGATGTGGGTGTTTATATAACTTTCTTCATTAAGTAAATGAAATCATTTAAAAAAACGTTTTGCGTTTACTCACTTTTCCCTTCGTCTAATATAATAGTTTGTCTAAAGATTGGAAACATTCAGTGTGACAAATATGCAGTAATTGAGGAAATCAGGAAGGGAGAAAAACATTCACAGCACTGTGCCTTGCCTCAAACAGGAAAGTTTATTAAATTTATAATTCTACTAAAGTAAGCGAACGCCGTACTCATGTTGCTAAATTCATATTTCAAATGAAAAAAAAAAAGATTGCATAGGGTCTTTAATATTCATACCTTCCCTGCTGAGAATTTCTTGGTAGAATAAGCTGCCTATTTTCCATACCAATATGAAGCTCTACAAAACTACCTTCTCATCAATGATGCACTCATTTAAAGCACACAAACCTCCTAAATGTGAGATCATATTGACTGAACACCCATCTGCGTACACATGTAAGCCTGGCCTTGCTTTTCCAGGACTGGTTTTCACTGTGGTTTCAAATGAATGGGAACTCCTTTTCCCAGCAGGCATCTGTGCTCTCCTCCGGGTGCCCCTGGTGGCACAGCAGGTCCTTGAGCTTTTAAATGTATTCTCTGGTAAAGATGTGGTTCTCAGTAAGAACATTAGCATCTTCGCCTGACTTTAGGGTGAACGTACTAATGTTCATACTGAGACCCATATCTTTACCAGAGAATAAATGGTAAAGTGTACAGTATGTCTCCATACCCATAAGTGTTGCCAGAACATCTGTGTACTATTAATATACTAAACATAAAAAGGACAAGAGGTACAGTTACAAGCCTAAGAAATTGTTTATGCAGTATTGCAGTATGCTGTTGAGGATTACCGAGCCTCTCACTGACATGACTTAAGCAGCATTAACAGAACACTTCCAGATTTGGCAATGCTACTACTACTAGTTTTACAAAGCAAATGAAGAAGCAGAGACTACCTAAACATGTTGCTTACGTTTCATTTAGTACGGACATCTAGCGATGCAGACATCTACATTTTAAATCAGCTCTGTTTGTAAACATTAAGCGCAGAAAAATTTGCCGTCGTTACCAGTTCAGGTTTGCGGATTTGGATCTGCGATATTCTGTCACCTGCACGTCTCCACATTTTAACAACGTTTTCAGATAACCGTGACACGTGCACGAGTAGGCGTGAACAGGTGTTGACAATTAATATACAACCCTCCTCCTGTCAAACTGGAGACAAATGAAGGAACATCTGTTATTTTAAACTGGAGCGCTGCAAAATTACAACTGTCACAACAAATCCACCCACGTGTCAGCAATATGGGGTGTGATGAAAAACCTGAATATCATATTTGGAATGCGTATATGATGATGTGTTGCACACCGGTGGTTCTCTCAGCTCCTTTGTCCCCATGACCCTCCACATCCAGAAATACCTCCCCACCCCCCCAGACCCAGGCGCGCCCACACACACAGGCGCGCACACACACACACACACACACACACACACACACACAGGAGACGTGATCACCTGCCTGTCATCATTGTGACTCCATCTGTGCACACTCCTGTGCAGTCAGTCATGCTTATTCCATTTAACTCCATAGAAGCACACAAGTCGTTTTAAAAATTTTGCCATTGTAGTACCCCTCGAGCATAAATCCTTCATTATTTCCTTTTCCCCATTCATAGCAAACATGCGTATGAGACACCTACAGGAAATAAAAAGGTTATACTTTATACTAGTAATTGCTTGCTTTGTGTTATTTATTTAACTGAATAATTGCTTATGTCTTGATGTTTTGTGATTGAAGCTTTCAGGCCCCATCATCTCAAGGCCCCCACGGCAGCTCCCTGAGGGCCCCCTTATGAGCCCCGGTCCCCCCATTTGAGAACAAGGGTTGCGCACAACACAAGTTCACCAATGATATTCAGAATATTTTATGCAAAGAATTTCTCACGCACAATAACATGCGTGTTATAATGCATTTTTCAACACATTTTAAAATTTCAGTTAGTTTAGTTTAAATATAAAATGTATATATTACACGACGAATCGCAGTTTTCAATGCATATGATTCATTTATTTATTTATTTGAAAATACCGCACATCCCTATAATGCAGCCGCTGTTTATACTATATTATGGAATTGACGGGGCGCTGCGTTTTTATTCGCTCTCACCGTTTTTGTCAGTTGAGTGGAAGCTGACGCAGCTCGGGAGAGAGGACGCGCTGTCCTGCGGTTCGGTTGTGCTGACGCGCTGCGGGATACGTGCCCCGAGGGGAGAGAAAGCGGCGGGTTATTTACAGCGCCGTCGCCATGGGGACCGCGCCAGCGCCAGCTCCGGCTCCCGGTCCGTCGCACAGGAGGACGCTCGCGCGCGAACCCCTTCGTCCAGGTGACAAGACGGCGAAAATACGACGGAGGATTTAGAGGCACTCGCCGTATCAGTGCTCTGAAGAAATAAATTACATGGACCGTTAAGCCAGCCAATGTCATGTTACATGTGTGTGTACAACCAAGCTTGATTTACTGGGGGAAAATAAACGTTTAGCATACCCGAGAACCATCCTAGTGGTTTTGTAGTCCTCAAATTAAGCAGTAGCGCCCTATCCTTCATGCTGTCTTGTCAGTACTGAGAAGTTTTCCATGTTAAGTGGTGATACTTTAATTAGAAATTTCCTTTGCTGTAGAAGTTGATTTTTTTTTTTTTGTTTACTGTGAAAGTAGGCATGCACATTTCATACATTTGTTCATTTGACAGTGAAAGAACTCTTCCTGATTTTCTGTAAATACAACTCCGCCCTTCAAAGCCAGCAATTCAATCCACAGCACTTCTAACATCCTTACCAAGTGCTGTCAGATAAAATGCATAATTTACCATGCAAAACAAAATCTCAAGTAATGGGAATATATTTGGTTACATTAAAAAAAAAAACAAAACAACTGTTTTATAGGTAGTCAATCATTCAAAGGACAGATTCCATGTGTCTTAAGGTAGTATCTGAGAAGTAGATCCACCAATGACAGACTGACCTCACTAATTAGCCAATAAAAATTCCCTCTTCAGCATCACCATGTACAGTAGGCTCTCAGAAAGGGGTTCAATCATAAAACAGCGTGAGTAACGAACAGTAACGATAGGCTGGTCTTTTTCTTTTTTTGCTCCATTTTTTTTTGCTGAGGTAAAAGCCCTGTCAGCACCTCAGTGAGATGTTTGATGAAGTCTCATCTATATTGGACTGAACTGCGGTTCCTGCCCCCCAGTGTGACGCTCAGGTTAAACAAAGCTCTCTGACCTTTTAGCACCCGTTACACAGCCTGCTGCCAGACTGGGGGGAAACTGAATACCTGGTGGGCTCTTTTGCCGCTCGTTCAGTCCGAAGTCATCATTTAGACGTGAAGTCAACTCGTCCGATATGTCGGGGTTCAGAGCAGTTACCGTTGGAGGGCGACTTCAAAACCTGGTGGATTCCACCTATCACCCGTGTACCGGCTCCAGAGAATGCCAGTAAATGTCAGCCTGCGATGACTGTGAATTGATTTACGGAGGTATTCTCAGAATTATCCCCGCTGGATTGCCGTTATATCCTTTGGGCAACCTGTTGGGTGGGATTGTTTTGAAATAAACTTTTGTACCGGCACTTTCCATGTTAATAGGAGGCTCTTTTGCCCCTCATTACAATAAACAATTTATGGGCTAATTGGAGCACTATCACATCTAGTCCAATTACCCATTCAGCTCGTGAATAATTCATTCTGAAGTGGTCTGTTGATTGCTTTTCATTGTTCGGGCATTTTTAAGAGCTAAGTGCAGACTTACCAGGGAAAAAAATATTCTAGTAGCACAAACAGAATATACTTTCTCTCGACACGCCTGTACAGAAGGATGAATGTAAATTCTTTAACGTATTGTGTTATATATTACAGAGAGAACAAACCAGCAAGAATAACATTTAATGTGGCTTAAGTTGTCATTCTATCTCTCTTAAAAAAGGCCCTTTGCTTTTATTTTTGAGATTATGGAAAATAAGCACTCACTTGGCGAGATACCTGGCAACCTTAAATTCTCCCACCTTCAAAATAAAGCACTTAAATGTCTTACGGATGCCCTTTAAGGATCATTGACACAGAATTCCGACAAAAATCGCAAGCGAGCCACAATAGACCACGTGACTGTTTCTCCATGTTATGATATGCATATTAAACTAGTGTCCTGGAGGAAAAAGTAAAAAAAAAAATACAAAAAGTTTGGTCCATTCCAGTTAATCCACACATCTAGTCTGACCCCTTGGCTAACAATAAAGACACAACAGCATGAAAATAGAAAAATAAAAGTCACAGCCGTTGCAGTTTGTGATTGCTCTGTACCTGGAGGTAAAGAGCCAATCAGTGCTACACAGAATTTCTTTTTGGTTCAGAGAATCCTGATCACTGTGAATAGCATTTTCATATGTTCCCAGCCAATCACAGCCCTGTGAATTATATTAATTGACGTACATATTAATCTGTATAGATCTGCACAATGTCACATTCAGGCTTAGGAATGTGACATTATGGAGCACATTGATAAATATCTTCAGTCATTTTTAATTAATGTTAATTTAAATGAATGACAACAATGACTGTACCCATTATCGTAATAATTAAATAACAATGACATTTGTGTTTTCTTCAGGGTTTTCCTGATAAGGGAAACAATACAGTAATTATGAATAATAATGAATTAATGGATTACCAATAAAACTGCTGATGCAAACTGACCTTTAACAGCAATTAAAAAAGAAAAATGTTCCTACACATGTTGCTTCTGGCTTCTTTTATTTATATTTATATGCCAGTAACCTCCTAATCTCTAAATAAATCATTGACATGCATAATAACAAATTATTGACATTTAAATGTTTTCCTCTGGGTCATTTTGAAAGCTTTCTTTATTTTACTATATTGTAGTTTGACGCAAAATATTCATTTTTTTTTTTATTTTGAAAGGATCCCACTGCAAAACAATAAATGCATTTCTTGATGGTATAATTGTTCCTCAGCCATGATTAATGGCACATTATTATTATTATTATTATTATTATTATTATTATTATTTCTGCTTATTTCCCTCTTACCATGGGACTGGGGATTTGAAATGCTGTAAATAAGTGTGGCAAAAGACAGGCAACTGTAGAAAAGAGTATTCACTAAGGGGTAACACAAGCAAACGTCATGGAGAGCGGGGAAATTAAGAATGATCGTCATGGCAAAGGACGATAATGTGAACTGGACCAAATCAGAAATAAATCAATGACTATGATTTAAAACTACATCGTCGTAAGCGCATAATAAAACATTAATAAAACCCCGTGTGACAAGCGATTACACTGAAGCCCCAGTGAAGGGCAGCGACTGAGCAAATAAGCAGGCAAGAATCGATGGCTCTAAGCCATTTTAACAAAACTAACGAGGTCCCTCCCACGCGAGGCGTGAGCAGAGCTGAGCCAGGCTAAATCCCGAGCCAGAGAGACGCGATGAGCCTGCCAAAAAAAAAAGGAGCAAAGCCACAACCCGGCCCAAAACGCTAATTCCCACAACACCACTCCCCCTCCCCCTGGAAACCGACAGCTTGAAGGAGCGCAAATGCGGCCGTTTTTTTTTTTTTTTTTTTTAAACTCCGGAATGAATCCGTCTTTTACAGCTCTTATCGTGCGCTTTTGTCAAGTTAACATCATTTAAAAAATTTTTTTTTTATGGCTGAGGGGAAGAGGAGACTGAACATAAGTTGGCTACAAGTTTTCAATGCCACAAGCCAGAGGGAAAATTAAGGCACTCAGCACAGAGTATCAGTACTCTAAAGAAATAAATTACATGGACGGTTAAGCCAACCAACGTCATGTTACATGTATGTGTACACCCAAGCTTTATTTACTGGGGGAAAATAAACGTTTAGCATAACCGAGAACCATCCTAGTGGTGACAATTCAGCCATATTGGCTGGAAGGAGCTGAAGTTGGCTTCATTTACAATTTACAGTATATCACCAGTATTGGCCAATGTGTTCTATGATGTATAATACTTTTTTTTTTTCATTTTCTCCCCAATTTAGTCGTTATACCAATGCCCTGTGTGCATCACAGTCCTGGACGATGCGCTATCCTCTGTTGATCTGGGGAGAGTGTAGACTACCCAGACAGCCCCTGATGTATAATACTGCAGTGTTTATATATATAATGAGTTTCAAAAACTACATAGAAATGAGAATAACTGCTGTTCTTTTTAAAAGACATACCTACTCTACATACTACAAGAAAAAAAAAAGGATCGTTTGAGTGTCCCCTGTGATTGTGTCTGATCATACACCAAGTGATGACGTGACAACGAAGACACGCACTGTCGCATGTTCCTCTATGCAAACATGGGGGTAGATTATACAGAGATGTGCTTCACCTAAGGAAAAGCCACAAAAGAGAGCCCTGCACTGCATTCCTGCCCATTGACCAGAAAACACAAATACATCTTTCCCAGAACACGTCAGTTAGCCAATATATGACGCATACAGCAACATAAACAACAACAGGCAGAACAATGTCCAGTACCACAAAAATCTACAGTTAGCTACAGATATGGGTTAGTGCAAATTTAGTCCAATTTGTTATTCAAATAAACGGGCACCTGGAATTGTGGCAATGCCGCTTTTTTCGATGCAAGGTTCAGGTTTATGAGGGAGAACTGGCGCACGGCATGGCGTCCATTTGGTAATGACGAGCAAACGATTCTGCACAGCTGGGTGTGCGTCTCCCACAGCATGCGTGTTCCTCAACTGGAGGCTGCTAACTGAGCAGAAAATCTGAAATATTTTTTATTCCTGCTACAACACATCAAAGCGTGACTTTCCTAACTACCAACACACCGTAAAGCTCATATTTCACTGAATCCTACGTGACTTTCGTCCAGTACCCTCAGCTAGACTGGCATGTCAATTGCAGATGACCGGTTCAACACGTACACCTGGCAGTCACGACTAAATGCAGTTCCCATTCTCCTGTGATGTGGTCTGATGACTCCAAATCAGCACTAGTAATTATTCAGACACAGTATTACTGTATGATGGTGTCTAACATAGATCAGATTAATCAGAATGAAATGATAATATTGTTGAAGTTAAATGTAAAATGTTAGAGTTAAGTATATTAGAGCTAGTATTAGTTGTTATGTTAATGGAACCAAAAGTAGGAGCAGTAGTAGTTACTGATACACATTAAGACTAATGTAGACATTTACTGCATGTTTCCAGCCACTGAAACTTATTTCCGACGATGTGACCACTGCAAATTTGTTATTAGTGAGGGAAAGAGCAGTCCCAGCCAAGAAAAATTGGTGGAGGAAAGGAAGAGGGGTAAGGGGGGGGGGGTCAGAGACAAACAATGTCTCGTCTCAGGACAGCAACAGAAACATCCTTTTGATTAACCCGGAGTCTGAGTGTGCAGCGGAGTGTGTGGACTTGAGCCGGCGAGTGGAATTTGGGGGGATGGGGGGGTTGGGGGGGGGGGAGGTCAGCCATGGTCGTGCGGCCTCTGCTCTGGATAATAACTTGTGAAATAGAAAAGTTTTCAAGGTCAGGACACGCGGGGGTCTGTGTGTGAATTAGGAGGCAGGAAGTGAGAGCGGAAGCTCCGCTCTCAGACGTGACCTTGGCTGAACAGGTAGCGTTAGCCTTCGCCGGGGCCGGGGGGTGGGGTCGGCCATGGTTGTGGGGTGGGGTGGGGTCAGGACACGCGGGGGTCTGGTGTGGGGGGGGTGAGAGCGGAAGCTCCGCTCTCAGACGTGACCTTGGCTGAACAGGTAGCGTTGCAGCTGACGTGACCTTGGCGGGTAGCGGGTACCATTAGCCTTCAGTTATCATGTAAAACCGAGGTCGGCCGGACGAGGCCAAATCCATAAACAGCACATTAGAGCCCTCTGAGAGATAAACATTATAATGCAGTCTGTCTGAAGCACCATACAGGAAGCCGGTGGCTTCAACCGCTTTTTTGTGTTGAATGCTGAGACCTATATATGATATGGCATGTTACGCTCACTGATTTTTGTTTTAAAATGAAGAGGTCTCGTTTGATGATCTGCATAAATGACATCTATGTCCTTTCATCTCTGTGTTGCTTCGTAGGGGGTATTGTGTTATGTTTTTGTTGGAAAAGCACAGCTATGCCCTAACTGTTTCTTCCTAGTGGCATTCAACACTCAGGCTTGTTTAAGTAAAATAATAAAATACAAAATAAAGTAATACATATTAATGTTATGGGACCTATATAAGTATGTGCCCATGCTGATGACTTGCTTTTGTTCTGCATACATAATTCAGAGTAATCCAAAGGGGAGATTTGAAGTGTTCCAGGAAACCCCCAATGGGATGATAATTACCTTAAGTGTAAATTTATGACTTCAGAGCACATTTTGTAGAGTAGTAATGGCTTTTTTGGTGTCATTTATGCATCGATCTCTTTAAGCCTGAATACAGGGAATTGAATATGATCCACTCCTCTACTTAAAAAGCAAACAAAAATGAGCCAAAAACTGAAAGCCAAAACTATACAGTTGAGAGGCCCAGGATACAATTTACAGGCTTAAGCTTAAAAATACATGCAAGGGTCATTTTTGGATTTTTTTTTCCTTACGCGTTTTTTTCCCTGACCAAAACCAAAATTGTGTTTGTGAAGAACAAACAAACGCTGGAATTAAATTGTGAGACGAAGCTTAGGCCAATTTGAATGATTAAATCCAGGCCAGGCACAACCAGGGAGCCTGCTGTCAAGTTTGGACGGGGAAAGAGAGAGAGAGAGAGAGAGAGAAAGAAAGACAGAGCGTGAGAGAGCGAGAGAGAGAAAGAAAGACAGAGAGTGAGAGAGAAAGAGAGAGTGGCTGGCTGAATCCTAGCACCACGCAAAGGTCGGCGTCAATGTCAAGAGAGCGATCTGGTGACAGAAATCATTCAATATTCATGACTTGTTTGCGGTGCAATAGGAGAGGCCTCCATTACGATTTTAATTTATTGATTGTCAAGTGAGGTACTGGAGGAAAGCATTTAATTTTCCCCCCACCTCCGAGGACCCAGGATAGTTTTCAAATGTGAGAGCGCAGTACCTCGCCTCCTCCCCCCCCCCCCCCCCCAAAAACCCTGTCTTTCCGCTTCACCTGAAATGACCTCACAGACACGCTACCCTTGCAGAGTGTTTTCCGGAACCACTGACGCATAAAGAATCGCGAAATGAAGGACAGATGTCAGTGAAGTACCTTGCCCATTCCCCCCCCCCCCCACAATTGTATCTGCCGATCCAATAAATAAATAAATAAATACGTACATATTGAACCTTCCCAGTTTAATTAGTCATCAATTCACAGCAAAGTGTAAAGTCACTTTAGAAACTCTGACTGTGTGTCTTGCACTACATTTACATAAAAAACTTTCTAAATTCTTTTTTTTTTTTTTTTTTAGAGAGAATTCTCTAAAACAGTATACCAGCACTACTGATAATCAACAGATGCTAAATTTTACCAAGATCGCACACTTAATATTGACAGAGCCTTCCCTGGATTGTTAAAGGAACTCCCTTCCCTTTATCAGGAATAAATGCAGAGCATGTGGTCTGTGGGACGAAGGTCTCTGTGATTAGTCTTGAACTGATTCAGAATGTAACTAAGAAGAATGCTAGAGGAAGACTTGGTTACGGGCAGAGCACACTAATGGATTATTTTCCGACTGTACTATGGTTAAAACAAAGGAATTAATTTCAGCAATGCCAAATAGCTACACCTAGTTTTCAAAATCGTTTTTTTTTTTTTTTTTTTTTTTTTTTTGTAGTTAACTTTTTGCCTCCAAACCTCATTAGTGCAGAACCTCTCATCTAAGAGCAAGGAGGATCTAAAGTGCACAGAAGCACACTTCAGCTTCGGCTAATTACAGTAAACACTGCATTGGAGTATTTTCCATTTCTACAATGATTAAAACAAAGGAATCGGGTTTCAGTGATGCCAAATAAGTGTGACTACTAGTTTATCTTCCAAAGACCTGATGTGTTCTAAGGAAAGAGCACTGCCCATTCGTTACTCATCTGCATAACTCATCTGCATATTAAACATGTGACACAAACCCTGTGCAATCAATGGCAACTGCTCATGGCGATGTCTCAGAATGCCAGATTTTAAGAGCAAATAACCACCAGTGCCACCAAATGCCCTCCAAAGTATTAACACTGAGGGGGAAAACAAAACATGCATCACTAAGTTAATAATTATCTCAATATTTTTTTTTGTCTTGCTTTCAAGGTGAGTTACTCCTGTGCTTGATGAAATAGGAAAACCTACAAATGTACAAGAAGAACTTCTTTATATTATATGGCAAATCATCAGGGTTAAAAGGAAGTCAGTGCCCCAGAAGGACAGTTTATTCTAGAAACTACGCAGCAAAAAAACAAATCACCAAAGTAAGAAGGACAGCGTGGCAGAAAAAAATTGAAAATGTCCTCTTTTGGTGTCAAACGTAGTGCATGGCCTACAGGACCAGGGTGTGGTCCCCCTAGCGGTTGTGGCCCTAAACATAACAAACATAGACCATTTATGCCACGAGCCGGCGCTGGTTACTGGCACAAGTGCTCTTATTCCAAAGACCATGTGAGTCACATGGGCCCCAATGTCAGTTCTTCATTGATCAGTCTCTTGCAGGTTCTGAAGACTCAGAGTCCCTCATTAACAGAGAGATGGGCTGGGGCATGTGCATATATGCGCTTAACAAAGTGACATTTCAGAGTGTTTTTAAAAAGGTCACATCCGGTGCTTTGCGTTATCGAAGCATTCATATTTTATTTCGCTGTAAATGTTCTCCCTGGCAAGCCATTTGAGATAAGATTCACCTTTTGGAAAAATCCTATAGTGAGGGAAAAACATTTGGAAGAGGTAGTTGTGACATTTGTTTCAAAAATGCATCGGTCTAGCAGCACTAGAAAGACTGTTTGTACCGTACATCAGAAGAAAAAAAAAAATGTTTAATCATTTTAAACGATAAGTGCTGCCCAGCTGCTTCCTTTCTTAAAAGATTTCCCATTTGTGGTGCCCTATGCACCATGATAATGTATTGTATAAACGCGACCTTTTGTATTACCGGGGAGAAGAGGATTTTGCACTCATCTCATATGCATGGCTGCTCTCTCGCTCTCCCTCTTAAATACACACAACACATAACCACACGCAAACGCACACACACATGCACGAGCCTGGGCATACACGTGCTTACACTGAAACTCAGGTAGGCAAACACCGTTTCACACACAGAGCTAAGGCACACACACACCACAGCTTCATACATGCAAACACAAACATGCACAAACACGGACACATGTGCAGAAAAATACATGCATGCACGCACGCACGCACACACAAACATATATATAGCCCAGCTCTGTCTTCCATTCAGCTCAACCCCATTAATTTTCCTAAAAGCAGTGTGACTAGGCAAAAGTGAAGCTGCCCCCCCCCACCTGTGCCTCAAACCCTGGGCTGTCAAGTCAAACCAATCCAGCTTCACTCACTCAGAAAGCGCACATCGGAGGACACGCCCAGATGCCCCCACCACAGCCAATCAAATGCAGCAAAAGCCCCCACAGAGCCAATGAATGCAGCAAAGAAACCCAGCCAGCTCCACGGTGACACCTTCATGTTGCCAGTAGAAACGGAGGGCACGGGCACAGAGAGTCACGGTCTGTACGTTTCGGCTGAAAGGACCGTCTATATTCAGGCACACATGGCAGATGTTGCGGTCCGAGTCATACATCTTAATTCAAATTCAGTTTTCTCAGTTCAGCTGGTTTAACGCCTCAGCTGTAGCCTGCTCGACACTTTTGATTTGCTCCGATAGATCCCTTATTACATTTCTGTGACCATCCATTCTACCCTTACTTTACACCTGGCCGGCCAGCAGTGGATGGCCTCCCCCCTCTGTAGCCAGGTTCTTCCCAAGATTTCTTCCCATTGGGGAGTTTTTTTTTTTTCCCCCCACACCATGTTTGAATGCTTTTCTCCCCATGGAGAGATTTTACCTTGTTTGCTTTTCGTGAATTCAGACCTGGTTTTTGCCTAATTTTCCTTCTCTACTCTGTAAAGAGGATTTGTGACAGTTTTCTGTAAAAAAAAAAAAAAAAAAAAGGCTCTACAAATAAAATTGATTTAAATTGAGTTTTATTTGTAATCTCCATGGTGTGTTTTAAGTTTCATATTTAAGGAATATGCACACAAATACAACAAAGTGATGAAAATATGATATTTTAAAGTAGAAGAAATATAATTGTTTAACATTGAGAACATTTTGTAAAATGCTTATACACTACATTATCAGTATATTATATTCTCTATATTTGAGTCCCATCCTGACTTCACTGACTCTGTAACAACAAAACCATATTTTTCCTACTTAAATATCAGTATAAATGGAATTCAAATGCTTTAATGCTTAAAAAGAACATGCATTACTGTATAGAATATCAGCTATATATATATATATATATATATATAGTGACATTAATGACAACATAATCAGTTTACAGTTGACATCAGTGCATGGGGGGGGGGGGGGGGGGGGGGGCGATGGTGTAGCTGAAGATCGATGGTTATTGATCTTATGTCTTCCGTCTAATGGGCCCTTTGGATTTTTCAAGGTGTCATTGGGATCCCACTAAAATCTTGTCTTTAATCATTTTGAATACTTAATGTACAAATACTGCTTTTAAATGGAATGGGTAAGCCACACAATAAGAGCTTTTTCTGCACTTTATACACACACGCACACACACACACACACACACACACACACACACCCTATTATGATTTGTTACATAACTACTGTCTCAGTACTTACTCTATATCTGGCTGAATTGGCTGCTTCAGTTGGCTCTGATCCGCAAAGGTGAACCAGATTCTCAGGTGATCTACCTGGTTAAAAGGAATGTAAATGAAATACTCTATGCAAATGCCAAAAATAGAGGACTCCAGCAAAGCTGTCAAGATCAAAAACACCTCAGGAATCTATCGCAAAAAAGGAAAGGTTAAATTAAATTCATGATCCAAATCATTTAACTGAAAATGTAAACACATACAGCTGTTACTGGCACAAGAAGCCAAAACTCATTTTCCTTCCCTTTAGATATATTTGACATGTTTTTATTCAAATTTATTCATTGGCAAACACCCCAAAGGTACTGTGTCAACAGGAGAAAATTTAGCCAAACAATCCAACTGGCACCATTTGCTTTTCGAAATAATACGCAGTCTATACAATGAATGCAAAGCATATGCAATGATGTGAGCAGTCAATTCCTCAGATCACCCTGTCAGTTTCTACCTCTCCATACTGTTTGAGAACTTATTTTTCCCCCACTTAATCTGTTTTTGCTTCAACTTGCTTTCTAAAGCTCACTTCTGATTATGTTTTCTGGGGTAAGCGATGCTGTCTGTCTCGGTAGGGGTTTTTTTTTTTTTTTTTTTTTTTTTTATTTTTAAAACCGCAGCGTGATGAATAATTTAAGCCTATTTTTCCTGTTGCCGTATATTCCCGTGACAAGTCCTTTACCCTCGGAGCGGCACTGTCTACCTCTCCTTTAAACTTTTGGTTTCCGTGCCGACTAGAGTCTCCGAGGCAACTGCTGTCAAAAGAGACTGTTTTTGCTTTTGAGCCCCGATGTCTGCAGACATTGATTTATGGATTTTGAAATCGTCTTCACATCCTGCGACTGGAGCCCAGCGACACAGCGACGCGCGTAAACTGTGCAGAGTTTTCATCGCCGTCAACAACCTGTTACAGCGTCTCCCCAACGCAGGCAGATCTTGAATAGGCTAGCGATATATTATCTTTGATACCCAGCTCCTCGCTCACTTTTGTCCCCTCTTGGGACACGTTTGTTATTGAAGCACAGAATCCAGGGATAGCTGTATGTGCCGTAGCCTGGCTCACATTTAACAAAAGTTCACCCAGGCGAATTATGGATTTTGCTTTGATTCACCTCTTCTTCACCGTGGTTACAGATGACATGTATTTGTGACAATCAAGGCCAGGGCCTGGATCCAATCAAGATGATATCCAAAATGAACGCATGTTGACTTGCGCTGAACCTTGATAAAATGTAGCTTTGGGTTTGATTGTACAAGGAGTTCCTCAAGTGTCAGCTGTCGGCCGAATGACCGACTACAACTCTGTTTGGCCACCAACTTTTAGACAGAGCAAGAACTAAATTTCTTGAGAATGAGGGGATTAAAAAAAATGAAAAAGACTGCTGGTTGAACAATGTGGCAAATCTTCACAATCTTAAACCCATAAAAATGATGTCATCAGAACAATTTCTCTCTTCCGCTAAGCTGGCTACTTTTCTCATCTGGCTGATGACTCAAAAAATTTGAGGTACCCCCTGATTGGATGCATTAACTACGGGCAAATGTTGATTGGATCCAGGCCATCTGAGAAAGCATCAGAGAGGAGCCCCCCCCCCCCCCCCCCCCCCCACCCCCCACCCCAATGGACAATAATCAACCCACCCCCACCCCCCTCCCCCCATGCCAAATGCTGCTGACTGGGAGATACATTACTGGCCATCGCATTGTCCAGACCGACAGGATATCGAGATACTTCCCCCACTTCATCAGGCTAGCATGACTGCTGCGGTCAATCTGGCCACTGCAATCAACCTCCGTTGGTCACATCAGCGGTGAGCGAAGAGAGTCTTCTGATCCAGCGGCTGCGTAGCTCAGCTGAGAGGCCACAGAATGAAAAGGGGGGGGGGGGGGGGGGGGGGACGCGGCGCTCTCCCGAAATTCACAAAGGTAATGCTGAAGGAATGGGACGGGCCTACGGATACTGTTGGCCAGCTTGACATTTACTGGGGCAATTCAAACTATAGGGGCATGCAACCTCACGGCGAGAAGGTCCAGGGTTCGTATCACGGCCTGGCCTTTCTGAGCGGAGTTTGCATGCAGTTTCCTCCTACAGTCCAAAGATATCCAGGTAGGCTAATTGGAGATTCTAAATAGGTATGAGCGTGTGAGTGAATGGTGAGTGTGCCCTGTGATGGATTGGTGGCCTGTCCAGGGTATAATTCCTGCATCTCGCCCAATGCATTCTGGGATGGGCTCCAGCACCCCCCCGCGACCATGCTCAGGATAAGCGGGGATAGATAATGGATGGATGGAATTAAAGTTGTGTCTTGCTCAAGGGCATGGCCACCTTTGATCTGGTAGTACACCTGTCGCAACAGCAATTGCACCATTCCAGCACTCTCATCAGACCCAATGCTCTTTTCCCTCACAAATTATTACCAGCGGAAATCCAGCTCCCGACATCATTTCACAATCCTTAAAAATTATTATAGTTATTATTATATGTACGTGGTTGGAGCCATGGCACGATGCCTACAAAACAAAAAAAAAGAAAAAAAGTGGGAGGGCAGCTTGGGAAGAGGCGAGCGCTCCTGTGGTTTTGATAGCATATACCCCCCCCTGCAGACCATAGACGTCAGAGTGAATTATGGGATGCCGGGAACGCTGAATGGCTCTCCCTCAGGGGAAACTGGTGAGGCATACGTTTTCATTCAGAAACCGCTTGTGTACTCTCTCTCTCTCTCTCTCTCTCTCTCTCCCTCCCATTGGCAGGCCTCTATCAAGCTCAGCAATGTTCTATTGTTTACCCTGTTCTCATTGAAGAAATGGGCTGGAAATCTTGATTGCCTAACGGTAGCGAATTAGACCCCAAGTCCATCCCAGTATTGACACGGAGAACCGTGAAAAAAATATTGGCTTGGATTCGATCAACATTTGTCTTCAACTTTGACTCTCGATTAAATTTTTTTTTTTTCCCATCTCAAGGGGATAGCTTGCTGAGTTCAGTGACCACAGTGTTCAATGAGAGAAACTTTAATGACTACGCATCAATCCTGGATTTAAAATCTGAAGCGGTTACGCGAACTGTTGAGAATTAGAGATACACAAATGAGGCCCTATAGGACTCGTTGAAGCATCATTGCAGAGATCTTGTAAAGATTGTTGTGGTGCTTTCACGTCCCTTGTGCAACATTGCTACTGCTAAACAGATACTTCACCTCAATTCATATGGATCAATTAAGCTCTTGTGGGGGGGGGGGGGGGGGGGTGCATCTCAATCCATGGGGTTGCCATTTCTAAACGCATTTAAAAAGTCCCCCCCGCGTGGCCAGGGAGACAATTCTCGCCTCTGTCTGGACTGATTGCTAAACACAAGTGAGAAAATGCATCAGAAGTGCCGCCCATCTGCTCTCCTTTAAAAGGAAAATTAAGTTCTGAAGTAGGCCTGCGCTGTAGATCACCGAGAAGCCGCTCAGTAAACGGAATGGCCTTAAATCAAATATGATGAACCCATCAAAAAGCGTTCATGGCCCAATCGGGTGGGGGGGGTGGGGGGGTGGGCATACAGTTCCAGCTAATGCCACACAAACAAAATCAACCTGCTAATGTCATCATCTCGCTCACAAGCACACGCCTGGCTGAGCCTCGAGATAAAAATAGTGCTGTAGTCAGCCAGTCTTCCTAGCCGAGGTACGAGGCCTTACCGTTCTGGAAAAAGCAACCCCCCCCCCCGGCCCGAATGGGGGCCTTTGTTTTAGAGGGGGTCTCCAGAAAAGGGTTTGATTTTGACTTTTGAGCAATATCAGAGGTGATCAAAATGTACGCACCAGCTTGATTCGCAGGAGCATAGCTCTGTGTTGTATTAGTGCTCTTTTTTAATTTATCTGTGTGTGATTGTGACAGCCTTGAGCAAAGGGCACTCCGTAGCAATGTTAGCACAGAGAGGCTAACGCCCTCCGCCACAAGGTGAAAAGATGAAAGAAGAGGGATTTGCGATGGCAGGGCCTCTATGGCATGGCTCTTTGAGGGGGGGGGGGGAAAAACAGAGGGAGGGGAGAAGAGAGGAGGGAGGAGGGAGGAAGAGAGAGGGCAGGGAGGACGGGGAGCTCTGACATAACGAGGCAAAGCCAGCCGCTGGATTAAAAGGGAATCGGAGATAAGCAAGTCGAGCTGACTGAGGCATCCCGTGGGGATCTCATGGGCTCCGGAAACTGCATCCCGCTTCCCTAAACTGCATTAATACTGCATGCTGTCCGCCGCAGCGTCGGCGTGGAAACGCCGCCAATCGGCTTCACCGCGGTCCGCCCCCTCCCCCCCCAACCCCCTGAATGGGGGTCTCGTTTAGGGACCGCGACTCATCTCATCTGGACTTGAACACATCAAGGGCTGCTTTCCTCCTCCAGTCACGGCCTAAAACGATTTGAGCTCCAAGGGGACTTTTATGCAAAAACATTTCAAATTATGCTCAAGGAGCTGATCTTCCCCCCCCCCCCCCACATAATCTTTAATGAAAATGGGAAAAAAAGGAGAAAAATTATATAAACAGCTATGGCAAAACTAAGGCATTCCCCCTCATAGTGTAAATCCGGACGTAATTGGGAAATTACTACCCGCAGGGAAATTGATTGGAGGCCATTAGGGCTCAAGGTTTTCGACTTTAAAAGCCCCGAGTGTGTCGGGGAAATCTCATTGGCTCTCACACGCATCGTGCGTGATGTAATTTAAGGCAATTTCGTCGCTTTCCTGCACGGGGCTCGCTCGTCCCAGGGAAGTCACGTTTATGACAGATCTCCTCCGCCTTGGAGAAGAGGTCCCACGTCGCGGGGCAGTGAGGGAGTAATAAAACCCCGCAGATGATGCAGCTCTCTGCTGTGAGCCGCGTCCAACGTGTCAGTTTCAATTCTGGCTTCCGGACGAGCACCAGCAAGCGAACTGCAGAGCGAACTCTTGGGCAGGTTCACGAGTGCAGAGATTCAGCCCTGGACAAGATCAGAGGAGTAACCGTACAGCAAACACCATGCAGTGGCAGGGATGATTGGCCGGGGGTGTCCAATCTTGTCTGAAAAGGTTCCGGAGTTGGGTGCGGGTTTTTTGTTTTAGCCCAGGACTGACATCTGATTCAGCCAACTAATCGCGGTCTCCAAATCAAGACTTTGACAAGCTGAATGTGTCTTAGTACTGAGCGAAAACAAAAACCTGCACCCACTTGCCTACCCTTTTCAGATAAGACTGCACACCCGTGTTAGGCAGTGACAGTGACATGCTACACCATAACAGTGAAACTATGCAGTGACAGTGACATCAGATAGAGGGAGTGGCACTGTGGAGTGACAGTGACAGTAACCATCATGTATTGACAGCAATGCTGTGCAGTGGCAATGACTTTAAGCATCGTGTCTTACTCGCCTGGCAGGCAATCCCCTTTAGGACTACTTCCAATGCCACTTAAAGTGCATCTGGGTAGCTTCACTGTAAGATTATCCTTGAATGAGATGTTCTTCCCAGTCTTCGGGTGGCTGGTGAAGGAGATACGAACATATGGAATATTTAACATAAAGTTTGCTGCGCTGAAACAAAATGCGCGCTGTGGGGTAGAGGCGAGGTAGCTAGGTGTGCACTATTTCTTTAGCATAACAGAGCAGTTGGTATTCTCAGGCCTATACTGTCAGTGAATACCAACTATCTAGAATAATAACTCAATTCAACTGTAGCTGTAGCTGCAACAACATTCTCGCAGCTCAGCAAGAACAGTGGCCCACAGCGATATTTGACTACCAATATTTCCAACTATTTCAGAGCCGATTTTCAAGACGGAAGGGGAACCTTTGACTACACTTTCGTAAAAAGAAATGGAAATCTTTACATTCGGTAAAATGAATTTGCTTAGGGTTACCCGGGAAGCCACGTCAGCATCCACAGGGTGATCGAAAGCTGGGAGCAGATACCAAATCACGCTGCTTGATCAAATGAAATTAATTCTAGAGCCGATAAATGCATTCCGTCTTTTTCCAGTTGCACGCAGTTGAGCAGATCCATTTTTGGCACCACCCTCCCCCCCCTCCCCCTCCATGTTTTATTCACTGAATGAAGGAGTGTTCAATTAACCCCAGAAATATATTATGGCAAAGTAAGCACAGCGCGGGTGACAATATTTACTGGAGCGGAATGGACGGGTAAATAACAGTTTGGACAGGGCGGGCCTATTCGCCGAGCCGCCTCCTCCTCCTCCGCGCCGCATTTAAAACAGTGGGATCGATTCCCCGCCTCTTTATTTATTCATGTATAAAGTAATTAAAGTTGAAAAATACGCCACCGCGGCAGGGATGCGAGCGGCGATGGCGGAGGGTTACCACGGCAACCTGTCACCGCCCCTCGCCCCCCTCCCACCCCCCCCCCCCCCCTTTCTCACAGCATGTGTTCAGGTGAGGGGAATTAGTTTTGCCGCTCCTCCCCCTCCTTCTCCTGCCAAGCCCCGCCTGTTGCTGCTGCCTGACCCTTCAAAAGTCCACCCCCCCCCCATTCAAAGACAGCGGGTGGCCTCCTCAGAAATGCATGGTGGGGGGGAAGGGTCGGCTTTCATGACGAACAGATGGGCGGTAAAGACGCGGCGTTGCCCACGCAGCAACGGAGGAGGCCCCTCCCCTTTGACTGCCGATCCCAGAAGCAGCAGCGACGGCGGCGGGTCCGCGTGCGAGAACAGCTGGAATTCTGGGATAATGAACCCATCAAGAGCGACGGCAAGCTGTTCCGCGGGGGTGGAGGAAGGGCACCGTTCCCAGTGGAGCGGGACAGCCTACCGGAGGGGAGCAGGGGGGAGGAGGAGGAGGAGGAGCGGTGTAACTGTGCTGCAGCCTCACCTGTCTACACAGGTGAAAGGAGTCAGCAATGTGTGCGTTTTTTTTTTCCTCTTTCACCGACTTCTCACGTTAGGTGGTGTAAAATCCTGTGAAGAAAATGAATGCTGACAGTTCATTTGTAAAATGTAATGATAACACCCACGCTGTTGTGAGAAACTATTCATATTTTTTTGAGATTTCTTACAGGTGCATTGATGGTTTGGCATTTAGAATGACTATAGCCTAAAAATAATTCTTGGCATCACCATAATCATCATCATCATCATCATCATCAAACTACCTTCCATTATACTCTTTACACTATCATTATTAGCCCTGTAGCATATCTCGTGCCATATGCCACTCGGTTTATTATTATTATCCACCATTCTCAAGCTAGACTTACAACATGCTTTTATGTGATAACAAAGGCTATTGTTGCTTCTGTGCCAAATGTGTCCTCCTGTGTTCGTTGCTCACCCCCTTAGTGTTTGCGGCCAAATTTGGCCGGTCCGTTTTAACTGCCCTTATATATAATAATAAAAAAACCATAAATCACCAAATTTTGTTTACCACCTTTTTAAGATGTGAAACAATGTCTTCAACTAGTGGTGTGCGGCGGATGGGTGGGCGGTGAGGGGGTTGTGGATGTGTGGGTGAGTGGGTGTGTGTATTGGGATGTTTGCCATCTGCTGGATGAACATAATATAGCCTTACCCATTAATTTCCTATGGCGGTCATTTTAGACCCGGAACACCACAGGTGTGACAAAGTTGACTAAACCACTCAAAATTCAATGAAAGTGGTGATCAGCAATTTTATATGTTCAAATGCCTAGTGTGGAGGAAAACATAAGGCCTTGAGGCAATCAGATGAAAAACACAATATTTATGATTTAGGAAAGTTGTAAATCGGTCAGATTTGACCCGAACACTGGCGGAAGGTGAAGTCTTAAATTCATCTGTATGCGAGAACAATAAATGCAACAGAAAATAAATGCAAGAAGTGCCTTTGCTTCTACCACATTATTAGAGTGGACGTGTCTACAACATGGGACTTCCCGAATGACTTACTGCACGCAACTGACTATTTATGTTAATTTCTAATCAGTATTCAGCAAACAAGCTCAATTCATCATTTTAATTAACAGGTCAATAGGAATGAAAACAAGCATACACAGTGCAAAGTGAGTACTTTGGGCCAGGATTAACGAAGGCTGTTTAAAAATAAAATAAAATAAATGTATTCTTCAGTCACTGGCTCTGAATTGCAATGAGAGGACTGGCATACTGTTGGCCCCCCATTTAGTACACAAATGCATATTCATAGGTTCCTCAGATTCAAACAACGATGACCAGCATCTGCAGAACACTGTCTTCTCCGCTCAGCCTGGAGGACACTTAAACATCCTGATGTATTCAGGGAAACAGATCTAGCAACAGGGAGCTTTGGAATAAAGATATTCAGCACGCATCAGTGAACTTTATTTCTCATTCCAGATTCACAGTTGTGTCCACAAGCGAAAATACAACCGGCAGACATTTTCATGTGCTAAAACATCAGCGCAGTATAGCACCAGATAAATCTGAAAAATGAACGGATCAGCCATTATGCTACAAAACAGATGGGTAGATCAGTAGCAGTATTCATAAAATGCACTCCACATTTCAGCCCAGAGTCTTTATTACTCAAACGGTGTAACATTCTGAAGGCAAATTCGACAAACCTAAATGAGTACAAGTTAGCAGGAGAGGAACAGCAAATGAGAAAATAATCAGCTGCATACACAGTATAAAACAGTGCATATACAGTATTTTCAAGCAGCAGTTTATATATGTGTGAAAATATGTTTCAGTTGCTAGTTGAGAGCAGTTACTAAAAAAAGGGTTAACCTTTTATGTATCTAGTGCATGAAAACCACCAGTAGGACCATTATATCAATTAGCTTCCTGCTTTTGGTTCAAAGCAACTGTTTCATGTATTTCAACTTAGGGCCACATAAAAAAAAAAAAAAAAAAAAAAAAACATGTAATGTTTTGGTTTTTTTAAAAATTCAAGATGAAGCTAAATATTTCACCACACAGCCATCATATGTAAAATGGTTTTAGGTTTATTTTATTTTTATTAAAAATATTGAAATCAAAATTCCGATTCAATTTCCGATTAAAAACTCTTCATGGACTTTGCAGCACAAGCAGTCATTTTCAGATGCCTAACTGGTACTTTCTGACAGATTATTTATAAAAAGGCACTTAAAAAATATATATTGAGACCATGCTCTCATCAGTTCTTCATGCCCATTTAATTAAGAGATATCTTGCGCTATTCCTTAATATATGCAACCTTAAATCGTTGCAAGGCCATAAAAAGTGTGAATGTACATAAAATATAAACAGCCCATGTTTTTTTTTTTTTTTAATGTTCGCTCGACAAATTTGAGGATAAATTGTCTGGCAAAAAATTTTATAGCCCCAGTATCAAGCAGGCGCAGTCCATACAGACTCCTAGGTCTTTCCCAAGTAAGGCTGAAGGCTAACCAAGATGTCTAAGTGCATATTCATCAAGTCCCTTCTCGTGCTTGCCGACGACGCGTTGTAGCACCTAATTTCATATCCTCGCACTTTGAGAGAGGCTGTTGCTGAGCTTTTGTTGCTCTGGGGCAAATGGAGACTCTTCAATCCTCTCCATTCATCTTAATTTCTGTCAGTCAGTCAGCTGCTTGCGCATATTTTTTTCCTTTTTTCCTTTTTTTTTTGGTCTGAGGAGGACGCCATCTCGTTAAAAGGGCTTTCCAAAGTCACACTAATGCAATTACACCCTACCGTCGCTGCGCATTCATCTCCTTAAAATGACTTTAATTAGGTAGCATATCACAGCGCTGAAGAATAACCTTCACAGGAAATTAAGAGGAATCGTGGTCACGCCCTGTGGAGGCAAGTGAAACCAACCGCAAAAGATGGTAACTTCCTGGCCTGACATGAAATCTTCCATCTGAACCACTGGAGGGAGGGAGGGGATATATATATATATATATATATATATATATAAGGAGGATTCAGGAGCCATGTATGTGCCATCCATCACTTCAGGAGGAGCACTGACGGGCAAGGCATTCCTTAACCCTTTGAAGAATTTTAAAAGCATTTATAAATAAATCTAAGTCAGTGTTCAAGAATTCTATTGCTTTCAGTTAGTGACTGTAGTGACTGTAACATCAGCATTAGAATGTTCAGTTAAGACCATTCTAATCACATATATTTGTGACCTTACTTCTTAAATAAAAGGCCAACACAGTGCCAACATGACACACATCAAGTTTCTCACCATTACTGCCTGTCTGTATTAGGTTTATGTGAGGCGGGAATGGTGTCTAATTGTTAATTTTTGTAAAACCTGCCAAAGGATTTCCCTCAAAGAGGCAATCGGTGAAACTGCCGAACCAACCTGGAACATATTCTGCCTATGGCCAAAGCATAATACATGCATCCAAAAATTAAATGTACAATCATTCCCCCTGGAGCACTTCATTAAAACTGTTACGGTAATAGCAGTACTATCATACAGTAATTATATATGATGTGTATAGCAACGACGCTAATGTTTATGTATATTGCATAATGTGTTACTAGAAGTGTAGCTTGACTTTTATATCAGTGGCACCCGTGGGACACGCCTTGACTTTTAACGCATTGACACCTCCTAAGAAATGCACTGACACCACAGAGGAAGCACACTAATGCTAGCAGGACCAACCAATGAAAACCAGGTCTCAGTGTTCTTTCACATATTCTTTCAAAGCAAATCCCAGCCATGTAAGGCAGCAGTGTAGTATAATGGAAAAGGAACTGGTCTTGTAACCTAAAAGTCAAAGGTTCAATTCCTGGGTAGGAGCCTTGAGCAAGGTACTTAACCTGCATCACTTCACTATATATCCAGCTGTATAAATGGATGCAATGTAAATGCTATTTAAAAGTTGTGTAAGTCGCTCTGGATAAGAGCGTCTGCCAAATGCCTTTAAGCTAAGTGTTGTGTCCTTTGGGTTTGGAGAGGGTGTCAATTACCGCTTACACAAAAAGGAATCAGCCAATATCTGCTGTAATTTGTACATAGAAATAGGATCACATTATTTGAACAAATACACAAACCCACACCCAATCACTGCCAGTAGTCTGAGCCGTTGCCTCCCAAGTCAAATCCATTGTTCATTAATGTATTTCGTATCCCCATTCCCCCACCAAAGTTGGAGGCTCACACAAAGCCCTGTAGGGAGATGATGACACTGATGCAAGCACTGCGTATATCCATGAGTGTCTGACTCGCGATTGTTGTTCCTCCCCTCGAGTTCGGATGCGAGCCAGCCTCGTGCCAGCTCAATAAATCAATTAATTCTTTTCCAAGTCCGCCCCCCCCCTCACTAATGCTCACTCAACATTTAAAAGGTGAGTACCAGTGCCTTTCAGCCGTACCTACACACGGTTTTGCATTCAAATACTTTGCTCGCGCTGCAGCGTATTGACAAAAGGGCTCTCACACACTGCAAAGCTCTGCGGCTCTCGGTTTTCATATACAGCTAGAATAATTAATGAACCTATGAACATTTAATGATGAGTCCTTTAGGTGCTTTCAAGGCGAATCGATATTGCACATATCTCGGGAGCTATTGGGGTATTTAATTTTTTTTTTTTAGCTACGCAGCAGATATCGACCTGCCATATCATGAGTGAGGAGCCCCCCGTTTGTGTGCTGCGTATGGCTAAATGACACAATGGGGACTTACACCTAAAGAGGTTCCCTGTGCTCGAGTGACAGTGGCGTCCTTGTGGGCAACCTACAGATATCGAGCGTCAAAGCACAGCGAGTCCACGGAAGGAGAGGCGTGCCGCAGCAAGTCAGTTTTTAACTGTTGAAGAGTTTTTGTATTTTGAATGTTTTTAAAAATCAGTGTTCTAGAACTCCTTTGCTTTCAGTTTCCAGTAGTGATTGTGACAACAGCATTAGAATGTCTAGTTCATATGACACCTTAAGGGGTTAATGGAGATGTTTGTTTCTCCCAAACTGAAAGCTTGTGATGGGAAGGCACATAAAGTTACATCAAATGTGAGCCACCATACGTGGTCACTATACTGATGTAATTAATATTATTATTTTTTAATCAAGTAGTGAATATACTCACTACTTGAATAAAAAAAATAAAAAATACATGATTATTGCCATAAAGGTGGGAAACACTGTGTGCAATATTTGACTGAAAGTGAAGCCCGGTGCTGCTCATTTAAACTATAAACCCTAGTATAAATTTAACAACAAACCTTAGCATAAGTAGCACATTGAGGCACGTAAAGTGACTTCATACATGAGCCAACAACGTGTGGTCAGGACGTGCTGTGTGTGCCGTACCTGGAACCAGCCACCGGTTTATCTGGAACTGTGGAGCGGGGAAACGCGACACCAGCCCTTCAATACCAGAGTCAATCAATTTCCACTTACTTGACGGAATTGGAAAATGCTGTCTCAGCCAGCATTCTAGAATGTCCCCGGAATGCTCGACTGGCCTCAGAACCCGGTGACTGAAATGGCCATTACATATAGGCGATGTCAGCGTCACGGTCTTCAGACCATATGGCAACTAAGCACACTCGAGGGATTGGGGCTGAGATTTTTTTTTTTTTTTTCTTGAAAGACTCCTCTTTTTGCGGAAAAGAGGGGGTTTTAACAAGGGGGGTAAAGATGGTTACTCGGTATCATTAAGTAAAGATTTACATTGACCTTGCTTTTTAATGAGTATGATTACCCCAAAGCCATGCTAGGAAAATGCACCCCACACTATTGCGCAACTTTCAGAGCCTTTACTACTTAAATAAATAAATAAAAAATGTACATAAGCACACACACATGGAAAACACATTTGTGTGAAGTATTGAATTAGTTGCAACATGGTGCTGATTATATATCTGTAAGCACTAGTGTAAATATTGTAACAATAAGCCACAGCATATGATGCCACAGTATTACTATTTCCTCAGTCTCTAGTACTTCCAAATGAGAACAGGACTGCCCAGCCTTGGTTCTGGAGATCTACCATCCTGTAGGTTTTCACTCCAACCCTAACAAAGCACTCCACATTCAACAGCTTTTTTTTCCCCCAAGAGATTTTGTTGAGCTGATCATTAATACAATCAAGTGTGCAAAATTAGGGTTGGAATGAAAACCTAGATCTCCAGGAACAGGATTGGGCAGCCCTGAATGAGAATTTTATTTCTATTATCTTCATCCGTAGATGAGCTGGGCAAATAGGTGGGATTAGGAACACGTTTCCGAAACAAGGCTCAGCATGAATTATAGGACGACACAGAAGTTTGGAACGGTGTGTGCCCTGCGATAGATTGGTGGTCGTTCCAGGAGTTTATTCCTGCCTCTCGCCCAATGCACGCTGGGATAGGCTCCAGCACCCCCCTGCGCAACCCTGCCCAGGACAAGCGAGAGGTAGATATTGGATGGATGGACAGAAGTTTTGGGGAAAATGGCTACAGGTAATAATATCACGATACTAATACCGAATTGCTTCAGTAGATGAAATAAATAAATAAAAAAAAAATAAATAAACAAACCTGGTAAAAATATTGGAGCAGCTACATTATTTTTTTTTTTTTTTTTGCCTTGTCCCTTGAACTACGGCGGTTTTATATGCTGAGGAACCATGGAGACGACACACTTCTGTGGAGCTGCAGTTAAATGCCCAGTGCAGGTCCTGCTTTGGATCCCTTACCCATGGCAAAGGAGGTGGCGCAGATGGCTGCTGTTTTACTGTGCAGCAGGCGTATCCCTCCAAAGGCAAATGCTAACATGGCCTTAGCTCTCCTGTTGCTCAGCGTGGATGTTGCCAGGGAGCATTGCATCATCCTGCTGGGACCCCGCCAAAAAAATGTGTGTGTGTGCGCCTCCCCCCCCCCCCCCCCCCTTTTCAAAATAATGTAACAAGGTTTGTCTCTGGATGAGTAGCAGTTCCTTCTCTTTAAAATGCCTGAGACACAGCGGGTGAGAGAGGGAGATTTCGAATCAGGGTCCTTACAACCGCCATTTTTATTCATTTCAAGCCCTGAGCTCGAGAGAGAGGGCACGCAGGGAGACGAGCCGGGACGAGCCCTCAACCAGTGTGACCTTTGACCCCGCTAACATCCCCAGTGTGGGACAAGACTCCTTTTTTTTAAAAATCACCCCGGTCCCAGCAGCCACATTCTCACCCACCGTGGACCCCCCCCCCCCCTTCATAATTCTCTTTCGTCCGCGAGAGAAAAGGTTTCGCCCTTCTGTTGTACGTCCACTCCCTCTTTGGCCCCCGACCCCCCCCCCCCCCGGCGTTCCCTTCGCCCCGGCCCCGGGTGCCTGGGATTCTCTCTCCATGTCAATCGCGTCCTCCCTCTGTCTCCGCTCCACATGGTAATAATCATACCCTTCAGAGCTCCTGCCTCATTTCGCAGTGAGGGGGAAGGGCTCATCGGACACCTCGCCATACTCTCCTCTGAACGTCGTATAATGCACTCATCCACAAAGCGCACACGTTATCGTGGATTATGAGGAACCTGCATTTAACTCTCATTTCATTTTCGTATCACCGGGGTAGGCAGGTGAATGCATCCTTTGGATGCTAATTAATTGATATCCTCACTTATGATTGGACGCTTGAATGAGTGCATGAATCAGGGAGCAAAAAGATGAGGGAACTGGACTGAAGAGGAGAGGGAGAGAGAGAAAGACAAAAAACTTTTTTTTCTGTAGCATGGCATTATCTTGCTCACAGGAGAACACACTGGGATCCTCCCATGTTTGTTTCTCTCTCTCTCCGAGCAAATCAGACATGGTGATTGGGTGTTGCCGTGGTGATGCAGTGTATCACAGCGAGAGGGGACTGAGAGAGGAGCCCTCCCTGATGACTGGTCTCTCCTCATGCGGTGTCGCATGCCGTACAAAGTGAAATCCTGCAACTGCCATCTATCATCATAAAAAAAAAAAACGTCATGTTATAAACACAGGCTGAATGTTATACCATCTGAAACTATGACAGTGCAACAAATATTGACTAAAAATACAGTCCTCTTATGGCTGAAGGATGAACCATAACAATTACCCTCTTTCTTTTTTTTTTTTTTTTTTTTTAGTGCAACAGCAATCATCACCTCCATGCCAGTGTATTGGCTTTCTTTCAGAAGGAGAAAGGTGAATGTGATATGCTGCATGGTGGCGTAATTGCACTCAAAAAAAACTATTCCATAATTATTATTACTGCTTACACCCTAGCCCTAGTTCTTCTTCTAACAAGTACATGCTTTGAGGCGGTTTCATTTTAGAGTTGGTGGATGCATATAAGTATTGGCATGGAGTTGCGTCTTTCTTTGTTTTATTGTGCAAACCATGAGCATATTCTATGCCCTCAAACAAGCAGATGATGCCATAGCAACAACAAAAGGTTTAAATCTGCAGAGCAGCCCCAGGTGATATCTTGTGTTGCCCTGACGATTAACAAGACCTAAATCTGAACCGAGTGGGGAACAGGGAGAGATGATGGCCAGAATTCAATCAGGGTAATTGCATGTTTGTTATTCTCACTTGGAAGGACTAATTTGAGTGTTACAGGGCAATTAGCCATATATAGAGCTCTGTGGAGAATGCAGTCTGCGTCATTGGCAGCCCAAAGCCAAAGCCTTCCAACAATCACTCATGGAAATAAACAAGGATTACTTTTTTTTTTTGTTGTTGTTGTTGATAAATTTAAACTTTTTTGTGGCTGTCATCTTCTGACCTGAACATTCTGAGATCTTCCCTTGTGTAGCAAATGTATTCCTGCGATACACAAGCACAGACTGCAAAAATGCCCTTCTATGATTTAAATTGACATACACAAACATTTTTGTTAACTTAGTTTTACCCAAAAGAAAAAAAAAAAGAAAAGATTTAAACAAAGATGCTCTTAGAATATGCATTTATGACAAAATAAACATTTTAAAAATGCAAGTAGTGCCAGCCCCTCCGAACAAACCTGACCATCAGTTGTTCTGAATAAACCTATCCAAACGTCACTACAAGAGCATCTGATGAAGTCCTTGAATGAATATCGATTTATCCTGAATGCTTAAAAAAAAAATTCAATGCAATTACTATATGATGATCTGACTGGCAAGATTCTTTTGGTGGCTCAAAGCTCCAAATTTTCCAATGCTCCAAGGTGCGGGGTTCTGAAGAAACCACAGAAATAATTCCCCCCCCCCCCAATCTAATAAACAAGTGGAATCTCAATTTCATAGTACCTCCTAGACGTTCTGTCTGAAATGTATGCGGACATTACCTTGACAATAACGTTGAGAACTTGAGATTTGCACCATTAGCACCAAGCTTTATTTGCACACCTGACCTATCCACAATCATATTTCTGCCAAGCGGTTTAATCATGACATTAAATCAGTCACAATTTAACGATGCTCCGTGAATCCGCATCGACGTTTACTGGTTTTATCACTGAAATAAGTTAAGGGAATATAATAAGTGGTCACACTCTATGAATTAAATGTGTTTTACCACATCACCGTCTTCATTTTTAATGACTTTTGAGGCAATTTGTGTCATCCATCTGCAAGGAACCATCCGTATATGTTTTTTTTTTTTTTTTTTCCCCGTCATCCCAATAAAAGACAGGAAATATCAATGAATATTTTATTGACTGAATTCTATTTGATCATTAATAAAAATGTTCCAACACAGGACCAGACAAGGGACTTCTAATGAAATATTCACAACAATAAAAAGCAAATGATTTTTTTTTTTTCCTCCAGTGGCTTTGATGGGGGGTATTTTTATTACAAGTGAAACCTTCTGTGGAGGTACCCCAGTGGAATGCACCACTAAAATGGAATCTCCTTTTGTGAGATTGTTGCATCATGGCAGGATTCTTCTTTTATTGAAACATCACAAGTTCCTTCTCATTAAATATAACTGAGTTAAAGTCGGATTCAGATTTGAATAATTCATGGAAGGCCTCCTTCTCTACTATATTACTTTTTAGAATAACTTGAGCACAAGTTAATGCTTTTAACGGTGCCTTTATCTGGGGGAATAACAATATAAAATATGCATAGGACATAAAAGGGTCACTAAGCAACCAGATTGTTTTGATCTCTGAAATGAAGAGGAAAAAGACCTGCATTTCAGCTTGAAATTATTTGACAGGTTTTCATACATTCTTGAAGAAAGTGATTTTTTTCTTTATAAAGTCAATTAATACATATGAAGTAAATGAAATGCCATTGCCCTGTTGGGGCAAATAAAGCCTATTATTGGCATTTCACCTATTTCAATTGCGTGCGATTATTTGTAGTCCTAACAGACCTGTTGATTGCAATTCCTTTTGAGGCTGCGCCTCTCAAATGCTTATTTGTGGGAGAAGAAAGGCCTTTGCGAGCCTGTCATGGACGCACTTGCCAGAAAAAAGGATGCTGATCAGAGCCGTTCCTCCAGAACCAGGGCTCCCATATAATCTGCCTGCTGTCCACAGACTTACACTGCGTGCAGAAGTTCGCTCTCCAAAAAAAAAAACCTAATGGTGCCAAGACATAATTCAGGCAGCATCTTAAGATTCTGTATCGCCCTGTTGGGAATGTCATGGGCAGAGAAGCACAGTAATGAGCAGAAAGCCCTCAAGACTGTAATTATGTGAGAAAGCAGGGCAGCTCCGCACTCTTTACATAAAGGATATTCATGACCATGCACAAACTGAAATTTGTAATGCCCTCAGAAAACAAGATGAAGCTCATGTGGGCCAGGGTTCAAAATTTACTGATTCGTCATCCTGTACTGTTCTGCTCCTCCATCTCGCCTCTGCCTGGAAACGGGCGCTGGAAGGAAAGAGTTCTACTGTGCATAAAAAGGCCAAAATCATTTCAAAATCAAGTCTATTCCAAAAGTGATATACTTTAGCGTTTCAGACAAAATTGGCATTTCATTCATGTGGGTATTCATTTCAGCGCTAATTTGGCACACCTGACTCGTGACTAATTAGCAGCTTAACAAGATCTCTAGCTGTTGAGTAAGGTGGATCAGAAGACGTGCTGCAAACGAGGTGAGGTATTTGACTGCGGTTCACATCAGCACAAATGGAAATTATGATCGAACTGCATATCTTGGGGCCCAGAAACACAGCCAAACGGACTGCACCTGCCATTCTATCACGCTTCAGGTAGACCGAAGCGCATCCGTTTCAGTTCCTTTCGGCAAAACGCAGTTCTGACAGGTGCGCCAATCTTCCTGTCAATCACCAGCACCCTGTGGTGTTGTCCGCCCTTCAAAGGATGTCATGTGCGGAGCCTCCTTTCAGAGTGGACGTACTATGGAGCAAGATTAAGGGGGTTGGCGAGTTTAGCTTGAACCCTGAATTTTCCATATCACAAAGCGGACTCGCTTTAAATTGGGGCTTTCAAATCGCCATGGTAACTTACAGGGTGCGTTCAGGATTGAAACGTATATAAAAAGTGCCCTTTGACCGACCGAACTGGAAAAAGGCCACAAGTCTTCATTTCTGCAGGAACTCAGAGCTTGTGGGTGTTTCTGCAGGGCAGAGATTATTTGGAGAGCGAATTGATCCGCTGGCTTTGTCCTTGGATGCACTATACCACCTTTGTGATGCTGGTGAAGCCTGATAGCAGTTGTTAGGTTTTGTGAAACAAACCAACGCGAAGAAACCCTGTGTATTTTCAGCTTCCTATTTCGTATACCCCCTCCCCCCCTCCTTGAGATCGTGATACGTCTTGACTCGGGATGCGTCTTGACTTGTGGCCAAACCCCTGCTTTTGTGGCTGCTGGTGAGGGAGTGGTCAGACCCCAGCCAGGCTCACGTGTTTACCGAGTCCCGCCCATGGGGGGGGGGGGGGGACTCTGTAGCGGGACTGCCAGGTCCTGTACTGTGCACCTGTCCCCCCGGGGGGGCGGGGGGCGGGGGGGGGGGCTCAGGGATGACTGACAGCTGTGCGTTTCAGGGGAGGGGAAGCTGGCCTTGTGACACCTAATTGCAGCAGGTGCTGAGATTCCATCAGTATCACATACTGAGTGCAATGAGCCTTTCCCCAGTAACCCATATGCACCATTCTCCCATTAATCCCAGGCTATTTACAAAGCCGGCAGTACTGCCTCTCTATGCAATTACAGCCCTGCAATTAACACTTATTGTGAGCATTAATGTGCAAATCACAGAGTAAACCAGTGCTTCTAAAGGAAGCTATGTTCGTGGCTGGTTTATATCGTCAGGGGTTGCAATTAAAGGGGTTCGCATAAATTATGTATGCGAGATGTTTAGCTCCAACGCTTTAAAATGCTCCGTCATAGCACTGCATTTATTACTATTAAAATCAAAGCCCCAACATGTTATTTCTCAGGCACGAGGAAGATGTATTAACACTGAAGAGTTGTCTACAGCGCTCCCCCTTGCATTACAAATTAAACTGTATTGCATACAGTCCAGTCCTGAATCTTTCTAATGCTGTTTTGTTCCCTTTAGGCAGCTGAATTTAGACAAGTGTTTGTGGGATTTCGGATGCTTAATCCAACGAATGGCAAAATTAGATAAAAAAATAAGCTTCTTTCGGTCAATAAAAAATAAAAATAAATAAAAAAAAATCCAGATGAAACCCTGAGGCTCTAATAAACCATTGCCGATGCCTTTGGTGCATCTTAGACCCTTTCACAGCTAATAGTCTTTGTGGCTCCACTCACAGATCATCTTCCATGTGAGCGTGCGCACACATGCACACACAAAAAAAAACCCTCATTCAAATAGCAAATCTTTCACAAGCAAATAAAGAAAAAAAAAAAGTTACAGTAATGAATTAACTTCTGTATCAGCCCCCATAGTTACAGCTAGGCAGACGCTATATACCACAGCTTTCAATCACTGGCCCCTCTGAAACCCAACCTGTCAAAGATAATCCCAACATACAGCAGATAGTGACATTGTCATCCCCGTTTGTTTGTTAATGGAGGGCACGTTTTCAACATTCTCCCAGGACAACAGGCAATATTAATTAGAAATCAAAGTAAATAATTAAGCCTTGGAAACGAACAATAAATTAATGAATAATAAAAAATCATTTGTGACCACAATGGGAAGCAGGTGACAGACAGGGATTAATACGTGAACAGTGTAGCCAACTGGGTTTGAAAAAAATAATTTTTAAATTAAAAAAAAAATTTTTTTTTTTTTAAACGTTATTATTGTTTCCCACCCATCTCTCTCACTTTCATAATTGCCGTGCGGTGGGAAAATGCCACTGGGCGAGGCCGCGGTGATTACACACGGATTCTGAGGCGTCAGGCTGCGTGACCATGGCGGCGTCAGGCTGCGTGACCGTGGCACCGTCAGCCATCTTTTTAATTACAAACCCTGGGAGTGATATTTTGCACATTTACAGACTTAACGCTGCTAATTGAAAACACTGCACTTTTTTTTTTTTTGCCAGATCCTTTGGACACAGATGGCATTTGCATACATCTCTCTCTCTCTCTCTCACCCCCCCCCCCCCTCCCTCCTGCCCCTCTCAAATACCAGAAGTTAAAATACTAAAATGCACCATTTCAATAAAAAGGTACAAAAAAAATAAAAATAATAAATAATGGCTGAGAAACAGATCAGTATGAAGAAGAAAAAAAAAGTAGGATCTTTATGGAAGTTCAATATGTTCTCATGGGACACTGGGCGCGAGGTTCTGGGGCAGCATTTCCATTACGCTTGTCACACATGAAAGCACACAAATGCATGTGTGTGTCAAAAGTATGCCAGCATGTCAAATCCAACCTCTCCCGGCAAGTAGAACTTAGGAAGCTGATGTTTTCAGAGTCAACGGAAAACTACCCTGTCATATTTGAGCTGAATATATAAACCCCCCCCCCCACAGACTCTTGAGAGTTGACTAATGCCTCTGCTGGAAAACATTGCCAATAGTGAGCTGAACAGAATTGCTGCCTCTAAGTAACAAAATAGTGGATGTATAACATAGCATGGGAGTTATTCAGCTCACCCAAAATCGTGCTTGGTTCTTTGATGAGTAAACTGAAGATAAGAAAGGTGTCGTATGGTTTTATGAAGTTATTTTCGTGAATTTACTTACTAAGGGCTTAAGAAGAAAAAAAAAAAAAAAAAGTTATTCAATTCACTGCCTGTCAGCTGCTTTTAATGTCTATCAGGAGCAGCTCAGCAGGAGACAGACGGTGGTGTCCATGGTCTTTTATGTGAAGGTCGTGAAAGATATCCAATACCCATACTTATATGCAGTTATCAGTTTATTTCAGCCATTTCATTTGAGTGTCTTGTATAAAATAAAGAATATATGACAAATGAAAAAACTCATGATGATTAAAAATGCTGAGCCAGTGATTATGTATTAAGATGGCAGGTATGGCAACTGCCAAAGTATCTATATAGGGTGTGCCCATTACATTCAGAGCATGGAGTTTGGCACTTTTCTGGGGAACTTGATGTACGGAATCATGCAGGTGCATTCCAATAGCTTATTTTTACCTCCTCAGACAGCAAATCACAGTTGATACAGTTGATGGTTAATAATTTTATTATTTCGACAAAACAATTCTGTCTAATCCAAGTTTTCATCAACCATGTTCAGTGCGTGGATTTACCACATGAACAGATACCCAACCCACTGGCGCTAACATTTACAGAGTAAGGTGGTTAGAAGGGACCCACGACTGCCATCTTGTGAGCAGGAAACAGAACCTAAAGAAAAGGCAATTCCACATGCTATTCAAAATATAATTCAAGATGTCCATCTAGTGGCAAAAAGCGTGTATGGTCCACATATTCACATACGGGCTCAAACTGTAAAATATTTAGGGATCACCCTGTATATATTGTTTTTCCCACCTAACTTGAAAAATTGTGGAATAGATAGATAAATGAATGAATGAATGAATAAATAAATAAATAAATACTACTGTTAACACCACATTGTGGTCGTGAGGCAGTGAAAACTATTCCATTCATGTGTTTAACTTCGTTTAGCAGATGTTTAAGCAATGCTACATGAATGCTTAATAATTAATCAATTACTCGCTTCATTCTGCTAAATGTGTTTTGGCTATCATGTACCACCCATGGTAAATGGACTGCATTTATATAGCGCTTTTATCCAAAGCGCTTACAATTCATTGCAAATGACACTTGCGGGGTTTGAACCGGCTGTCATGTACCACCCATGGTGCCTGGAGTGAGCATAAACAGGAAACAGGCAGGGCATTTTCTAAAGCTTGTGACAAAGGGTGTGTAGCAATGATGCCCAGGAAAAGGTGCACAGTGGTAGTGTATAATGGGTAGGGAACTCTGCTGTTGTTCTCTTGAGCAAGGTACTTAACCTGCATTGCTTCTGTAAATATCCAGCTGTACATATGGATGCTGTGTAAAATAAAAAAATAAATAAAAAAATGCATCAAGTTGCTATGGACAAGAGCCTCTGCTAAATGCCTCTAATGTAATGCAATGCTGGCTTGGTTCTGGCCCACACCGTCTCACAGAATTCCCCCGTGCATTTCATTGTTTCTTACAAAAGCATAGCCGAAGACTGCAGGGTCATGAACGGTGTAGTGTTCATCCACAGTCAAAAATAAAAGAAATGACAAAGTACCTATAAAAGGCACAAATGCATGCCACTGGGGTGGTAACCCTGTGGATGCATAACATTACCAGCAATGCATAATTCATTTGTACGTTCATTGCTTGTAAAGTGTACCGATTAGTACCAAAATAGAACATTGTACTTTCAGGGTTACATTTGGGAAATTTGCTCCCTAAAGAACAAAAAAAAAAAAAAATGTACCTCCACTGTACCTTTATTTCACAGAATGTGCAGTCAGGAAATTACCTAAGTACAGGTGCCTGGGAGAGGTGAAGAAGTGAGTCTTTATGGGACCATCGCTGCCGAATTGACGCTAAAGAGCAAAAACGCAGCGAGAGGGAAAGTCTTTTCTGTTCCATTACCTGAGAAAACCAGCGTAGCGCGGCGGCCTTTCCATCTCAGCTCAGCCCATTACATTAATTCCAGCGTCTCAGGTTCTGATCCAATGTTTCCCAACAACGATTTCATTAGTGAAAATGCGCAGTTCAACGGCAAAATGTACAGAAATGATCATATCTTTCACCCCCCACGCACGCACAGCCGACTGCCACGCACATTCTCTCTCTCTCGTATCCCCAACTTTATTGTTTACAGCTCATAAATATCACAAGTATCCATACAATATTCAGGCTCACGGAGTTCCCAGCCTATAAAGTAGTAATGAGAAAGGCTTAGCTTTCAAGATTGCTGATGCTGCATAACTGAATTACGTAAAGGTCAGAACAGGTTGTTCAGCCCATGCAGGCTTCTGTACTTATAGCCTAGAAAGTATCCTCCACTACCATATGTACCATGTGTATGCATGTCAATAGAGCCTCTATATGTGCTTTCATTTTAAGCTACCAGCTATCGCCAACCAGGGCCGGTTTTAGCCTGCTATATTAGGGTGGGCCGGTAGAAATAATCGGAGGGCAAGTTGGCCGCAGTGGCGTCACTATGGTTGCTGTCACCTAGTGCAGGTAATGGGGGGGGTGCGGATGGACGGGGACGGGGGGGGGGGGGGGGGGTTGAGGGGGGTGCTGGTGCTGGCAGTTGCTGTCGACGGGGGGGGGGGGGGGGGGTTTCTTAAGTTTTGATTGGGTGGGCAAGACGCGCGTTTGGGTGGCCCATAGCCAACGCCGGCCACGTTGCCAACACTGAGAACTTAGCTGACTTTACTCAAACCAAATTATTTTACTTCAAAAGAAAACTTCATGCTTTAAACATTTGAGCAAACTAACTTATTGGGTTCAAGTAAGGACTTGAACTTCACCACATTACAAATAACTCATTTGACTTGACTACTTCAGTGAGGAAAATTCTAAATTAATGAATATAGTTTATGTTCGATAAATAATTTCAGACTAACTTTCATGAAATTATTTATGGGGCCAATATTAACTGTCATTTCTCTGGCCATATTGGCCAATGACAATATCTCCCTGCTTGGCCAATGCTGATCCCTGTTTTATCTTAGAACACTGAGCTTCAGGTGTGCACACCAGAAGGACAGCACTGCCCCCTACCTTGTTCCTGGAGATTTAACATCCTGCTGGTGTTCATTTCATCCCTAATTTGCCAATAATGGCATGTATTGTCTAGCCTGAAGAGAAAAGGGACATATGGTATATACAAGAAGTCGTGTTTCCATATTGAAAAGTAGTGAATTGATAATTATGTGATTGAAACCTTCCATTTTTATTCTCTCCCATTGCATTTTTAAATGTGTAATGGTCTGAAAAAAAACTTTCAAAGTAAAATCAGTTTAACACTGTATATAACAGCAGTTTCTCCTATATACTGCCCAACGATCCAGAAACATACTTGTGTGAGAAGAAAATAAAAATGGGTGTGGGCTATTTTTCATCTTTGATTCTGGGTCATTAGCACAATGCCCAGTAACTCATGAATCCTCCTATGCAGTTATATAGTGACATTTTCACTGGTTACCATGCCACCAGCCATCACTCAAGAGCAGCCTTACGCTTGTATCTGTATTACATCCATCAAAATGAGTGTTGACATGAAATAGAAGACAGACCACCACAGAAAAAATAAACTGCTGCCCTTCCCCTCCCTCTATAAATAGCTACGCTCTTGGGAAGTGAGTGCCAGTCTCAAAAAAAAAAAAAAAAAAAAAAAAAAGGGGATTATAATTATAAATTTCTGAGATTCATTTTCTTGGCAGATTCAATTAGGCTAATGTTTGAAACAAGACCAATGAGATTAGAACAATAATTGTTTTCCTGTTAGCATTGTCACAGTCAGTAAAGATGAGGACCCTACTGGCTATTATTATCCAGAGTCTAGAAGGTCATCTTATAAACTGTGACGGCCATTAACAAAAATAAAAATGTCAGTTCTATGCTATGGGAGTATTGGCACATCCCCAAATTAGAAAATCATTGTTTTTTTTCTCCATTTGTCACTCTGGGAACTAATTGGAAGTTAGCTCCATGAAAAATGTTATCGCCTGGATATCAGTGCTGAATGGCCAGGATTGACAGGCTTGTCAGGGCAATGCAGAGCTGTACAGAAGAATTTTTGAGGGTAGATATATATCACGGCCTTTGAGAACTGACATATATTGTTTAATTATTTACACACAATTCAGATTTACCCTTAAGTGAATACCTAATATGACCATTGTATTTATGACAGTTGCATGTTATTACCAGAACATAGTAGGATTTTTCATTTTTTTTTATATTTATAAAAAAAAATTAAAGTATTTTTAATTGGATATATTTAGGGCCTTTTTGGGATGGCGCACAACTTGTGTTTTTAATTTTTTTTAAATTTTAAAACACAGAGAAGTTGATACAGCAATATGAATAGGTTTTTTTGCAGTACATTTTCATTTATAATTCTATAATCTTGTAAAAATGCGGTGCTGAAACTTGTCGAAGCATTTAAAACTGCTTCTGCACTGTATGTCAGTATGCAAAACCGCAGTATTTTCACTTGTCAGCATCATTCAAACATGCTTACACTTCAATCTTTGATGGATCCACTTCTCAGCTTCTCGTTTCGAATATTTTACACTCATGAACATCCATGTTATTTTCCCTTTAAAGATAGAAAACTGAAGTTGAAGTTGAAAAGTTGAACATCATTTTTAAAGCACTTTTTTTTTTTCCTGCAAGCCCTGCAGAGAGAAAAAAAAAAAAAAAGCTGCCTGTGTATTAATCACTCCCCCCCCCATCTGCTCTGGACGGGGCCGACTGCCGCCAAGCCAGATTTACCATTCACCGCACAATCAGCTGTTTGTCTCCATCTTCCGCCATCGGGGGTGACAAGGACAAGAGGCGCGATGTTTCTGCAGCTCATCGGACACCTTTTCCCACACACCTGTCTGCATTAATGCCAACGTTCAATAGCCCGTGGCAGCGTCTCTCTCTCTCTCTCTCTCTCTCTCTCTCTCTCTCTCTCTCCCCCCCTCTCTCTCTCTCTCTCTCACCTCTGTGCGCTGGCAAGGTTAAAGCGCGGGTTTTGCTCATAAAATATGAAGGCCTCATTTGAATTGTGCCATTCAGCTTCAACGACTGGGCGTGCTCTGTGAATACCAATGCGCAGCGCGAGCGGACGGCGAATGGCAATCGAATCGTGGCGTTATATCCCGGGAACCGAGGACACTTAAACTTATTTTTCTGACGACGAGGTAGCTACTGCATTTTAAAAACAGCCGATGGTGTGTGTGTGTGTGTGTGAGAGAGTGTCACCACATTTTAAAAAGGGAAAATAATGAACAAGCAAATGAATGAATGAACCAGTGACCAAATGAACAAACAAATTAATGAATTTGTTTTGGCCCCTGGGTCACCTTCAAACAAGATGAAATGAAACTATTTCTTTTTAATTTAGAGAAAACAATTTGGCTTACATCACTGGGAAACCAGCCAGGGTAATACTCTGAGCAAAATGAGGTACGCAACATAGAAAAGTAAGTCAGCACAAGCTAGTGCAAATGAAACATAATCAGACAAAATTAAGATATGACAGTAAACAACAACTTACATACAAGCTCGAATGACATGTTAATATAAACACTATAACAATATTAATCGTTAAAAGGATAATTAAAAAAAAAAACAAAAACAAAAACAAGAACTCAGTTTTGGTTATGTTTGATAGGTCCAATCAGTTAAAATAATGAACATATATTAGTGGTGTAAGATAAATAAATAAATTCCAGTTTAATGTCCAGTGACATTATGAATCAAGAGGCTGTGTGTGTATATTACAAAATAAAAATAAAATAAAAATAAATAAAAAATTGAGTTGCAATGATTTCCCATGATGCATGCAGCCTGAGACCACTACACTTAAGGAAAGAAGCGCCAGAGCTTCCTGCATCAGCAGTACTACGCATGAGAGAAGCTCTTCAAAGAAACAACAAATCAACAGCACTAATAATGGCTTCTGCTATTTCCAGCTCGCACTTGCACATCTTCATTCCCTCATACACATCTAGCATCTATTTGTTGCAACTTCTCATCCAGAAATTCAGGCTCAAATAAATAACATTCAGCAACACAGCTGAAAATCTCTTCTGGTTCATTGTCATATATAATTTTAGCTTCAATTTCCATTTGCAAGTAGCCTGGCTAACATTAGGTATGCAAGAACAGGCAGTGCGGTTGCTACCCCTTGGCCATGCCAACTGCACTAGACCAAGGGTGTCCAGTCTCATTTGAAAAGGGCCAGTGTGGGTGCAGGTTTTGGTTTTAGCCCAGCACCCCTCATCTAGACTCTGTGAAGTGTTTTTTTTTTTTTAATACACAATATAATAAAACAAAAACATTTTTTTTTAAACCATGATAAAAATTAAAAAAAAAAAAATAAAAAAAAGTTAAATGATCAGGATTCTTTTTATTATTCATTAACTTTTTCCTATAATGTATTCTGGACCTGAAAAAGGCTTGCACACTATTAACTTAGTGTTTCAATTGAATGTGCATTTTTATTTGGTCTATTAGACTGAATAGACCAAGATTACTTTCTCTTTTGAATATGTGGAAAGACTACTGATGACAATGGGTGGTTGCCGCACCTGGTGTCTAATTGGTAATCTAACAGAGTCTTGCTGTAGCTGAGAACTGCTGAAGAAACCTCTATTTGAAAAATAAATAAATTAAATGAATTAGAATGGTGATGTGGAAGCTTGCAGAATTTAGTGACTGGTCCCGACTCAGTGTACCTCAGGGAAGGAGATGGAAAATATTAGCACGTTTTGGTCTATAAAAAAAGATCACAACCTTCCAAAAACGACTGGACTCAGCTTCATCGTACACAGAGACCAGCTGGTCAAACACCATGCTGGTGAGGCTGTAGCAGATCCGCAAGAGGAGTTTGAGAGATCAGCTTGGCTGTCTCAAATGCAGCTTGGCTCTTCTTCCAGTGACAGACTCCAAATTGACGTCGGCGGCTTTTGATTTCAGGCGATATCACGGTGACCTTCTCTTGTGTAAATCGTTCAATAAGACAAGGCCACAACGCACAACGCCTAGTGCATTGGGTAGCAAATGCGGCCAAGATCTCGTTTCAGGGAAGGAGGATCAACAGGAACGGCTTCAGCATCATACCGTGTTCATGACGAGAAAGGTCATCGCTCAGACAGCAACGGACAAAAAAAAAAAAAAAAAACCTGTGTGTGTTTGAGACCGTAAAGCCTTTGTATTGGTAATAATCCATGGACCCATTAGGATAAGTGAGCCTTCCATTTGCAGACCAATTACGATTTTCAGCAGAAATTATATAGTACCAATAGACATACCACCTTTATATGTACCTTACCAACTGTGTTCTCATGGAAATCAATAACACATGAGCATTCCTCAGAAATGTGTTTGAGAAAAAAAAGAAAAGAAAAAAAAGCACTTTCATATATCTCCAGTTCATGCGTTTACATTGTATGCAATCAATTGTGGCACAGTTCAGCACAAATAACAGTAGGCGAGCAACCGCAAATCAAACAACTTTTGTTTACACTAGAACACGTTGGACTCAGCAGGCAGCAATTTCCCCGCATATTGAGTTTTATCTGCCAGCGTATTTATGCCAGCGGAGTGGGGAAAATAAAATAGCCAGCTGACAATTGTTTTCACCACCCCAATTCTCTCACACACACACACACACACACACACACACACACACACACACACACACACACACACACACACACACACACACACACACACACACACACACACACACACACACACACACACACACACGCGCACACACACGACAACCTTGTCTGAACGTGTCTGAGTATATGAAATCGGCTCTAGGGGAAGAGAGGAATGTCACAAGGGAAATCGTCATGGGAAACAGAGACGCAGAGGATGCACTTGGGAAAAGTATGATGTAGTGGAGCAACTGCAACTCAGAGGTTAGGGCAAGATTACAGATCCACATGTTGGTTCTTGGAGTGCAGCTACCGCCGCTGAAGATTCCAATATATTAAATGCGCATATATAAGACGGAGCGTAGCACAGTGGGTAAGGAACTGGGCTTGTAACCGAAAGGTCGCAGGTTTGAGTTCCGGGTAGGACACTGCCGTTGTACCCTTGAGCAAGGTACTTAACCGAAATTGCTTCAGTATATATCCAGCTGTATAAATGGATACAATGTAAAATATGTAAAAGTTGTGTAAGTCGCTCTGGATAAGAGCGTCTGCTAAATGCCTGTAATGTAATGTAATGTAATATAGCATGCGGTGTGTTAGAACCTCAAGATAGAGAAGGATGCAAACCTCACGATTATGGACTGACCAGTCGATCCACTGGGTACATCCAGCATAAGCTCGTTTTCCAGGAAAGCAAGTTTACCTGGATGGGTGGGAGGATGCTGACAGTGTCATAAAATTTCGTACCATGGAGGAGTCCCTGTCTTGTTGACATTGTTTAAAATTCTTGGACAGGTGTTACTGCGAGCGAGTCACAAGTTGTTACCCTCACAACACTTTTGACAGGAGCAGAGCCGAAAGCACAAACCTAAACCACGTCCGCTTGACTCAATCTTCACACGACAGTAACACATGCAAGCCATTGTCTTCAAAATTGTGGATTTATAACAAGAGTGACAGTATCGGTCCACACTATTTGCAGAGTACCATTAACACAAACTACCATTTTGTATTTCTTCACTTGTGTGATTTGATCAGTCAGCATACTTGCTCTCAGGGATACATTTATTCAGACGGGCCCTCATGAATACAGAAGAGAGAAAAATCTACTTTCATTCATTCTGTACCTCATGAATGGATTCATCTGCAGGAAGCCTCAAACTGGATCGCTTTAATTTGTTCGAAAGTTTTGGAAATTCTTTTAAACAAAGAATAACTGGATAAACATTCTCGTTTCTCTTAACGTGTGCTGTTTTTTTCCTTTATCGTCCACTGATTGTTATCTTTGTGTTGTGAATGCGATTCCCATTTCTACATGGATATGATCATTTGTGCATTGTTATGTATCCCAGGGCACCATTGAAAAAGAGAGCACTACTTACGGTTGGTTGTCCCTGATTAAATAAAGGTTAAAATAAATATAATGTGTGAACAAATTGTCTAATTTTCTGTATAATGAATGGTACATTATATCAGCATCTACCAGTTCATGATCCACAGCATGTCGTAGGTTAATGAGAAGGAACAGTCCTTTAAAGAAATAGATGTAGAGTAACTTCAATGATTTGCATGTACTAGTATTACGGATCTGGATTCGAGTTCAAGTTAACAATCCATATTTCATTATCCACACCTAAATCTCTTGGAACTGTCTGAACCATTGAAACCTTTTGTGATGGCCCTTGTGGTGAAACTGACACCAAACTCCAAGAGGCAATATGTATGTTTGTGAGTCAGGATCGACTCTAAAAGAAAGTGGGCTGAGGCACATCTGCTAAAGTCTAAGCAAGCTCAGGATGTGGCATAGTGGACTGTAGAATTTTTCTGTAAGTATGGCTCCTAAATAAATTCACACTGACCATTCCATCTCATGTTCAGCAGGGAAGCCAGACACCCATCTGAGGTCCCAGAGGCCTTTGGGGCGAGTGCTCCACTACATTTCTTTCATCCACTGACTTACATCCAACCACACTTTCCTCTTCATTCATGGCACCTGACAATACAGAGGGCATTGTGGCTCAGGAGGTCCTTTCAAAGGGTCTTAAGTTAGAAAAATCTCAAAAATTGTTTCAGAAAATGTGGCCAATATAAAAAAAAAAAAAAAAATAAAAAAATAAAAAAGCAAAAAAGGGCTGTACAAAAAGGGTGAGGATTTTAAAGTGGTAGAGCTTGGCTTTACTGAGCGCATGAAAAGCAAAATAATTAAAGGAGACAAGTTGGTGAATGGTGCTCAGGCCCTTTAAAATCATCTTAAGGTTCAAATCTGGAGTTAGGCAAACAGGCCATTAGCCAAATCAGCACAGGCATCATCTTACCATTCATCCAATCAGAGAAAAGAGCTCCTTGTCAATTACAAACTTCCACATCCCAGACAACTAGAGACCGTTCCCTCCATACCCTTGCTGTGTGTCTGCTTTCACCAAATCTGCCTCACCATCGCTGTGTGTTTCTGCAACCACAGAATCTGACCCTCCCTCCCCCTTGTGTTTCGGTCATCAAATTTTATCATCTCCAAGAAATTCAGTTGACTCCCTGTCCTCTTCACCAGCTTTAAACACCTCCCCTCAGAGGTTCTTCTACCCCACTCTAATCTGTCACCCCATGCCAGTTTTCAATCCCCCTGACCAAGCAACATTGCTCCCCATGTCCCCTGAACTCTCAACCAGTGGCCTCTCCTCTACCGATCCAATAAATCTCACGATGAGTGGAGACAAAGTCTATGGCTTGCGGAAGCACTCAATTTAATCTTCCACACGTCTAACTTTTTTTCAGTGATAGATTAAATTTGTGCAGGGAGAAAAGAGGGAGGTGATTTTGGAGCAAAATGGGTACCTATAATCTGCTCACCCATGATATTATGAATACTGCACCAGGAAATGACTTTGCTGATGAGGTAATTTCCATCTTGCATGCTCTCAAAAAGAAAACTTAGCGTTTTGGATCATTAGGGAATGTTGAAAAAAAAAAAAGTGTTAATTATATATGGATACTGAATGCCTACATGGCGTTGAAGATTCAGGAAAACCAAAAAATAAAGGCTTTCCTCAGACTGCTTTGCGATGACAGCCTATTCTGCAGGGCAAGCTGAACAGTCTGAGAAAGGTGAAAATCTAGCTCAGTTTTCACTTACAGTAATGGCTATACAGCAGGCATTGATTAGGTAACGGTTTTTTTTTCTCCCCTGCTTGAACCCAGACAAAATTTGACATCCTCCTTGCTGCAGTAAATGAAAACCGCTGCTGGACGTCAGGTGGTAAGACCCAAGGGCTGCACGATGTGTGAAATCACAATGAAAATATTTTGGAATTGTTCGAAAAGCCTATACATTGTCTTGGCAGGCGATGCGTCCACAGCAGCGAAGAACGTTGCACACCTGGACCCATTTGGAGCTCCGCTGGAGGCTATAGAGAAAAGGTGAAAAGATGTGCAATATAACATCTGACAGCTTAAACGGTGGGAAGGGTCCGTCTGACCGCTGGGTTTCTCCGGGCCGTTTATAAGAAAGAGAATGAACATCTCACGCCGGACCTGTGGAGCGCTGGCCCATCCCGAAACCGAAGGACTGAAACTCACGCGGAGCCTTTTGCCTGCAAAGTATGTAAGTATCTGTGGTCGTCATGGTTACTTCTGTAGGAAACCCTGAAAAGTGGCGAACTCTCGGTGCTGTATAGGTACGGAGGCATGCCGCCTCACCGAGCTGTAACTTGGCGGGATGGCATACCGCCGTTCCAATAGGTCGTTGGTAAATGCATACCAGTCTAAATGAATATTGACTGAAACGGTTTTCCAGTTTACGGAATGCATCTTAATTGGCTGACGGTAACATTTGAAGTCGGCGCAAGGGATGATTACCATCCGTAGGGGAGTAGCAGCATCTACTCCGCAGAGCTCCAAAAGGTATGAGTGTGCATAATCTCTGGCTAGTTATCTAAAATCATTTATAATCCCATACTTGAAATTTGTCAGGACGTTATGGGCGATAAACCCAAAACACCCTGTCGTTTTTGGTTACAGCGCTTAAATGAAGTGTACCCTACTGCCCTGTAGTTGTGGTGTTACGTAGAAGCACGCACACGTGCAGCCCACATATACGTTTAAGTGAGGCGTTTAACACACACAGGCCCGGAAAATCTAACAGAAAATGAATTTCTGAATCCAAATACCAGTAATTAATGGGATTTCTTTGTTTTTTTTGGGGGGTTCATTTCATATGCGATGCCATACGCGTTCTTTGAACTGATGCCTTGATGCCACGTACCTCCTATATGCTGCGCATAATGCAAATGACTATTACCTCAGTAACCACAGTAGATATGGGTTTCAAGAATGGCCTGTGCATCACTGTGTATATAAGGGCGCTTGCAGCAAAAACGGCAATGAACAGAAGAGCAAAATACATATTTGCGTTGCATGACCAGTAGGTGGCGCTGTAACACAGGCAATGTAGCGACCCATCGGCACCCAGCGCACCCATGATGTTTACCAGTGATATTTGATTTTCCTCAGGAGGGCTGTGTTCACATCCCGCTGGCTGACAGATTGCATTTCATGCGAGAAGCACCTTCACAGAAGCAGGTTTCTGTGCGTCAGTAATTACACTCAAGAGAACATTAGCCAGATATACAGAAACTCGGAACAGGTACGGTGCTATCGCCTTAAGCATGTTCGTGCAGCTATGAAGGCGAAGGAATTGCAAAAAACAATAATGGGAAAAAAAAAAATAACGATAACACAATCGCTATAAATAGTGGAGCTCCAGTTGAAAATCCATCCCTTATAAGTACCTCTACCAGGGACTTATCACCGGCCAGTGGAATCAGTGCAAGTAGAGACTTTATAAAACTGGGAAAGAAAGAGAGAGAGATTTGGGTGTCAGTGGAGGTTAATCCATAAGCCATGGGTGTCAGCGCATTGGGTGGACTTACAGGGCTAGGGAAATGATATTTGTAGAATGGAACCTGACAGGCACAGATACAGTAGGAGATCTTTTTTTTTCCCTCTTTTTCTTCTTTTCTTTCTTTTTCTTTCCAACTCACGCAGCTACCACACACCATTCACAACCTTATTATTTTGGGGCGAATCTGAATATGCGATTGCTTTAATTGAAGCCGACTCACCCACAGGGAAACCTAGCAACAACATGTACACCTTTGTCTAATTTTACAGTCTCACTGATTGGAGAAAAGGGCAACGCACAGCCATTTCCTCAGACGTTTAGGTGCTGTCAATCATCAGTTTTTGTCCCATTTTCAGTGCAATTAAGAGAGAGAGAGTACACGGTTTGTGTCGGCAGCATCAGTGTTTGTTCATCACGGTGGGTGGGTGAGGGAAAAGCCCACAGACACAGGGCAGTGGAGCTTTGCATTGCTGTTTTTCACTCCGCTGAGCGTGAAGGACAAGTGTCACTGGCTTGCACAATACAGTCAGTTACTTTTTCACCCCTGTTTCACGGTGAACCACTGAAAACGCTTCGAGGTGTTAATTTATGAAACCAGAACTGTGCAACTCCATGCCCAAGGTTTAGTTGGCGCACAAAAAAAAAAAAGGAAAAAATTCTTTTCGGTTTTCGGCATACACAGCCAAGGCCTTAAGGGGAAAGATTTTTTAAATGCAACATATCCCCACTTTATTAATTTTTTGCTCTGATGTAAGGAATAAAAAATAAAAAAAAAGTACCCTTTGAAACATGATTAAACTGCTTGAACTAGAATTCAAAGATGGATTTTCCCCAGAAAGGGCAGCACACCACAGCATTACAGAGATGTATTTTTGATAAGGAGGTTTTTCAGACCGACCCAGCACAAAATGAAAGCGCAGTAAAGCTGAAACATTAAAATGTGCTGTGTGCAATTTACCGATAGGCTCCGAGTCACTGCTGCCAACTCTTCTTATTGGCTAGACCTGGCACCAACCTTGTCGCATTCATAACCATTTACCGTAATCTGGAAGTTGACGTCCCATATCATTTGTGATATTTGACCTGTACTCTGCTTCTTGTAAAGGTTTTAAGGTGTATTGCTTACGTTTTATTTACATGCATGCATAAGGTTATGGTAAGCACTGAACAGCTGATGTGTTGTTTCCATCAATCCATAAATAAGCCCAATGAATATAAAAATATGCAAAAAGTGTAAAATGCTCCACGCACTTCTTGGGGGACTAGTCATAATTAGAGAGCAGGGTGAGATTCAGATAATGTGTAATGTGCTTTTTTTTTTTCTCTCTGAGGACATTTCACCCATATACTGTATATATACTGTATGACCTGTATTTTCAATAGGGGGCACCCTAGGGGTCAGCAAAGGTACTGTAGGGAGCCCGCACACAGAGTTAACTCCCGCCTAGCCCCTGGTCCGCAATAATAAACCACAGTTGAAATACCCCCCTCCCGGTCCACCATGACAACCTGAACCCCCCTTCCTGCCCAAATTTGCAATTTTAACAAACAGGGTTGAAGTGAACTTAGAGAGCAAAACACTGAATTCATTATGGAAATTAAATTGTGGGTGGGTGGGGTACAGGGGTGAGGAGGAAAATTGAAACTAAGGTCACTGTAAAGCCAGGGGTGAATGTATTTACATTAGATCAGCAGCTCTTGAAAATGCCTCACTTGTGGGTGTATTTAAACGAAAGGCCCATGTTTCAACTTCAGTGGCTGACGTGGGTGTGTTAATGCACAGGAGTTCTCGAACAGTCTGGAAACTCATTACAAGTTTATAAATCAGGACTGACAGGACTCCACCCTAAAAGTATGGGTCTTTGCGCAGATCATTATTTGCGGTTGGAAAACCAAGCGATCATTTACTGAAGCGAAGCCAAAGCATTCCAAGTTTCTCTTGGTCAGACGAAACGGTTGTCCTTTAAACCCAGTTGCTTACAAACATTTTAAAAAGAAAGAAAGAAAAAAAACTAGTATGATTTTAAAAATAAAAAAAATATTAATATTTAAAAAATGTTTTTATTGTCAGCATCATAGATTGTATTTTGTAAAAGGCCACAGTTGGTTGGTTGTAGGAAATGTTCTTGAAGGACGTGTACTTGCGAGAAACATTCTTGTGACTTCATTTGCAAGGGGGTGTGACACACCCAAGAGCAAATGAATGTCTGCCAGACAAGCAGGCAGGTGGGTGGGCATCCCTCCTCTCTGTGATGGTGGACAAAGCCAGATCTATAATCCATCTTACAGGATCATTAGACTTGCATTTATCGAATCAGCTTTCTTAAAAAGCACCGTAGGGTGACAAACGCAAAAACAATGCCGAATGGCAATTGCATTCGTTCTAATTTGATACATTGACAGGCCACGTTTAATTTAAAAGTGACAGACATTTCAAAATTTCCACGCTTGGTCTTTCAATGAAGAACACTGAACTAGAGCTGTACTTGAGAGAATGATTGATGTTGGAATTATGTCATGTACACAACTGGTAAATAATTGCCTTCTATATATGTGGCTGTACTGTTATCACCAAAACACAGCTAATCAGGGAAGACTCTGTTTTTATTTTAAGGTGGAATTAGTATTCAATGTGTTTAAAGAAATGTCTGTTCAATATACTATAAACAAATGCCTCTTCAGTTCAAAATTATGATGTTTTTCTCCCTTTCCTTTGTAATCCAGAATATTTCATTTTTGACAGCAAATGAAAAAGGAATTGTGTGGATATTAGGAGAGTTTTCATATCTTAACTTCATTAAAATAAACAAAACAAAGCCAGCATGGGCTAGACAAACATTTAGGCAAGTATTATGGACTTGCAATAATTAGCCATCTCTGCTAGTAACCCTTGTGCAGGTAACCTAGCATAAATGTTTATTAAAAAAAAAAAAAAAAAAAAAACACCTTGAGAATAGGTAGACTTCAATTCTCTCAGCACTTATCCTCCAATAGCCCTGACAACTAAAGCAATGAAAATCTAAAACTAGAAAGTCATAAGACCAGCATAAATTTTACAGCTAAAATAAAGCTGTTGTCATGATGACCACAGTAAGAGAGAGGATAGCATCAAATTAACCTGAACACACCATTTACACCCTCTTTTATTGCCAACAGGAAGGGTGTGGCCGCACCCTCATTGGACAAGAGAAAATGCACCACGGCTGTTCTCAATGACCAGTAAACTGCCAGTTCTCCAAAGACACTGATTAACAGCTGATCAGCATAACCCCAGTAATCAAGTGCTGAGCCAAAGGAATCTCGAATTGAGTGAGTTACGAGATCGAGAGGGAATAACGAAACTACGTGAAAACAAAAACATGCCCTGAAAGAAACCAGCAAGCACCATGAGACAGGGGACTGCAACATATACAATGTAGAGGATGGAAAGATCTGTTTTGTTGCACAAATTCAGCCTAATTTTCTTCTCCATAAGGCAATTGGACCAAATCATTTAATTAATTTATCTTTTATGGGGGAGGGAGTTGGGTGAAGCCTATTAAGTACTACCGTGCTAGGCAGAAAACTTCAAGATGGGTCAATACACTTACATGCATACAGAGGCCTTTTCAAAGAATGTGGATCTGATCTGCAACTGAGCAGTCAAAGACAAATCAATGCATGAATGAATAAAAAGAAAAAGAAAAAGAAAAAGAAAACCTGTACTTGTCTAAGAAAAAAGCTCGTATCTGCTCATATCAATAGACTGTGGTTCAACTACTACACTTGAAAGTGAAGGTATCTTCTTTGCCATCATTCTAACCCTGATTTACTTGAAAGCCGGAGACAGAGCTTTAAGTGGCAATATGTTTCCTTTAGTGAATTATGTCCTTGTCACTAGACAGGTGTTTTGTCACAAGAACCATTCTTTAACAACGATGCTAAGCACTTACTCATTTATCTGCACATTCCATGAAATGAACAATATTTATGAAGTTTAGGCCATCTAATTTAAAAGCTATACATGCAAATATATCCTAATTCTTCCGTGTGTAACATACTTAGACAAGTAATTTCTATTTACAGCTGCGCTAAAGGGCATCTATGACAGTTCTCTGAATGATAATGAGTGGTTGACCTTAAAGTTTCCATTTAACATGGGCATCTATTGGGAGCTTAAATTTACCTTTAAGTTTTCTGAGAGAAGTCCAAACACATATTATAATGACCCTGAGGGAAAATGTTTTATCAAGTATTCTAAGGACACACACTAAGTCAGTAGTTCTTGCGAGTCCGATTTTAAGAAACTTTAGTTGGTCCAAAAAAAAAGCCCTATGCTTACATGTTGTTTTGCCTGGTGTGATTTTTAAGTCCAGGCCCAAATGCATTGAAGAATCCCGTTAAATGTAGCACAAGTCCAAATCACGGACGAAGTAAATAAATTGTACACGTGTCAGTGATTGTGTCTGCATTTCAAGATCTCTCATTCTCCTGGTTGGAAAAAAAAAAGTCCAAATAACCTTAACACATATCCTTATTTGGCTGAGCTTACTTGGTCTCACAATGTCCATCCTTCCATTCATGTATTATCTATACCCGCTTATCCTGGGCAGGTTTCGCAGGGGGTGGTGGAGCCTATCCCAGAGTGCATTGGGTGAAAGGCAGGAATACGCCTTGGACATGCCGCCAATCTATCCCAGGGTACACACACCATTCACTCACGCACTCATACTTGGGGGCAATTTAGAGTCTCCAATTAGCCTACCTGCATGTCTTTTGACTATGGGAGGAAACCGGAGTACCCGGAGGAAACCCATGTGGACACGGGAAGAACATGCAAACTCCACACAGAAAGGCCCAGGCCGGATTTGAACCCAGGACCTTCTTGCTGTGAGGCGACAGTGCTACCCATTGCAGAACAATCTAAAGGAAAGAGGAACAAATAACTTACTATTGCATCAAAACAGAAAAATGCTATCATAGGTAATGTCCACAGTGATGTCCACCTAGAACTGCTTCACAGGTCCTTCTAAAAAAAAAAAAAAAAAAGTATGAGTGTTTCAGCATTCCTGCCTCTCACCCAAGGCATGCTGGGATAGGCTCCAACACCCACCGTGACCTCTGCTCAGGATAGATAATGGATAGATGGATGGATGAACAGCAGCCATAAAGATGTGCTGAACAGTGACCATATAGAACATCGAATGCCCCAAAAATCACTTAAATCAGGAAAAAAATAACTGTACGATCGGATGTTCTGTTGAGAATCAGGGCATGCAAAGTAGCCACAGCTTACAGCCGCTGACCTTCTGGTGATGCTACAGCACGACCTCTAACTCAAGGCTTCTGAATTTCATTTGGTTGGTAAGCAGCAGCGGTATCCTTGAAACGACTTCCGACTGCTGCAGTCAAGCAAGCCTTTGCTGTCACGTGCATTTCTGACTACGAGATAAAGCACTGTAGGACATTTTTCCAGGGCTCGGGTGTTTTTCTTAATGAGTTACTGTACGCATCACAATGAACAGCTCAGCGCAGCTAATGAACTTCATAATTGCCCCTGATAGGGCAGAAATGGAACTCACCAACATTACAAAAACAAAAAACAAAAACAAGCCTACCCAACATCATGCCATTAACATTTCAAGAACTCCTGGGTGATTCATAACCCCTTTGACAGGTGATCCGAAGCAACTCACACGTCAGGTCCTTTTTCCTCGAAAAAACAAAAACCCATCTTGCGGCCTTCCCCCCCAACAGTGTGTGGGGCGGACTTGCGTCACTTAGCAACACCAGCCCAATCGATAGGACAACATCGACTGTAGACGCACTCTGCAGTCTATTAGTGCTGTACTCTGCTTTCTGGGGGGGGGGGGGACTATAGGCAGAATCAGAAGAAAAAGGGGGAAATTTTAGCCTCGTTCAGCCTTTTTTTTTTGTTGTTGCTTTTCTTAAAGCCTCCACTGCGAGCGCACTGCTGATTATACACACTGCAGGCTTGCTCCGGAGGGGTGTAACACATAACCACATTAAGGGCTAAAAGGTCACTCGCTGTCCACGCTTTCCATTAATCATTGTGGGGCTCCTTGGGGAGGGAGGATCCTGGAGGCCCCCCTCTCATTCAGGGGGCTCATTACTTGGGGCTTATCCGGCTCGATGGAGAAAAGACGGTAAAGAACTGGCCTCTGAACAGTGTGCGCCCAAGTCTCCATTAGACAGTGGAGTGGGAATGCCTTGAGAGCCGTCTTACTTTCGATGGCGGGTTTCGAGGATTTCAAATTATTCAACCAAAAATCGCAGTCTCCCGAAATGTCTGAAAATATATAAAAAATGTATGCAACAGATCTCAGAGGCTAAACAGGGTCTGGACTCTTATCAATATTTGAACAGCAGTGGTTTCTGCTAGTGTTTTGACATTCTGCGGTGCTGTGTAACTGTTGTAGACCCGAACCCCTTGTTATTTTACAGAGAATGTGAAATAGAAGTTGAATGAAAGCAAAACGTTGTTACCCCTGAAAATACCGTGTTACCCCACGAACACAAGGGGCTCAGATGCAAAAAAAAAAAAAAATGCAGAGTGTAACAAAAACAAACAGTCTAAAAATAAAGAAGACCAAAAAATAAAGAAAAACAAAAAAAGAAATGACACTCCAGGTTGAACAACTGCACCCTGCAAGAAAACTGGAGTCAAACTGAGCAGTGATGCAAATTTTTGTTTTTTTTTCTGAGAAATTTTATTCTGCTGTGTGTCACTGTTTTGAATTATATGATACGCACATATGGTATGCTGGGCATTTTTACAGGTAACTGTTTATCATTTTCAACACTTGCCCGGGTCCTGAGTCATCCTTCTTCATAAATGTTTACTTGTTGTCAGCTTGATTTCTCCTTTTATTAAACACAGTATGAATCATAACCTGCCAATGGCCTGAACAATGCTGAAGGTAGCATTCCTCAGTCACAGTACCTGTAATGAGAAATCTTTTGTAAACATTTTAAAACCATACCTTTACAGCCAGTTAACAAACACTGAGATACAAATGAAATATGATACATAGTGAAAACCCTAAATACATTTTTTTTTCTCGCATTTTTGCAAACCAAGAACGTAACACTTTAATTGCTTGTATGGTTTCTCTTCAGCATAATGTCAAAATGTCATTATTTAGTCCCCTTTGAGTATTGATGAGTAAAAGCACGAGACAGCCTTGATCGAATGATTGCCATGTCGGTTTATTATTTGTGACATCACCATGTCACAGCGGGTAAATTAGTGTCCCGACTCGTCGCAGTCAGTGATTGTCCTCCGATACTCTTAATTGAGGTTGTATTGCTTGTGTCTTCACCTTTACTGCTCTGTGGTGCGCTGCTGACAATGGGTTTATCCATGAGTCACTCAGGTGTGAGCTACACGTTTGCCATAAATAAGCGACATTTGTCACGGTACACAAAGAGGTTTCATCCTTAACTAATGGCTGCTCAACACGCACAGCCATGTTAAAACAGGTACAGCGTTAGACTGCATCAAACATAATATTGCTGACTTAAGTTTAAACTGAATTTGTGATTAAAAATCTCAAATCGATAGGAGTACTAACATCAATCTCTTTATTTTTTGAATATCTAATGTATTTTCGATGTTTTATAAAAAGAAAAGGAAAGGAAGTTCTGATAATTTAACAAATAATGTATCCTTGCACACGATAACACGTTCACATGGGCATGTGCATTTCAAAAAAATGAATGAATGAATTAAAAAGTCAAACTACAGCTTGCAGTATGTCTATGCAGTTCCTCTATTTATAGCTAACATAAACCCGAAAACAGGTTATCAGCTCAAACCAAGATAGTTAGTACACTCTCATCTATTATCCTCCATAGTTAGTTTGTGCTTTAAAGCTATTAATTTCAGCAAAGTCCGAAAAATCAATGGGAGTGAACTGGGAATGGGACAACTGGGAGGAACATTGATGCTGTTAATGGTCAATGCGGATAGCTGTTGTTGCTAGTACTCATGCTATGGAAATACAATGAGGTAAGCTAAACAAAATCACTTTTGTAATATCAAAGTGAAGTATCCCTTTGAGCCCCCAAGATAATGGATCAGAACCATTCGCAGTATGAACATAAATTCTGTGCCCCCCTGTTACTGGCCGCCACTAAATAAAACTATATTTTCAGGAGCTGGAGAACGTGTGTGTTATGAGATTCTAGCAATAAATCCCTCTGACAAAAGTCCCTGTAAATCATTGTTCCTTGTTAACAATTCAAATGCTTTCTAGAAAAAAAAAGTAACGTTATCAAATCTGACTCTTTGTACTTGTAGATTTGACCATTGTGAATTCCACGACAGTCAAACAGAACGCCCTACACGATGCCGTGCAATGACACACAAGCCTGTGTTGGTTCAGCTTCTTAGCTTATGCTCCAACGCGTGCTGGAGACGAACCGCAAGGTGCGTTTCACAGGAAGGTAATCTGAAGGTGCCCAGAGGTGAGTCCAATGGGAGAACATGACACACAGTAATTAAGGCGGCAATTGCCCCCTGGAGTGGCCCCCCGCTGCAGACCGTGCACATTCCGGCATCGCATTAATATCTGATGAGCACCTGAGTTTCACATCTCCCTTCTTGAAATTGAGGTGGGGTGTGTGTGTGTGTGTGTGTGTGTGTGTGTGTGTGTGGGGGGGGGGGGGGGGGGGTCCTTGTGAAGTCCTGGGGATTGGGACGCTGCTTCCTAATCAAGGAAGGCCTGACCTGTGGGATTTTGTCTAATGCCAAACCCTCACCCCCATCCAAAGGGCAGTTGGGTCCCCGTGCTACGGACTCCTGGCCCCGTGTTTTTCCCTGCGAGTGAATTTTTTTGCAGCCGAACAGCACAAAGTTCCCGCAAAAAAAAAAACGAAAATCGTTATGGCGTTATTTTTCCGAACGGGGAGAGCTCTCTCTGCCTGATATCCAGACAAGTGTCTCATTATCACTGCTCCGTCCTTAGAAACGAAACCTGCAAAAGCCCTTATTAATATTAATGAGGGGCACACGCCAGCATGGGGATTTTCAGAGTGGAGAAACAACTGAAAAGGCGTCAGTGCTTTAACACTTTTGGAATGCAAGTGTGAGTCAGGAGAGACAGATAAGTCACTGTATTAATTAGAGAGCGGAGCTGATAAGCTCCTCCTCCTCCTCCTCCTCCTCCACCCTGCATGCTGCAACAGCATGGCAGCATCGGGGGACCGAATAATGATGAGCATGCAGTTTATGACTGTACTCCTGAGGGTCAGGTGTGTTACAGTCCAAAGATTCCCCAAATACAAAACAGTGGCACAACAAAGGTTCCTTCATGCATGCATGTATTGGTTTATTGATTTATTGGTCATGGTGGTGTGCATGTGTGTAGGGAGAGGGAGCTTTGAGGAAAAACTTGATAATGAGAGAGGGAGGGAGAGAGAATGAGAGAGCTGGAGAGAGAAAGGGAGAGCGAGAGACTGGGACAGAGAGAGTGACTACTTTGAGGGCACTTAACACAAAACTGGACAGCTGACTAAAAATGGCCAATTATGGTTAATTATTGTTGAGGAAACTGCCGGAAGATTATATCAGTGTTCCAGCACACTGGCACTTATACAGGGACGTGTTTCCCTTCCTTGTTTCAGCTGCATATTGCCGTTTGGCCTCCATTGCCTTCTTAAAGGGAAAATTCACTTTCAACCATATGACTAATTAATCAGAATCGTTGTCAGTTTTCTTGTTAACCGTCTGTCTTTACATCTTGCCCTTTAATCGGGATGTAAGTAAGCTGAGAATTTTTACACCCCCCCCCCCCCAAGATATCTTATCAAGTTAGATACCTGTGAATCTAGATCCCATTTCAAACTGCAGTGCAGAAGATATATTGCAATTAAATATATATTAAAGATATTCTGTTCCGAGATATATTCCGTTTCCTGAAATCAGTGCTTGTAATAATGTAGCAGAGGGGCAGTAATAGCTTTATGGTGCTGTGAACCCAGCAACTGGTTGGTTGAGCAATTCATTTGTAATTTGTCCACATAGGATAATCTCACATTTCACGGTCTTTATCGTTTTTCTCGTACCATGTTCTGTTTGGCGCATAGCTCTCTAGCAGGAATTTGCAAATTGAAGTTCTGCTTTTTAGATGTCTCCAGCTCAGAAATGGACAGCTACACTCTCAAAAAGCATGTGTTAGCATCCACACTTTTTTGCGCAACTACTTTTTTTCCTTACATATATAAAACGTGTTAAAAGGCAGCCTAACAGACCGTGTTGAAAATAACACAAAACGTGTTGTCCTCAGCTAGACATGGAGGTGTGTTGTTTGTAATTCATCTGTTTCGAGAGTAAAGTATGCTTCTCTTGAATATGCTATTTATGACAACAGGCAGGGGAAAGAAAGAAAGGAAGAAAAAAAAAACTTCAGCTAGCATCATATTTTGATGCAGATGCTGCACGGCATCTTATGCAGAGTTTTTATTACCACTGTTAGCCCATGACTCAAAACTATTATTATTATTCTTATTATTATCATTGAAAGGCAATATGCTATTTCTAGGCCCATGCACCAAACGCCCACAATTCTCAAGCGTGATTCATGAAAGCAGGGCAGACGAGTTCTCTTCTGACATACCAACAAGTATTACATCTCGCTAGCTGAGGTTACAGTGATTGCTCTCAATTAGACGGGATGTGGACCCTTGCAAACCTAGTGATACTCAACGAGTCGCTGAAATAAAAAATAATGAATCGGTACATTGGACTGAGTGGCAAAGATCCATGTCTTGATCTGTATAACGTGGATGGAGGATGGAAATACAGGAAAGAAGTTTGCAGTTTGCAAAATAATAAAATAAAACAAGCTCATGGCCCCTGGGGAATACTGAGCAAGCAGATAGTTAATGTACAGAGGACAGCGCTGGCCTGTTAAATTCAAGAACTCCCTGGACATCCCCAGAGGGAGCAGACCTTGTTAGGGAATACAGACATCACACGTTCTTTAGATGAGACGATTCTGGCGAAATTGTGATGAAAATAGCCAAGCGGGTCAAACAAGCTGCCAGCTTTCTCTCCCTTCGTGGGGTAGCAGTGCACGCTCCTCCAACAAGGAGAGGTAATGGGTCTGTGTTCCTAATTGTTAGCATTACACCATTTTTAAAACCCACAGAATTGCCTCGTATAGGGCAATTGGGGAATTGGAACTTTAGGAGAAGGGCGGACCCTTTTTTTTTTTTTTTAACAGTTTTTATATTCTGGGGGCAGCTATTCAGGGAGTGGAATTATACCAGAAGTTCTGCAACTACACCCTTCCTAGGGGTTTTATTTACTTAAAAGATGGTGCCTGTGGGTCAGACTCTTCACACACTACTAATGAAACAGCGCGTGGATAACAGGCATTCTTAAAATACACAGCAATTACTACTTGTCTTGACACTGTTGGGAGGCTCTCTGATAATGTGCAGACACGAGCCTTGACACAGTCAGAGGTCTGCCTCTGCTTTTGAGTAATAATTTATGTTTAATTAGGAAAGGGCCCGGAGAAAGTCTGTGTTAGGCAGGTGAATAACCCTGCATGTTAATATAAAAGACATCTGGAAAAACAACGTGCTCAGATGAAATTAAGAGTTTGAAACTGTGAAAAAGAAACAATATTAAATCATGTTATATACGAGCATTTTTAATGCTAACATTTGCTGTGTTGAGTGAATGTTAAACTTTAACATTTAAAATCGCTGTTCATGTACATATCTGGTCAAATGATGTGAATCCCCACCACAGTAAAATTATGTCTTTTGACGTGAAATATGAATATTTCAATGAAGAATTTGTCATAAACGTTGTTGTCATTGACCTCATTTGTAATGATTTAACATTCATGACGTCTTATTTTTTCTGTGATTACACACCGTGTTTCTGTTCACTGCTCCAGGCAAACCAAGTAATTTTCAATTGAGGAATATCATAACTCACCATCTGATGAATTATTAAGACCATCTACAATCTATAGCAAGACCCATCAGTTCATTTATTCCCAGTTCCCCAGACAAGAATAGCCTCAAGAACTGTACAATATTGCCATTTCTCAGTAAATAAATGCATTAATATTTATAAGTTCAGCTGAATATCATACTGAAGAATAAGCATAATGTGTTTTGCTAAATTAGTCTTGTTTAGATGCAGTCACACTTTGAAAATGGAAATCACGTTTACATTTCTCTAACTGGGAGGTCCGTTCGTCAGATCATTAATATTTATTCAGCTGGTGGCATATTGAAATCATAGGTTAACCCGGGCATTCATGTCCAGCCAAATGGAAATGTAAAAACTGAAATATCAGAATGTGGAAGATTAGATTCTCAAGACTCAAGAATTTGACAATAATTGAGATTAAAAGGCATCCACCCGTTATAACAGCATTTTATCTCGGACACAAAATTCAGCATTCAATACAGTATGCATACAACTGAGCCTCAGATGTTACTGAAGACAGAAATGACATCCAAGGGCAAACTGTAACCCGCTCAGAAAAGCACTACTGCCTCATGGGCCAGTTGACCAGTCTGCTCGGAGGAGAGGGACCTTTGAAACCGAACAGTTTGAGAACAAATCCCAGGCCTAGCCCGAGGACGATATTCCGAGCTGAGATAGCACAACAGATGCATCAGCGGTTGGCGGCAAAGATGGTCCCAGATGACTAGAATCAATGTCATGTTGAGGGACGGACTTTTAAAAAAAATTATTATTATTTTTTTTTTTTATTGTTAGCTTTTTTTCTCCCCCACATTTTGTCGCAAGAGCTGAACCACAAGGTAAGAATACTGAATAACTTTTTTTTTTCCACTTTTGGTTGGGACTCTTTAAATAGATCCTGCTGTTTACAACACAGACGTCTTGGATTAATGGATACGCACTGTCAATTTGGTTCTTTTTGTAGACACAAATGTCAACAACACAAGGATGGAAAGGACAACAGTCAACTTTGATGTACTGCCTTTTGCCAGGTGTGCATAAACAGCTCCTTTCCCACTGTATGGATGCCCTTCTGCAGAAGGCATTGTTATTAAAGTTAAGGAAAATTGCTGATTAAGTGTTGTTAATTTACTTCATTAATTGAAACTGAAATTAATTATTAATTTAAATTGACTACTTTATCCAAGTTTACCTCTGCTCGCATTATCCTTAATAGCACAGAGCAAATTAGTCTTTGGTTTGTGTTCCATAGGCTATTTATTCCTTTTCACAAAATGACAAGATGTTTTAATGAGTGCTTGTCAAAGCTTTCCATTTCACCTTGTATTGAAATGCCATCATTAACCCCCAGGGGTAATGACATGCTAAATAACTAGTCTTCGGTACACAGCTACACCCCATGGTCCAGAAGGAAACTGTCTGTGCAAAAGCCAGCGGGAGGTACGGTGATATATATACTGGTTAAGAAACTGAAAGGATAACCGAAGGGTTGCAGGTTCGATTCCATGTCATGTGACATACTGCCATTGTGCCATTGAGCTAGGCAGTTAGCCCTGGTTGCTCTAGTAAACATATCCTGCTGTATAAATGGATGACAGTGTAAGTCACTTTGGATAAAGCTGTCTGCTAAATGAGCAAACTGTAATTGGAGGGAGAGCTGTGTAGGCACAGGCTAGCCAGACATATTCACTGGCTTATCATGCTTATCAGGAGTGACTCCTCTGGTAAATTTGTCACCTGCAGTCATCCATGTGGTGTAATCCTACAGCACAATGAATGTGGAGCTCAGCTGGTGGACTGCAGATTTAAAAATTAGCGGCAAATGGCAGTGGGGAGAAAATAAATAAATACTTTTTTTTTTAATGCCATCGGCCATAGCGAAACCTTCAGTACGCGGTCTGCTAAACATTCTTCCACTCAATATCCACGCACCACGGTATTTATATGGAAACGCGAATACAGAACAGAGTTAACGTTTGAACACGGTAGACAAACCGGGATGTAGTTTTAACACAGGAGAGAATGCAAAAAAGCAAAAAACAAACAAACAAACAAACAAAAAAAAAAGGTCGATGCATGTCCAGTGAACCAGTTTTTACTGAGAAATGAACGCAGTGGGGAAAGTTTACTGCCGCTCTGTGCCAAGCTGTTATGAGTCAGACATTTTGGCCCGGAGTACTTTGGCGGAGGAATCAATCAGAGCAGCGAAGAGTGCTGTGGGTATCGACAGGGCTCTCAGACCGAAGTGCATCAGAGTTATGGGCCGTTCATTTGCAGTCTTTTCATCAAGAAAAAAAAAAAGGGCGAAAAAAAAAAAGTTGGCACCCCCAACTTTTTTAAAGCACAGTTAAGCAATTGTTAGGCAAGTACACTAGCGAGTAAGATTTTCTAATGCACCCCCCCCCCAAAAAAAAAAAAAAAATAATAATAATAATAATAATTATTATTACTTAGTTTGATTTTTTTAAATGATGTTTTGAAAAAACATGATAAAAAATTAATGACCACATGATATAGCTGAACTGGTTGAGAGAGAGAGAGAGAGAGAGAGAGAGAGAGAGAGAGAAAGAGAACTGTGTGTGTGTGTGTGTGTGTGTGTCTAACAATGCAAACAATACTGTGCGTTTGTTTATGCACCTTCAGCGAGAGGCTTTACATGTTCGAATATGTGTATAATTCAGAGAAATTGCTTCCATTACTTGGAATACATAAGCCAGGAGACATTACAGCGTCATAAATCTTCCCTGCGCACAAACACACACATTATCCAATATCCCAGAATTGAGCACGGGCACTCCGTGTAGAGGCAAACAATCCGTAATGTTCTGTATGGCCACCCTAATGCCGTCGCCATGGCGAGCAGCATCTCATTCCTCTGCTGGAAACCGAAATCTTTGCCCTGAGCCAGGCGTTATTAGCTCCTCGACAGAGCTCAGCTGTCTACTTCAAAATGGAGCCCCCCAACCAGGCAAGAGTCTCTCACACACAAACTCATTTCCTTGTTTGTAGGGGCTTGGAATTTATTGAGCTCCCTGATTCACTGTGTACATAAGCTTTCTTTGCGAAGAGGAGAAAAAAAAAAAAAAAAAAAACTCTTTGTGAAACGCTTCTATTGTTTGTTATGATCCATTGCTGGCCAAATCCATCGCTATACAGGACGTTTAGAGAATTAACTGCGCAGCGATTGACGTTTCACACATGACATGACGGATGAGTTGTTAAGGCAAAAAAAAAAAAAAAAAAAAAAAAAAAAAAAAAAAAAAAAAAATATATATATATATATATATATATATATATATATAAACAAATTGTGCCAAACAAGGCCAGCACACATTGAGATACATGCTATAACTCTGGACATAAAAAATAGGACTTCCAGTTTACATAGAATAACAATGTGGCTGTTAGGAATCAAAAAGAACTATACACATGAAAGTGCTTTTTTTTTAACGGTGAGAGTGAACAGAACCTGGTTCTGCAGGCAAACGGACAGAGAGAAACAGCTCTAGCCCCCATTTTGTTATCACAGCACTGTGTAGACATCTCTTTTGCGAGGTAAGCCTTTAAAAATCGCACGATTCCGGCTAGAAGTGCCAGTGATACAGATGTATTGATATCCAGCTCCATTCCAAATGAAATGGGGAATCTTTGTAGGATTGAGAATGGTAAGAGCGTACCAACAGGGAATGTTAAATGAGGTACCTTTTTATAAAAGTCAGGAGAGTCTGTTCCCTGCATTTATAGTAGCTCAGTAGTGAGGGCCACAGAACGGTTTTTTTTTTCTACTGTGTTTTTTTTTTTTTTTTTTTTTTTGCCAGTCGAGATAAAAAGGTTCACAGATCTATTGCTTTCAAGGAAACATAAGAAAATGTATAAAGAAACAAATCTGTGTTTACTAGTATGTTCGTGAAAAGCAATACTTTTGAAGCTCATATGTGTGTGTGTGTGTGTGTGTGTGTGTGTGTGTGTGTGTGTGTGTGTGTGTGTGATGTGTCTTTCTGTTACCGTGGACTGCGAAAACCAGCACATTATTTCAATATCTGTCCATGGTTTTTGGTGGGTTTGTTCAAACAAACTCAAATTAAAAGGTATGGGTAGTTTCCACTGAAATTATTATAACTTCTTAATGATTATTCATTAGGTTAGTCCGACACACTCTTCAGAAGTAAATAAGTGAAGAAATAGCCATTACCATTATGTAAGGCATTGTTCCACTGTGAGGCCAGTTAGGACTGAAATACCTACATTTGCGCAGCACAAACATACATACATGCATACAGTTTCTGACTGAAACCCATCACATAAAATTAATGTTGAATTTATGTGTGAATGTCCAATATTTTGCCACAATGGGAATGAACACACCCTTGCTGTTGGAATAAAAAAAGAGTTCAGTCAGATTGACTCGTGGATTTAAATATTTTAATGAATATGTCAGTACATTTTTTGGTTGGGTGCTGAACTGATGCTGCTACAGTGCACACACCAGCGTGCACTACCCCCATCTAACGGGGAGCACGATACCAACTTCCCAGCTAAACAGGAAGAATACCAGAACCCCCCCCCCCAGCACCTAGAAGCAGATCCAAACAGGTGTGAGCTTGGGTGATGGAGACCACAAAGCGCTGTGCTACCCTCCACACCTTGCTAGTGAGCCGTTGATGTACTGTAAGAGTTTACCCAATTCCCAAATAACAGCCACAACCTTCTCCGTACACAAACAAATGATGTGCCAATTCTGAGATTTTGGCTGTCATTTAGCGCCATGGTCTCGTGTGTGTGTGTGTGTGTGTGTGTGGATTAACATCATACAGCAACCACTATACAGTAATTCCATGTTGGCACATGAAGCTTATCGGGAAGCCTGCAGCGAACAGTGAAATGTCTGTTTATGTAAGTTTTTCCCCCCTCTTTCACCAAGTTCCCCGCAAAAGGATTCTTGGTAATTCCTTCTGAAATTCACAGATGCAGGCTGTCTCTTGCAGGATTTTCTCTTTGTGAATTCCAGTGTGAGCGTAGCACGGCCTTTTCCAGTGCGCTAATATAAGTACCATTACTGGATTAGAGGGCAAATTCGTGGTCCGTTGGGAAGATGAGATTATCCAAATCAGAGAGCCTGGCACATTGGATGAGTTATTTTCATTAGTGATAGCTGAGAGCTTTTTAATAATATGCTCAATTTCGCCCTCCGTTCAGTCATATTAATATTGCCACCCCCCCCCCCCCCCCCGCCCCCACCCCACCCCACATGAAACCTTCATAGGAACAGCTCTAAGTAGAGCACACACATCATGCAGCGAATCAAATCTACAAGCAAGATTACTGCTGATGTTACTGCTGTCTGGTGTAGAATCACGTGAACCGGGAATAGCAGTCGAACCAAACAAACAAAGACAGGCAGAACAGAGAGAGAGAGAGAGAGAGAGAGAGAGAGAGAGTAAGTCATTATTGTGTCAGGCTGACTACGTAAATAAAAACAACCCAGGGGTCAGGCTTTGTAGTTCCGGTAGCGTGCGGTCTTCTTGATTGGTGCATCAATCCCCACCGGCAGTTTTCATACAAAAAAAAAACAACAACAAGAACAACAACAAAAAAAAAACCAAACAGAAACACAAAATCAATCTGAGAGAGTGAAGGCTCGCACCATATTGAGGGCACCAGAACCCCAGATTCAATTGCAACTATTATAGGGGGAGATGCTGGATAGCTCTTCAAACATCCCCAAAGGATTATTGAATTTGCTCCGTATATCCACAAAGGGGACCTGTCAGGTTCCATAAGTCATGACGGCCTTTAGAGTTGGACCCCAAGGGAGGCTAATTTCGTTATGCATTTTGCATGGGTAGTTTCTTCACGACCGCATTCATTTCCCATTGATTTCCAATTGTTAAAGAGAGATATCTAGACTAATTTTAATGCGATGCTACGGCTAGGGGTCCGACAGAGAAAGCCATCAGCTACTGCAGGCACCAGGAGCAGAGAACGAGTATCCATCCATATGCCGTACGTGCAGAATACATTATAATATCGGCTCTTTAAATTGATGACAAAAGTAAAATGCTATTGTACCTATTGGGGGGGGAAAAAAAGGAAAAAAAAAAGGAAAAATTTTTCTTCATTATGATCTTGGCAAGCAGTGTCCCAGTAAGGGAGATAGAAATAATCAGACCAAACTAATTGAAATCTAGCTTAACGCAGTTTCCCTAGGCAATGCAGGTTTGTTGATGTTGTGCTTTGAAAGCAGCAAATGCACCAAATCACTTCAGGTGTAAAACACAGAGCATGTCCGAGACTTAAGCGGCGTGGCATTGGAATGAGCAAACAGCTCAGTGTATTCACACAGGGAAAACACGTTTTTTTTTTTTTTTTTGCTTTGTGAACCGGTGAGTGGGTTTGTTCGGGGCTGCGGTTAAAATAAAAGATGGCCGAAAGATGAGACGGCGACCCTGCGGCAGTGCAGTGTGGGATGTGAGGAGCCCGTGGTCCTGGACCGCGCGTCACCTGTGCGGCTACACCTGGGCTTCACGCGTGGTGCATGCCTGCCGGTTACCAGGCACCATTTTGTGCGGGGTGTGACAGGGTTACCATGGGAATCAGGCCTTTGCTATGTTCTAAAAGACGTCATGGCAACCGTGAATTAAAACAACATATTTGAGAAGGGGGAAAAAAATGGGGGGGGGAATGAATGAATATATTAAATATATTAATAAATAAATAGAAAGGCTGTGCGCCGGAAATGAGCTGTTGCCAACGGTTACATCAGAACTGTCTGTGAGATCGCGGGCTGTAAAATCTCCAGCTGTCATATTCCATGGGGGGGGGGGGGGGGGGGGGGGGGAATAAAAAAAAGAAAAGAAAAAGAGCTGGAGGTGAGGAACGGAGGACGGAACGGAGGACGGAATGCGCGGGTTGTAATGGCGTTTGACGCAGGATATTTAAATCCGTCAGGTGGCCTGTAAACTCAGTGCTGGGGGGCCGGGGGGCGGGCGGGGGGGGGGGGGGGTATGGGGGAGGGGAACGTCACTCGTAATGACTGAAGGCGGATCAAGCGTGAGGGGCCAGGGAGAGAGGGAGAGAGAGGGAGAGGAGGGAGGGAAGGGAGGGAAGGAGAGAGAGAGAGAGAGAGACTGCGCAGCACCCCAGGTGTTCTCTCTGGACCTCTCCACCGTGTGCTTCATGGGGTGCGATGCGTGACCGTCCGAGGGGCCTACCGTGCCTCCCGACACACTGCTGCGATCAGACGGGACAGGCTCGGTTCATCAAAATAAATCGATAAAATAAAAAATACTGGATACAGACTCGCGTATATAAACCCACCACACACACACACTAGTCCACTTGAGCAAAATATTTCTATTTTTAAACATCTAATTGTATTACAGCATCCAAATGTATAGTCTCGTATTAACATTTACCCCTTTTTACCTGTGGGCCGGCTTATAGAACTCCGTCGCTTTCAATTACCAGTAGTGATTGTTACATCAGCATTAGAATGCTCAGTTAAGAGCATTCTAACATATTCGTGATCTTACACCTAAAAGCGCTAAAGGCCTGGCTAAAGCGCATGAATCTGCCGCCTCACAATCCCACCAATCACTACAAAGGGAAAAAACAATTAGCTACGCCTTCAACGCCTGAGAATTGGGATTCCATTGGAACAGCAGCGAGCCGATGAAGCCGCACCACAAAAGGGCCTAAACACACCGCAATGGAGCGCTGACTTCTTCACGCAGCGCGGACAGGGGGACGTGCAAATTATGCCAAAAGGAAGTAAGCCCTGCGTGAGAATCCCCCATAAAAAAAACTAACCATGAAAAATCAACACACCGGTCGCACTCTCAATGTGAATATTTAACGCTTTTTAAAGCTTTCCGAGTGCCCCTCGCGAGTCTAATCCAATTACCGCGTGCATTTTTCTGTCTTTTCACGTCCAGAGATATCAAACGCCTTCAGAATCCACATTTCCGCGAGGCTCCATTGATTTCAGGTTAATACTCTCCCTGGACAGAATAAACTGATCACAGGAAGAGGCTCTTATTTACCTCTAACGAAAAGCATTTCATTTGGAACCCACTGGATATGAATGTTTTCGATAATGCACACAGGCCATGTAGAAGGCACATTATCAAAGCAGAACAACGATACTCATAAGGTATATATTTTTTAAGCCATGCTAATGAAAAGGAGACGTGAGTCGATTAACGGGGACAGCGAACACGGGATTCACGAGCTCAGCTGCGTCCTGTAAACACAGAGGAACCCGTATCTCGCTAATCTTCCGGGATCTACTTTAGACGGCCCGCTTTGCGCAGCGCGGAACCCGTTAGAACCCGTTTCCGTGGGGACCGCTTCCATCCTTTCCTTATGGATTCTTCCGAGCGTGCGCTGCAGACACGCCACACCAAGGAAGGAGGGTGCAAATCACAACCGCAGAAAAGCTCATGTTGCCAGACTCTCTCACACGCGCACATACTGTACACACACACACACACACACACACACACAGACTTCACTCTAAATGGCAAACCTGCTCTAGACAGCCGGATTGTTGACAATGACTGCTCTGGTCTCAGCTGTACAGGTGAATGTCAAACGCAGACTGGCCCAGTGTTTATCTACCCTTCAGTGTGGCAGCCTCCACCCCTCTTATCCCCAGGGCCTGTCCTTGCCCACCCCTCTTACCCCCCCGGGGGCCTGTCCTTTCCCACCCCTCTTACCCCCAGGGCCTGTCCTCTCCTGCCTGGGCTCTGTGTCATTGTGCCAGGGGCACCTGGAGCCACACCACCCTCTGTCCCCTGTGTGCCTTGCGGTTGGACGTCTTCTGCTCGAAACTGTCTTCTGTTTGAAACTCCACCCACCCCCATCCCTGACAACAACCTCAACATCAAACACACACATACCCATCCCACTCTAGCTCAGCTTGCATTTCCCAACAGTCTGAGTCTTACCACGGAACAGTTTGTGTATTTCAAGGGAGCAAAGCGGTGTTTCAAGCCCTTTTAACAGGTGCAACGTCACAAATGTGTGATTAGAACTTAACTGAACATTCTGACGCTGATGTCACAATCACTACCGGTAACGAAAAGTAACAGAGCTCTAGAACACAGACTTGGAAAATTAATCAAATGCTGTAATGTTTTATCTGTGGTGATAATGCAATAAATCTAAAAAAAGAAATAAATAAATAATGCAAGCTATAAAAGATAGTGTATATTAATAGCAGGGTATTGTTCAGACATTTATCAATAAACAACTCAAAATAACAAAGCCGTGGAAGCACAATGTGGTCTAGGTGACACGGTTGTGCCTTTATCACAATGATAGCATGGAACTGCATGTCTGGGAAATCAAGTCATGATTTATTTAAATCAAATAGTATTACGAGGGGAATTCAGCGTTCACAGAGTGTGACCAAGGATGCGCCCAGAATCTTAAAAACTGCGCCATTACCCGTCACTGAAATCCCACACAAATATGAGTCTGGGTGCATTTTTACCTCGCCTGGCCAAGGAGGCGGTGCACCGTGACTGTGGTCGTGGTTCCAATCGCTTTTCTCCACCACGGGCCAAAGTTTTTCGGCAACCTCGGTGTCCCCGGTCTGTGACACAGTCTCCCCCCCCCCCTGCTCCTTAATGCCGTGCCGTTTCTAATCCTGAGTCTCCCACTGCCTCATGGGATACAAAGCGGTCACGGCGCGTTAGCCCCGATTGGCTGCTCGTCCGCCCTCCAACTCACTGTCCCTACAGTACGCACTAAAGTTCAAGTGTGCTTCCCCAACTTTAATTCTTTTTAGCAGGCTCTTTTTTTTTACCATTCCAAGTGTAACGCAATAAAAGGATATGCAGCCGAGCGTGGCCGATGCAACCGAATTCAGCAACTCAACACGACAGCTCAACGTAACTGGATGCAATCAACATTTTGTCCTCGCAATTAAATGCATGTTTTATTTTTTTCCCCCTTCTCGAGCACAGTGATTTGCATGAATCATTTCAGCAATTGCCAAAAAAAACAATTATACTTTAAATTTAATTATGAGTAAATTAAAAATATTGATGGAATCCATCCAGGCCAGGGCCATAGTAAAGAATTTCAATTTTTTACATCACCTCCAGTCATATTCAACACCAGGTATGGGCAGCCTACCGTGGTAGGGTATGCACACGGTGTACATTGTGTATTATTCAGAAAACATCTAAATCGGTCCATATTCTATTGAAATGGTAAGGTAAGCACTCACTGTGGTAAACCACAGACCCTTTTCCTCAGAGAAAGTTCTAGATTTATTTTCCTACTTCATTGTTGTAGGTTGTGGCAGTATTTCACAAATCCCTGGCACTGAGGTTTGCTGGAATGACAACCCAGCCAACAAAAAAATGTTCCCACAATGTTACTGGAATGTCTTGTCAATGTTATAACATTGCCACTACATGGCCAGAACATTGTGATAACACTGTTAGTTGGGAATTTGTCATCTATTGTATAAAGTCATTGCAGAACATGTCCCGTTCATCCTAAGGTACAACACTATTTTAAAAAAATAACCCAGTCAACATAAACAAGACATTACTGGTGACATTACTGGAAGACACTATGAGTATTCCAAGCAGTGAATTGTATTTATCCTTTTGTGGAAGACAAAAATGCACAAAAGGAGTCTGTGTATTCATACACTCAATATCCCTATGTATTATTCCAACACTAAAATATCACCATGTCCTCAATCAGGTGCTGAAAACATCTTTTAACAAGACAGCTATTTGAACAATTACCCCATTTTAGTAGAAATGAAGGAAATTCTGTACGAAGCTGTCGACAGTTTTGAGGAAGAACATGGAAAAAGTCACTTTGAGGTGACAGGCTTGTGATAAAAACGCGCCAGAATGTGTAACAGATGTCACATCGTGTATGCCTGAAAGTGGATAGATCTGACATTACCTATGCCTGAATGTGGTTCTATATGAGGCTCTTATTTTCTGTGTGGAAATGACAAGCAGTGGCTGCCCAGAGAAATTGTAAGGTTTGGACAGGTACTGGGTATCATGATAGTCATTTTATGCAGTGATCTCATGATCTTAGCCACAAAGCATGTATTCCAAAAGGGCATTAAAATAATGTAATTATTTCCTTGTTGTTTCTTTAATTTCTTTCAAGAATTTCTTCAAGCGAGCGCCATTTTTCTTTTCTTTTTTTAAAACTGCTTATTTCAACCGCAACACTCACAGCAGTATATGAAAACAAAAGGGGAACACCTGCTGACAGCCAACGTGAAATTCGAAACATTTGATTTTTGCTTCGAGTAAACACACATGCACAGCGACAACATGGAAACATATCATCAAGAAGCGCTTTGCAGTTTGTGGTAAGCGACTGGGTCACTCCTCCTGATTAATACAGAGATACTGAAACTGGCCAAAGTTTAGTAAACTGAACACATAGCTCTGGCCATGTCTCTTAATGGGTAGTCAATTGTGCTAACCAGTAGATACCCAGTGAGTATTAGCGTGGGGAAAAATGTTTCTTGGGGCAACGCCGTCTAGGCATTCACAGGTGAAAACCTGGCTACATTTGGGTGAAAATAAAGTTTTCTAGCTGATTAGGACGTAGCATGGCTAAATACTGGTAAAACCTGAGATACTGTAATATTGGGAGTGACCTAGTCTCAGTTTATGTGAAAACATCAACTCTCTGCTTTCAAGCTCCGTGCATGTTTTAATATTTGAGTGCTTTATAAATGCTAATTGCATTATTTGGGGACTGGGTCCCTTCAAGAAGTAATGAAATTATCAATGGGCCTTCTGAGTTTAAAAATAAATAAATTCATAAATTGAAGTGATGCCGTGCATAATTCATGTGATATCCAAGCTTATTAAATTAGAATGACCACTTCATCTTTATGCTTACTTAGTTATAATTTGATGCGTGCTTCTTGTTTCAAAGAAGCTACCATAACACACACAGAATGATGTGCTGCTGTATTTTTTAACATATTAAAAGTCCAATTGATGTTATGCAAACACCTTTGACAAGAGCTAAACAGTGAATTATTAATCCAACTAATTGTCTAATTACATTAATGACAAGCCAAATAAATAAATTAATAAAATTAATAAATTATACTTTTCAGGGGGAAAAAAAAAAGTTCAACTGAAACTGAGGAACCATACTATTGCCCGTGTGCAAATGAGCCTGATTTGCATGTTTTCATCAAAAAAGATTTTGTGTGCGCGCAGTGTGGAGAGAATCAATTCACTACATATTAATCTTCTCCAAATTATACATTCAGAAACAGAGCTGCCAATAAATAATGAAATAATGAATAACCGGAAGCCTCAGATATGTGCCATGTGAGTATTTATGTGTGTGTGTGTGTGTGTATATATATATATATATATATATAAAACATATGTATATATGTATATATATATATATATATATATGTATATATATATATATATATATGTATATATATACATATGTATGTATATATATATATTTATATATACAGGGCCGGCCCGTGGCATAAATGCTATATGCATTTGTTTAGGGCCACAACCGCTAGGGGGGGCCACACAATCCAATGTTTATCTAAGGTAAATAACGTTATTTAGGTTATTTATACTAGCGGTATAATTGAAAATGGAACTGCAACAGAACAGTTCATAACAATGTAATGTAGGAAGGATTGTATCAAGTAAAAATCAAGTATATATATCAGATAAACATATGTTATTGCAAAACTGAATCTTTGGGAGTTTTAGGGAAAGCTACATTATAGTGGGTGAAATGTCAGATTCTGATGGTATTCATGGGAAAAAACTTACACCACCTGCAGGACTGTCAAAACATTTTTCATTATACATAAAGGGTGTTAGCCGGGTAAGATGACAGAAATTATATTGAAAACCTACTTAAATATTCTTATCAAATTCATTGTACTTCACTATAAGGCGTTATCCAGACATTTCTCTGTACGCCTCCTAATCAATGTGCATACTATTTTGGTGAACTTGATCAGCTAACTGATTTTTTTTGTTTGTCTAGCTTCAAGAAAATCATTTCAGTTTTTTTTATTTTTTGGGAGTGGGGAAAAAAAGGACACTCCTTGCAGACGACAAAGAGTGGTAAGCCTTTTCATCACTCTCTGGAGAGCATTCTCAGCCATGAAATGTAATAAAGAAATCAATGCATTTTTCATCTAACGGTGAAGATGTGTCCTTCACGTCTTCTTTCTGTATTTTTTCCCCTCCTCCTCCCCCTTTATTTCCAGTGGGGTCAAGCAGCTGTCAGGAACAGCCCATTTGATCTTGTGTAATCGCGGGCCTTTGCTTTGAACACAAATGAGGCCATTACGGATTCTGACCTGTCACCTTCAAACGGTGACATCAAGGGGGGGGGGGGGGGGGGGGGGGGGGCTCCGCATTTTGCTGACGCTTTAAAAAACTTGACTTTCCAGGAGCTGAAGTCAAACTGCAGAGAAAGTTGAAGAGAAGGATCTGGAAGTCATTTTTTTTTTCCAGAGAGAGTCAGTAAGCCTGCATAGGGTGTCGAGTTATTGGAGTGTACTTAGAGGCTTTAAAGGAGTCAACAAAAATGTTGGAGGGGCACTATGGGCTTGGAAATTGCCAAACACAGACATTATGTCCAGCACTTTCACTGGCCATTTTCCCATTGCACTGTGTATGAAGGCATTTCCTACTCTTAAGTTTTTTTTTTAAAGAAAGAAACTTGTCAGCATATTCACAAAAGACAATTTAATATTTAACTATTATAAAGCTAATCCCCAGGGTTAAGGTAGGCTATAATGCATCAATATGTTGTTCTGCCAAAGCAGAACAAAGTAGCTTCGACAATGACTGGACCATCACCTGTTTCCACAGAGGTTGTTCCACTCATCAAGCTGGAGCCACTGAAACCTGGCATGTGAACACTGTCCACCATAGATCACTGAAGACGATCAGGAGACAACTCTGAACATATGGGTTCAAGAATTGAAGAAATCTGAAATGCTTGTTCACTACACAGTAGTTGATGCCAGATAGCAGTGAACAATATAACATCTTCCACACAGCATATGCTGGAGACACAGGAAGATAAAACTGGTAAAATTAGCATACCATTTGTATACACTGCATTCTTAACAATTTCTTTTTTTTTTTTTTTAGACTGTCAGTGATAATTAGGGGTCCCAGCACAAAGTGCTAGAACCCCATTGTTTTGTTCTGATTTTTATTAGTTTTATTTTTCTCCCCTAAAAGTGTTTGCTCAGCAAAAACTGTAAATCATAGAGCAACAAAATTTGGATGGTAGGTCCCCATTCCGAACCACTACTTGGAAGAAAAATTACCCAGATTGGCCAGGTGGTGGCGCTATTGAAAGTGAATTTTTTTCCCTTTTTTGGGCTATAACTTTGGGGTGTCATATTGGCTTTGTGTGCTTGGACCCCATGTATCACTGCTTGCAGCTATATTTCTACTTACAATTTACATCTACATTAAATCAAAACCAAATCAATAAATATTTCTCTAAGCTTCAGGGTCCGAATCAAGATATATTTTTTGGGAGCAATGCATATACCATCCAAAACATGGAATTCTTCCGTACTGCCAGCCAGGGGTAAACAAACTAAATGAAGTTCCAAAAGCAGAAGATGATCCAGCTGGCTGTACCGAATATTGCATGTCCTCAGGGACATAATTAAGTCATAGCTGAGGCAAGCAATGGTGTAGGCCTGCGCAAACGATAAACTCCTGAGAAAAGAAAGGTCAAGATTTTGAGTAACAAAATAACTAGTAATTTCCTCCCCACACAGTAACCAAACAAACCTCCCAATATGAGTGTCTTAGAACCGGGCCGGAGGACTCCCTCAACTTAAGTGAACTCATTAAAATAAAAGAAATAAACAAATCGCAAGTCAAAGGTTTGGCTCTCTAGTGCAGCAAAATTGTGCTTTACCAGCCGATTTTATAAAAATTTGAGCTTATTTTTTGAGCATATACAGAGTTGCCGCCATATCCCTACTTCTAAAAAAGATACCTTAAGTACCTTAATAATTCTTATATCATATTGTACACTGTATCGCAATACACCCACAACTGCGTGCCTTGTAGTTTGGTTTCTATATAGACAGCAAACTCATGGGTGAGCACTAAACCATAGGGCCTTTAGGATAAAACGACAACCCATTTTTCCACTTTGCCACAGTTCCCTCTCCTTTCTTATGATCTCATTTCTGAATCATTAACTAGCTTAACCGCAAAATCTCGCAGATACAAAGGCCAAAAAAGTGTACAGTTCCAGTATACAGCTGTGCTTTAAGAGACACTATTCTGGGGCCTTATGTGCTTTTCTATTTTTAATTTTTGTAAATGTGTTTTTGTGTGCTTATTCAACAGTATTTGTATTCAAAAGTATTTTTTTCCCCCCCCACTTCTCATCACCACATGCAGCCATTCTTAATGATAAGTGATGCTTATCATTTCCGGGTACTGCGTGTGTGTGTGATGTCTGCCAGGGAACATGAATGATGTGGTACGTCATTGTGATTCATCTGTGCATTGACAGACAATGTTAAAGGTTCACGTGGCCATCAATGAGTAAGAAAACGCAACAGGGCAGGGTCCGAAGGCAACATACCTCAGATTGTGAGGACACTTTGGACAGATTTGTAGCCTGGCTCTTGGAGGGTATCGGTGAGATATTAGTTTTATTCATGGCCAGTGCGTATTCCATAAGATTTTTAAAAGAAGCAGCGTTTAAAAAAAAAAAAAAAAAATAGATAATAGATTTTTTTTCCCCCTCTTTCACCATGCAATATATACACCTTTCTGTGAAGTGACCTTGCTTTTTCCTCTTGCTCTATATTGGCTGTACTATGTTAACTGTTGGAATGCATTGACAACTGATTTGCGAGGTGGAAATTACAAACAGGATGAATCAAGCCAAAGATATTTTCCACAATAAGCATACTGCTCAACCTTGTACTGGTGAACATACAATGGGAAAAAAAAAAAAACAGCTGTGAAGTAAATGTATCATTACTTTGTTATACCTAAGGTGTACATATTCTGAAAATCTTCATTTTTTCCCTCTGAGAATGAGCACCACTTCTGCTTCTGGATAGATCTGTCCAAATATTTATGGTGACAGGATAGTCAGACCGTTTGAATCAATGTCAATAAAACCACGCCAGTCGCCCCCCCCCCCAACCCCCCCCGAGCCTCTTCCCTCATTACTCCCACCATCCCATTCCCCTTCCCCACTCCCACCACCACCATCTCACACAAGCATGGGTGAGATGAAGAAGCACCACATTCACCCAAAATGTCCTTGTGTGGCTCTGGACACACCAGAGCTCCTGCCACGCGGTAGCACGGGCCTTCTCTCAGGACGGCCCTCGACTTAACGTCACTCCTTCACATTTCAGAGCTCTTCACCTTCATGTCAAGTGCCACCATAGAAAATTAAAAAGAGGGAAAAAAGATAGTGTTCTACAGTGACACAAGTTTCCTTGTGGCTTTTGTACTACATCCCTTTCCTGAATGGTCTGTGAAACCCTCGAGCACAATTGTCCTTTAAGAATGCTTTTTTATCAACCCTCAGCATACGTGAAAACACGTTTTATTGTCAGCAGCCCGCTGTCTGAATGGGAAAATCTAATGTGTAAAAATTGTTGTAAAAAATGATAAAAATGAAAAAAGTGAATTAGCTACAGTGTGTTATTCACCCTGGATAACAGTGCAGAGACTATTAAAATGATTTAAATAAAATGTATCAATGCTGGAGTAGACGGGAGATGAAAACAAATGTCCAAGCACCCCAGGTGCTACCGCCCAAGCCAAAGTCCCCACCTGTAGGTTGTTTAGTGCTGTTGTTATCTTTATCTATTAATCACACATAAGGCCCAAAACATACCCTACGTAAGTACGCAAAATGCAAATGACAATGGTGGTCATAAGTAGGAACTCAAATCCTTTCGGTCACTATCTGGCTGCAGTTGGAGGGTTGGGGGCTCTTTTGATATGCCAGGTATTTAGGATTTTGACAGATAATACATACATAAAATAAATAGGTATTTGAGATCCTCACTGTTAAACATAAGAAGTAGTGCATTATCTAAAAGACAAATGAAACCCCAGATTCATAAATGATCAGAGGATTCTGAAATGTTTCGGATTGAACGTTTGTCTTTCATGCTTATTATTTCACACGAAATAATATTTCAGGACCCAGTGCGTTTCGTTTGGCTTCATCTACATTCATTCAGGGCTATTGTTACGGTCTGCTTCGATGTAAAATGATTCATACCTTCCCCTCTTGGCACTGTTCTTTCATTCACAAAATTAAAACGTTTTATAGCTGTATCTGATATTTGAAATGGGCTCTGCATTTCAGAAATATCAACTCATTTGAATAATTGTTGCCGATGACTCGACAGCAAATGTGGAAGAATTGCTTTTATACAGAGCAGGTAAAATGAGAACAAGGGGGAAGGTGGTGGGGTTCTTAATACGAAATCGGACGCGGAGGTGTAAAATCGAAAGATAAGCACAATAACTAATATTCCGTAAATGTCAAGTAGATAAACCCGGAGCCGTCTGAAATGGTCAAATGAAGCGGGTGGGTGGGGGGGGGGGGGGGGGGGGGGGGGGGGGGGGGGGGTTGCAGAGGAAACTCAGTAGTCGCTCAATACTTTAGGTCAAAGGTCAGTTTGAGGGGGAAAATAAAGCCGTTGCCTTGCCTAGTGTTCGGCCTGTCTGATAAGGAGAAGAATTTTAGCACAGTATCTTACCGATTCAGACAGATAAGCCGTACAAAAGAATAAATTCCAATTTTATAATTATAACCGTATTATGTTCTTAAAATGGACTCTGGGTGCATATCTGAAAAGGAGTTTCCAATTCCACCATAACAGGCAGAGTCAGCCTGGAAAGTACTGACACGCAGCTGCTTAGGGCCCTGCAACCACCAGGGGGCCCCCTCATTATTCTAAAATATGTATATTATTTAGAATGTTGAGATGATTGAGGGGGGGGGGGGGGGGGGGGGTTGGTGGGTGGTTGTGGGGCAAAACCAAGAGGGGTTTTCCTTGGAATAATAAACACCTGAAAAATGCAACTCAGGGAAAGTGTTTGGTTGGACGTGCAAAGTAAACAAAGTAAACAAGTAAACTTGATGGTCTGTCTGGGCTGCACACAAACAAACAAACAAACAAACAAACAAGCAATCAAGGAAGTGATTTTGTTTCTCAAGCTCACTTGTGTGGAAGTCGCGCTGTATAATTTGACCATTTCCACCGACTACCATTTTTCACAAAAAAAAAAAAAAAAAAAAAAGCCCCACGCACGAGTGCTATAACGCACATTTCACACACCGTTTAGTACGACAATGAATTTCCCCCGTGCTCCACTGGAAAGCTGGGACCGGACTGGCATTAGGACGGTTGTATTTTATGCACATTTTTGGCCGGGAGCAGCCATTAAAAACCTGCATTGCTCGGGGGGGAATTTACAGTGTGGGCTAATCTGTGTCACATGTTGTAAATGGATTACACCAGAACACGTCTCATTGTTTTTCCCCTCCCCCACCAACCCCCCACCCCTCCCCCCCCCCTCCCCCCCCCCCCCCCCCCCCCCCCATTATGGAGACGTTGTTTCCTGAGGCATGAAATTTGCCATGGGCTCACATTACCGTGAGAACACCGTGGTACAGCTTCCTCATGGAAATAGTCATTTAAAGTACATATTATAATGACCTTTTCCTGGCGGTTGGAATGTAATGCACAGTAACTGGCAATAGATCGCTCCAGCACAGTGAACACAGGAGATATCATCACCCAGCATCTGTGTCAAGGTGGATTTTCGCAAATTCTGAAAGTTATCACTTTCTGGTGGACACTTACGAAAAGTTCTTACGAAAAGTTCTTCACGCCTAAATTTGAATCTGTGACAGTGACAGTGAAACCAGAACAGCCATTTATATCCAACTATTATTATATTATATTACTAACCATTGTTATATATTTTTTATATAATGGAACCATACATGAACATTCAGTAAGCCATTAGTCTGGTACACTCATGAAAACTAAATGTCCAAAAATGGTCCAGAAGTCCACCAGTCCAAAAATAGATTCGCTCCCAGCATTTAAACCTGAAATCCAGATTCAGAGAACCACTACCTTTATCTACAACATCATGTGCTGCCCCCTCATGAACAGATCTGCAGGTACCAGACCGGAGTCAAATCAAGTATGTATTTGTTTTGGATTCAAATACTTTTCTACGCTTTACTGATCTTGTCTGGTGTACTGGAACCAATGAAGTACTTTAAAAAAGTGCAAACCCCACCTTCTAGTCATATTGGCAAGCTCAATTACACCAGGCAAGAGCAATAGAGCACAGAAAAGTATTTGAATCCAAAACAAATACGTATTTGACCCAGGTCTGGTAGGTACATTGCCAAATTTAACCACCACTTGCACCAGATACAAAAAATCGTTCATATACATTACAACACAGCCAGGTAAAGCAGGTGCTTTTATTCAGAGCGACATCCCAATGTCGGTAGCCAGTGGAGACGAGCAGGCGAATGTCATGGCTGAGCTTGGGGAGAAGCTGTAGATTGGTTGGAAGCAGTGTTCCGAATGAGGTGCTGAGGTCTGACAGGAGGCAGGGAAACCAATAGGAGTAGCAGGAGGAGGGAGCTGAAATAGTCCAGCTGGAAAAATGACCAATGGCCTGGATTTAGAACTGGGTTGAGGAGGAGTTGGTGTGGAATGTCTTCTGCGAGTTTTGCCAAGCTGGGCTTCAGAGCAATGGTTGATGTGTAGTATAGATCGGTGACACAGGTAAAAAAAAAAGTAAAGGAAAAGGTAAAAGAAAAAGTTGTGTGTTATCAACAGAGTGATAAGACATGCCTCGATAAGGGGGAGAGATGGCAGAACCAAGAGATTTAGTACAGAAGGACGAGAAGAGGACCTAGGAGCTGATACTGGAGGACACCTGTAGAGAGGATATGGCGCTTCAGAACTGCACCCCCACCCCCCCCTCTCCCCCTGATGCAACCTGGAAGGAGTGACTATCCAGATAGGAGGCAAATCAGCTGAAAGCTGAGTCTTAGATCCCCAGGCAGTGAGGGGAAGTCAGTGGGAGGTTGTGGTCAGCTGTGTCAGATGCTAGAGAGAGGAAGAGGAGGATTATAACTGAACTGAGGAGAAAGAAGCTGCCTCGGCAGAGTGGCAGAGCTCCCCGCTGACACAAGGCAAGGCTCACTGCTCAAACTGAAAATATTACAGTTTTATTTCATCATTTGTAAAATGCTGACTCCATGTTACTCGTTTTTTTAAAAAAAATTGGTGTATGTGTTGTTGCGGTTTAAATTAAAAGTTAAGCCGTTATGGAAATGCTGGGGCAGTTCAATTGAACCGAGAACACTCATTGGGAGCAGAGTTGGTGTTCAACACTCAGTGCAAACTGATGCAAAGAGCAGTCCTGTAGGGCAAATCACATCACCATACAAGGTCACACCACATAGAGGCATACATATATTTCCATCATAAAATGTTTATTAATTTAAAATCACCAGTCTTACACACAAGACCCCCTCCACTCCGTAAGAAAGGGTATCATGTAAGCATACACAGCTGCACAGTATAGAATTATAAATAAAGGACACATTAATTTCGGTTAAGTTAAGATATATTCCTGAGTCAGAATCTGCTGTGATCGCCAACAGCCGGTTGCTTCAGCTGTGGCTGTAGTCACCTGATTGTGTTATTTATGTAGATTTCATTCTTACATTGTTACAGGCCATTCAAAACACTGCCGTAACACATTAATATTGCTCCTACCATGAGGGTTGTGTTTTACTATCTGCTTTTTCTTTCCAATAAAGGCCAAATTTGTCAACATATTGAATAAGAAGTGATGATTGCTTTAGCTTAATTCACATCCCTGAGGGGAGTCAAAATCACATAAAACTAAATTATCATAATTAAATACTAATTTGTGTATGGCAATATTAGGATCTATAGTACCTTGTACTGTACCATTGTTAAAACAAAATAACAATCAACCAGTTGTTTACAGGTGGTCAATTCTTCTGGCTTATTTGGAGATCAGTTTGAATGAGTCTATAAAACAACGTTCCCGTTTGAGTCATCACAAGCCCACACGGCACTGGTCTGGCCACACAGTGTTTTTCCTACTCTTTCGCTAGGAATTGCTGTGCCCTCCTAAGCATTAAATTGGGTGGATTAAACGTTAATAGAGCAATTAATCCACACCCTCTGACACCCCAAAACACTTGTGGAGACAGAGAGAGAGAGAGAGTGAGAAACAAACAAAGGGGAAAGATTGCCTTCCCACAACTCAATTTTGCCTTATAATGAGCAGGCCATTTCATCATAACGAGGACGTTTTACTTTGTTGGGGATGAAGGGTCATTTTCTGCCTTTGAGATGACCAGCGTGATGATTAAATGAGGCTGGCAGGGTCCATTTTCTAATGGCCGGATGGTCGGAAATTAATCTACACTTTGAGGGACGCTCTGTCTGCTAATAGCCCAAGTGCGGGGTAATGTTTGTGCAACCCGCTGGAAAATTGCCAAATTTAAAAAGGGAGCTTTCACACTGGAAAAAAATGATAATAAAATGAACACAGAGTGTTGAGAATATAATTAATATAAATTAAAAATTCTCATTCCATCTCAAAAAGTCTTACTTTTTTGGTTATTTGTACAGTATTTTTTTAAAAGGCTGAGGCCTTTGTTTAAGTAATTGGAGCAATGCACTCTGGGATTGCTGACTCCAGGCCTAAAGGACAGTTCTCAGTGTTGAGGGGTGTCAGGGGTCAAACAGAGGGAGATTCTGGCAGATTGTGATTATGCCATAGTTGGGATCAATTTAGTGCTACAGCAGTGTCGCCCACCTCCCAAATCAGCTTGGAGTCACAATACTGTTTGGAGTCCAGACTGGACATCAAATTCAGACCCTTTGTTACCCTAGGTGTCTTCTCAACTTCATAGCCAAAGGTAAGGATGTGTGTATTTTGCAAAAGCAAAAATGCTGAGGGTGGGTGCAAAGTAACTATTCTGACTACTTAACATTCTGTCTAAGTGTTCAGTATGTTCAGTATTTGCACATGCCATAGTGTTTCATCAAAGCTACGTTTCAATGCATTTTTCTACCAAAACTGCATTATTTTAGCAGGAATTAATTAGTCACTAAATGAGGACTTTTAAACTAATATTTTCCTTTCTTTTTCAAAAGGAGTATCCTTTTTTACTGTCCATGAAATAATACTGACTGGCAAGTCACATTCATATGCAGCTAACAGAATAATTATTCCATGTGACATTTTCTAATATGTTTCAACTGTCACTGAGTGCAACAGAGTTGCACCAACTAAGCCACAATTAATAAATTGCATTCAAAATTCTGTGTAAACCAGGTTGGGCAGAGAGATTCCAAACAGACAGATAAAAAAGAACTTTTCTTTTAATATATAATGCAACAGAGGAGCATTTCATCTTGATCCTTGCTCCATTTTACCCTCCCGAGTGACCGCTTTTGTGTAATACCTTTAGATAATCAGAGAAATGTTAAATAGAAAAAAAGTCATAACCACTATATTGAAGGTTAACTGATTTGGTTTCCTAGGTTTTTATCTGCAGTGTATGTTTAGTGGCTATTTGCCTGCACAGCATGGTGTCATCTAAGTGAGGATTGAGAAAAAATGTTTTTTATTTTTATTTTTATGTTTTGAATCTGGTGGTTTCAACGACTAAAGCCATTGGCTCTGTGAGTACCGAACACAAGTGCATCAACAACATTTTTCACTTATACAACATATAAAATATTTGATTAGTTGCTATTATTAATTAGGTAATTACTATTAAAAATATTATCAGTTAAATCTCCAAATTTGTTGATAGGCAACGCAACCTGTTGGATCAAAGTTTATTAGGTTATGATATACAACGTCAAATCCAAAGATTAAGGTTCAAACTACCTTAAATCCCCCCCCCCCCCCCCCCCCCCCCCCCAGTAAATTTACATATTAAAGTGGCCTTATGTTGTTCGAAGAAGGGATAAGCACTGTGATATTGTCATGAAGATTTGTTGCCTAAACGTTAATATGTTAGGAGGTAATGTAGCTCAGATAAAACAAAAACATGGAAGTTTACTTCTGCATCTAACAAACGTAGTGAAATCTGTAGACAAATATTTGTTAAATCCCACCAGCTGCAATCTCCACCATCAGGCCAAATATTTTCCATGTAACAGAACCAAATAGTATCGCCTTGGTTTCCACTTGAAACTGGAACGGCTCTGAAAAATTTTGATTTCAGTCAGCAGGCATCAAGAACCACTGTCAAACTTAAAGAGGACACGTTCTTTCGTGCCCCTCTAGCCAGCTACGTCCCTGTGTCCATAGTTTGCGTGTCCTGTGTCTTCCGGAAGGTCATAAAAAACTTTCAGAGGAGAGAAAACTCTCCAGGACATCCCAGGTTTTGTTTACGTTTAACGACCTCCAGCATGGCCCTAATTGCCAAATACGTTCCCTTTCTATGTGCCTGTGGGGAAGGGGGGGGGGGGGGGGGGGGGGGGGGAAGCACACAGAGATAGAACAGACCAAGTTTGCCAGGTGAAATTATATTGTCTATTTCTCAAAGGCGGTAATCTAAAAAAAAAACTAGATAACCGACAATGGCTCGCGGCATTGCTGCTCGCAGCGTTGGATGCACTCAATATTTCAGATAGACATAGCACAACACAGTACAAAGAAATTTTCTGAAAAGCTACTGCAAAGGCCTTTCACCAGAGAGCTAGATTCAATCTTATGGCAATGGGAATTTATCACTGAGCAGAGCATCTTATACACACACACCATTTTTCATTGATGTGAGAGTCTACCGAAATCATGATATGGTGCACACTGTTGAAGTACAGTTAATTCAAGTCATTCATTACTTCAAGTTAAGGGCAAAGCGCACAGATTGAATTTGGATCTATTTTACAACATTATAAAAAAATGTAGATGATTTTCCATGCTGCTTAAGTATAGAATTCAGAGCAAATTACTGAACCTTATAAATCCAGTTACTGTACTCTATCATTAAAAAAGAATGTCGCTGAAAGCTTCATTTGACAAGCATAAATTCTCAGTAGAGTGTGTTGGTTTTTTTTTTGGGGGGGGGGGGGATAGAAAATGCTTTCACACTCTATGGTGGCTGCCAGATTTCCTCAGCAATAAACGCAAGCAGGTTTTATAAGATCTTCCAAGTGATTTGTTATTAGTGCAGCTGGGACCTAAAGCTGAGATGATGCAGGTTCGACCTTTGGCTGCATAACTTAGTATCTCATTATCGCAGGAGATATACATCGGGGGTGCTCTCTCCTCAACACCCACAAAATCCTTCCTTTCCTTAAAACACATGTTACCCAGATAGATGATTGGTCCCCTGCCATTGTATTGTCATGACTGGACTACAACTTATGCCATTACGCTGAGATAAATCAGCAAATTAGATGCTTCATTGATTCCCAGGGGAAAATTGGGTTGTCTTATTACGACACAAACAGTACACAAGGACCATGCTAAATATAATAAATTCAGGCTAACAACACATCATTGATAACAATGAGTTGATCAAATTTGGGTCTGCTTGATCCCCTAATGTAATGCAACAGAAAATATACTAATGAAACCAAAAAACCAAAAACGGCAGCCTTTCCAAGCCCATTATAAAAGATGCTTCAAATTTGCACACGCAGCACTGCAAAGATTCCAAGGAAGTGTTAGATGTTGCAAATTAATAGATTTCAAATGTCAGCTCATTTAATCTAAGCAGTGTGAAAGTGCCTGGGGGAAATCCAAATGCTGTTTCTTATTGTGTTAAGCAGGTATATTCATTCTAGGGCATGCTATTTGTCAACTACCACCTGCTATGTTTTTCCAAGTTTTTTTTCTTTTTCAAAGTTGTTTTTGAGTTGTAGTTTTTCAGTTTCCTGTCATATTTAAATATTTAAAGTGTCATATTTGCGTAAATCATACAAGGTGAAAATTGTAATTGTTGTATGTCGAGATTCATTTTTTCACTGGTACAGGCTGGAAATAAAAATATTAATTTCTAATGAGGCCTCTGATAATGAACTCAAACTTTTGGTCCATGATGTAGTGGTGCTGGAGCTTTAGGGTCCACCAGGAGGTGTAGAAGTGAGTTTGAAATTTGGGGGGGGGGGGGGGGGGGGTGACATGTGCCCCCCCCCTGTCCACCCCGCTTCCTATGCCTCTGGGTTCCATGTTAAAATAATTTTCAGCTGCATAATTTGCTTTTTTTTTTCAATACCATAATTGGTTGGAAAACTGTTCCTTTAGCACCAGACACAGAAGTTTGTCATCACAAATACAGGTACTACAAATACATCTTGGATGAGACATAAGAATGAAAGGTAACCCTTTATAGTGGTTTTTACAATGCATTGCCCCTGGTTAAGCCATTGAATAATGCAAGCGTGAAGTGTGTTTTGCTTGTCTGATACCTCATGGCAGTAAAAAACAATAAGCCTTGACATGTCAAGCAGATGCATATGCATCCAGAGCACACACACACACACACACACACATGCACATACACAAGCACACATACATGCGCGTGCACACACACACGCGCGCGCGCGTACACACGCACACACACACACAAAATCCCTCGACCAAAACACACAACCAAGTGCGAGATGAAGTATTGGCATGTTAATTTAAAAAAAAAAAAAAACTTTCAGTATGAATATGTAGTATATTTATACAACACTTTATGGTTGTATTCTTGAAGTCGCTTTAAGTTACAATGGTTTTAAGTGCAGTATTAGTTAAGAGGTTAGAGAAACTTACAAAAGGTTTCATGATCTTAGCACTGTGAGTGGTACTGATCATTTCAATTACAGGAGAATACATTTGTAATTTAAATTTCCCTTTGTGTTTTTATTATGATAAAATAATCAATGCTGTTGATCAATTATTTTTTCTAACCTACCTGCCCAAGGGCTACATTTAAAACTTTGTTTGACTAAATTTAGCAGTTACAATGATGTCCACTGTCCACTGTCCCAAACAAGCAAACAAAATATTTTGGCTTAGGTTACAATTACCGGGGTTTTTTTTTAAAAAAGTACATTATGAAGGCATATCAAAATGCATACAGTATAGGATAGAATATCAAAATACATACAGTATAGGATAGGATATCAAAATGCATACAGTATAGTATATATCTCAAAATGCATACAGTATAGGATAGGATATCAAAATACATACAGTATAGGATAAGATATCAAAATGCATACAGTATAGGATAAGATATCAAAATGCATACAGTATAGGATAGAATATCAAAATACATACAGTATAGGATAGGATATCAAAATGCATACAGTATAGTATATATCTCAAAATGCATACAGTATAGGATAGGATATCAAAATACATACAGTATAGGATAAGATATCAAAATGCATACAGTATAGGATAAGATATCAAAATGCATACAGTATAGGATAGGATATCAAAATACATACAGTATAGGATAGGATATCAAAATGCATACAGTATAGTATATATCTCAAAATTCATACAGTATAGGATAGGATATCAAAATACATATACTGGTAGGCTGGTGCTGAAATTCCAGGTCATTCCATTCCCATGGCAGACTCACCTCTGAGAAAATTCGGTTCTGATGGGAAGCTTCTCACTAGCCTTAATTGCTAATCATCTTCTCTAGCACTGGGATTTGAAAGGAAGTGTAGAGAGGAGCCAGAAATGAGCGACTGAATATTTATGTGGGAGGTGACTGACATTTGAAGAAAGGCGGCAGTTTTTTTTTTTTTTTTTTTGAATGTTTGTGTAAAACACCAGTTACTTGGCTAAACTCCCTTGAAGACAATTAGCTTTATTTTTCGGCTTCACGATGGTCTAAATGCGAAATCAGATGGCACACAGGCCAGAACGAGAGGATATATGTTCACATGAAAGTGGCACACTTTAAAAAAAAAAAAAAGAAAAAAAAGATTTACAATATAGCCACATGAAAGGCTTTTTGCATTTATTACGGGTGGCTGCGGGGTAGGGACGTGCTACAAATTCGTTTAGAATTAATGACTTCCCAAAGCAATCCCGCTGAATGGGGGAGAGAGAGAGCTGGTGCACCAATGAATGGAGAGGAGAGCCATCCATTTAATCTTCCTTTTCATCCGAAATCGATTAACTGGTCCAATAGAATTAATTATGCACAGACTTTGGTATAATTAACATGATAGCTGTCGCCAAAAATTTGTATTAGATTTTACGGGGACAAAAGGCAAATGCAAATTAAAAGTGAAATGGAAAGAATTACATATTTCAGCTAAATTGCAAGATTCCTTCCACCCTTCACCCCCCCCTCCCTCCAGCGGTCGACCAAAAAAAAAAAAAAAAAAAAAATCATCCATGTTCCGTCATTGTTCCTGGAAAGCATTTGCACTCTCTCCCCTCAAAAAAAAAAAAAAAAAGATTACAGGTACTTTGAAAGTAGAGAAATAAACAAAGAGGAGACTGCTGCAGGTATAATTTGTTCTTTGCAAAGACGTCAGACAAGCTACATGGGTCTTCTGGCTATTCTGTAATCCCTGGAACCAAAAGTGGAACAAATTACAGTTCACAACATGTCCAGTCATTCAGTTAACAACCGAGGCTCAGGCATCACGTGGATGCTTCACTTTTGCAAATTATTTTAGGCATCTCTCTGCCATTCATCAGAGTTAACTACTGTGCCACGCTCCATGCCAACATGCAATATGCCATTGTCATTAACAATGATTCACCACCTATTCTCTCTTTTTTTAACCTTCAGCCTCATCTTATACAAAATCAGTGTTATGTTTTTTTCCTCTTCTTCTTCCATACGCTATTGGCTTTGGTTCCAGTTGA